>OU015502.1:57506732-58036732 GCA_907164885.2 Dolomedes plantarius | reverse complement strand
TCAAATCAGGTAAATGAAGTAGAAAGTCCATGCCTTGTTAACCATATAAAAGCAGTGACAACCTTGTTAAGCACCGCATTGATCAAAATCAAATCTTCAAATCAGGACTTAATTACTTGTCGTGCACTGATAGATAGTGGTTCGCAGAGGTGCATGATTTCTTCCACATTAGCAACAAGACTTAATTTAAAAGTGAGAAATACAAATCACATTATTCGAGGAATCACTAATTCTGTTGCCGAAACATCCTTAAAAGAGACTAATATGACGATATATTCACACTCCTGTGACGAATCATTTGAGATGAATGCTCTGGTCGTCAAAAACATTACCATGAACCTACCCAATTTTCGGATGGAAGTCACTAAGTGGCCTCATTTGGAGGGACTTGTCCTTGCTGATCCGAACTTTCACATCTCATCTCCTGTTGAAGTTTTGATTGGAGCAGACTTATTCATCCAAATTATTTCTGGTGAGAAAATCATTGGCCCAAAGGGAACGCCTTGTGCTATGAAATCTAAGCTAGGATGGTTGCTATCTGGCCCCATCTATTCAATACCAGTAAGGGAAGATATTTTCAGTTGTCATTCTATAATCGACAGCGAACTCAATTCTTCACTACAGAAATTTTGGCAAATGGAATCAGTTCCAGAATCATCAGTCATTGATCCGGTAAATGACAAATTTCAAAAAAATGTGAAGCGAGACTGTACTGGAAGATACGTTATGAACTTACCATTCAAATCTATTCCGGTTCTCGGCGATTCAAAATTTCAAGCTTTGAAGCGCTTCCAATATTTAGAAGCAAAATTCAGAAAGAACCCAGAATTCAAAACGAAGTACTGTGAATTCATTAAAGAATACCTCTCACTAAACCATATGGAAATCGTCCCAGAATATGAAGAAGAGGTTCCAAATCAAGCTTTCCTACCTCATCACGGTGTTTTAAGAGAGGAAAGCCTAACAACAAAGCTTCGTGTTGTTTTCGATGCATCCAGTAAAGATTCCAGTGGAAATTCCCTAAAAGATTTCCTTGAGGTCGGTCCTAAGCTACTCCCAGAGATATTCAAGATCCTCATAACCTTTCGATCATATCGAATAGCCTTGTCAGCAGACGTCGAAAAAATGTTCCGCCAGATTCTGGTAACTGCTTCCCACAGAGATTACCAAAGAATAGTTTGGAGATTTCAAGAGCAACAACCGATCTCCACATATCGTTTGCGCACTGTCACCTACGGGACAGCTTGTGCTCCTTACTTGACGATTAAAACTCTCCATAAACTCGCTGAAGACTCCCAGACAGAAAATCCCCGCATTTCTGAGATAATTAGGGAGAACTTCTACATGGATGATCTCTTGTGTGGCGCTTCTTCGCCCGAGGAGGCATCAAGACTCGTCTATGAAATAAATCAGATTATGGAAAGTGGCGGATTTACACTGAGAAAATGGGCTTCAAACTGTCCAGAAGCAATTGAACATGTAACAGAAGAAAGAAGACTCATCGATTCAAACGGAAAAATTGAAAATGAACAAGTCGTAAAATTATTAGGTCTGACATGGAATTCTTCTGAAGACACGATACAGCTACACATAGCGAGAACAACCGAAGTTAAAACAAAGCGAGATTTGCTCTCGTTCATTGCGAGAACATTCGATCCGTTAGGTCTATTGTCACCATTTACAGTCATACTCAAAATTTTAATGCAAGAACTTTGGAAAGATAAGTTGTCTTGGGAAGATGAAATACCTCCAGAAATTTTGAAGGTATGGGAAAGTTTTCTAAATCAAATTGATTGTCTGAAAGCCATTAGAATTCCGAGGTTTATAAGTATGGATGAAAGCGCAACTACTCAAATTCAGTTGCACGGATGTGCTGATGCATCGCTGAAGGCATATGCAGCAGTCCTCTATCTGGTAAAGCTAAGTCCATTTGGTAATTCCTCTCATCTCTTAGCTGCAAAGACAAAGGTGGCTCCATTATCTATGGTCACTTTGCATAGGCTTGAACTTTCAGCAGCATTATTGTTATCACAGCTTACCTTGACAGTGATAGATTCTCTACCGATTAACCTTGAAGATGTCCATCTTTGGTTAGATTCTCAAATTGCCTTATGTTGGATTCATTCCCCACCACTGAAGGGTAACCAATTCGTATCCAATCGCGTGCACAAAATGAAATCTCTAGTTCCAAAGGCTCAGTGGCACCACATTACAGGAAAGTGGAATCCGGCAGATTGCGCTTCCAGAGGAATCCTTCCTGAAAAATTGCTTCATCATGATCTTTGGTGGTCTGGCCCGTCCAGATTGTGGGATAATTCTTCTTATCCTCCCTTTAGTCAAGATTAATTCTCTGATGGAGCCGAAGAGGTGTTGGTCCGTACCGCGGTAGAGAAAGAGATCCCTGAATTTCTGCTTAAGTTCTCATCATACACCAAATTGATAAATGTCATCGCCTATTGTTTAAGATTCATGCACAACTGTAGACACCCTAATGAACGACTCACTGAACACTTGACTGCCAATGAAATCAAGTCTTCTCTCCTGCTCATAGTTAGACTGTTGCAGACGAAGGAATTTTCAAACGAGATTAAATTACTCCAAAAGAAATCACCATTGCCTACTTCAAGCAAGCTGTTGACTCTTAATGTTTTTCTCGACGAATCAAACATCCTTAGAGTAGGCGGAAGACTGTTCAGACAGCAAAATCTGACTCATAATCAAAAATATCCAATATTGCTACCCAAGGAAAACCTAATTACGGATTTGATCATTGAGTATTACCATCAGAAGCATTTTCATGCAGGTCCACAGTTAACGTTAGCTCTCATACGTCAAAAATTTTGGTTTTCGAGCGGACGATCCAAGGTGGCAAGTGATCCACCGATGTATCCTTTGTAAAAAATTGCGTGCTGCATCCTGCCAGCAGATTATGGCCGATTTACCATCTGAAAGAATCAATCCATCACGTTGCGTTCTGAAAATAGGAATTGATTTCTGTGGACCAGTCACAACCAAACCAAATCTCACCAGAAGTAAAGCCAAAATGAAATCATACATATGTGTTATCATCTGCATGTGTACTAAAGCTGTGCACTTAGAGGCTGTATCCGATCTTTCAACTCAAGCTCTACTCGCGTGCTTGAAACGTTTCATCAGCCGTAAAGGCTTACCCTCGGATATTTATTCCGACAACGGAAAGAACTTTGTTGGACTTTCCAATGAGCTGAAAACTTTGTTCTGCAAATTGAAATCCGAAGAAGTAATGTATTTTTCATCCTTTCATGAGATAAATTGGCATTTTATCCCACCATATTCACCGAACTTCGGAGGCATCTGGGAATCAGCCGTGAAAAGCGCGAAAAACTTACTAGTGAAAGTCAGTAAATCTGCAGTTCTCAATTTCGAAGAACTGTCAACCTTTCTTTGTCAAATTGAGTCGTGTTTGAACTCTCGACCATTAGTGCCTATGTCTTCTGACCCTTCGGAGTTAAGTGCTCTCACACCAGGGCATTTCATAATCGGCAGCTCTTTGCTGGACATTCCTGAAACTCCAAATTGCACCATCAGTTTAAGTGACAGATGGAAACTTTTACAAAAAATGCGAATTGAATTCTGGGACCGATGGTCTCGGGATTACTTAACACTAGAACCGCGGAGCGGGTCAATTTGACCCAAAACGATGTTTAATTTATCACCACGCGAAAAGTATCGATTGAAAAAACAATTCCTTTTATGACTTTTAATATTATAAGGTGAACAACAATTTACCAAATTTAAAAATTCGTAACATAAATATTTTTCCGATTATTAACACTTATACCTAGAACCGCGGAGCGGGTCAATTTGACCCGTAAGAAATGTTAATGCACAAATAACGAAAAACATATGCAATTTTTCGAACTGTAACTGTAAAATACTTCTACCCCACCCTAGAATTCCTTAAATGGACTGTACCAGAAGGGGAAATAGTGAACGTTTTTTAATCAAGGTCATTATATTAGGTTTGAAACACGAACTACGTTCGAATGCAGTGAAAAATTACTGCGAATATTTAGAAGACTTTTTGAAGTTGTTTTTATTCTGTAATTAGTATATGTATAAAAACTATGTCACGACGCCGTAATCTTGCTGTTCAGGAAGCTTTATAATATTTAAAACAATTATATGAAAAGGATTCAGAAGGTTCGGAAAAAGAAGGTTTCTCAAGATTCGATTTTGAGTAGTGAGGATGAATACCTGCCTGCTAATGAACAAAATTTGGATTCGGATGAAAAATATTAAAGTGAAGATGACTCTGGCAATGCTCTAACAATCCCTGGTCCTTCTCATCGTAATACTGATGATGATTTATCTGATAAAAAATAAAAATCAAACATTCCAAGAAAAGATACACACACGCAAAGAAATTTGAAAAAGAAAGCGACAATAACATTCAAAGTTGGAAATAATGAAGATGGCGAAGATGGGACAATTTGGAATGTCGCTCAATTAGGAACAAACGATAGAGGAAGAAAATCAAAGTGTAATATTTTGAAAGAAGTAGGGGGCCCAACACCACATGCTAAACGCAATGTTATCGACAACAGTCCTTCAAGTGCTTGGAGACTTTTTATAGATGAATGGATATTGAAACACATAAAGAAATGTGCTGTAGATGAAGCTCATCGGCCGATTCAGGAAGGAAAAAGGAATATAACATTAGAAAAAAATAGATGCTTTTATATCAATTTTATATGCACGTGGTATATATTGTGCAAAAGGACTTGAACTGGATAGGTTGTGATCAAAGAACTGAGGACAACCATTTTTTCAAAATACAATGTCAAGAGACCAATTCCGTGAAATAATGGGATTTTTATGCTTCTACATAAAATAAACAAGATCAAAGCGTCTAGAGACAGACAAATTTGCCCTTATTTCGGATATCTGAAATCGTTTCAGGGAAAATTGAAGGACTAACTATACTCCAGGTCCTAATGTAACTCTAGATGAACAGTTATATCCTACAAAAGCTAGGTGTAGGTTTATCCAATACATGCCAAACAAACCAGATAAGTGTGGAATAAAGTTCTGGTTGGCTGCAGATTTGACTCAAAATATCTGATAAATGGATTCTCGTATGTTGGAAAATATAACCAAAGTCCATCCAACGTTTCTCTTTCTGAACATGTAGTGCTGCGACTAATAAGTCCATATGAGAACAAAGGTAGAAATATCACTACGAACAACTATTTCACGACACTGAAGCATGCAGAGGCATTGAAATCTAAAAACACTAGCCTTGTAGGAACTGTAAAACGCTCAAGAAGAGAAATACTAGTCTCTGTAAAAATGTTAAAATCCACATTGTATTCGACTACGGTACTAACCCATAAAGAGATGAGTCTAACTGTTTATCAAGGTAAAAAAGATAAAAACGTTTTTTTTTGCTAAGTAGTCTCCATCCAAACGTAGAAATTGCAGATAACCCAAAAAAACTACCTGATATAATCGCTTTCTACAACGCAACTAAATACGGTGTGAACGTGATTGAACAAATGGCAAGGAAATTTACAGCCAAGTCTGCTTCACGTAGGTGGCCGGTGCAGGTTTTTTTTTAAATATTTTGGACCTTGATGCAATCAATGTCTGGGTTTTATATAAAGCTGTAACTGGAAAATCTATTAGTAGACGGCAATTCATTCAAGACTTGGTTGAAGAATTGCGAGAAAAGTTTGTTCTCTTCCGACATAAAAAGGTGGCAAAAAGAGCATGTGAAGCAACCAATGAAAACGACGGACAAACAAAAATCAAGCGTAAACGAGTCCGATGCCACATTTCGAAATGTGAAAATAAAACTCTAGATATGTGTTCAAAATGTAAAGCACCCATCTGTGGAAAATGTACAAAACTTATTAATCAGTTTTGTGCAAAATGCATACAATAAATTGGATTTCATAATCTGTAAAACTAAGTACTGATAAAAGTTTTAGTAACTGTTAAAATTTTTAATTTTTAATTTTTTGAAATTATGTCTAAACATATTAAAAAGAGATACTCTGTTTTTCCATTGAAATTAGGAAATTTATGCCATATTTTTTTAAAGAGACATGTTATTATACTCAAGGACATAAAATTTTAAATAATACGATTTTGTAAAAATTAAGTTAATTTCTCTTGATTTATATAAATTATTTAATGTAAATTCTGAGAAATATTGATTATTATTTAAAAAATAAAATGTTTTAGTAAAATAAATTAAGCGCTTGTACATATTTTATAAGTTTACAATCTAGGGTCAAAATGACCCGCTCCGCGGTTCTAGGTATATCGAAAGTCCCGCGGTTTGTAGTGTTAAATCAACTCCAGCAAAGACCAAAGGCTTGGAGCCTCCAACGGCAGAATCTTCAGATTGGAGATTTGGTGGCAATCCATGAGCCACAACTTCCTCCATTAAAGTGGCTTCTTGGACGTGTGATTCAGTGTTTCCCAGGAGCAGATGGCTGTGTAAGAGTTGTTCCCATCAAAACTACTTCTGGTGATGTCAAGAGGCCAATTTCTAAAGTCACTGTGCTACTGCCCGCCCCGGAGGATGTTCCGTCCTGTAGTAGCAGCCCGCGTTCATAGATGGCAGCACAGATCCATGAATTTATTATTTTGAAACGATGTGTGAAAACATGAACTGTTGTTGTTGACAAAGACAAAATATTCTTATGTACGTGATGCGAGCAGGGCTTCTGCTTGCTTATTCTCTTTTGATGTAATTTACGTTAAGTGAAAGGTTTGGAGGACGTCTGGGAAGCTATTCCTTTATGTAAGTCAATTCATGATTCAATTCTTTAAGCTATTTGGGTTTTCATTTTCCCAGCGTTGATCCATTCCTTATATTCTATTAATCGCAAGTGTATTCTATTAAATGTGCAAGTATTGTAATTATTTTGTTTTAAGTCAAATAAATCTTTTAAAATCATTTACAGTCCACTAAATCTATAAATCTCACAATATATATATATATATATATCTTTTGATGCAAAAATATCACTTTCAGACCTACCGAGTCTAAAAGATAAAGTGCTCTAAAAAAGAAATTCTTTCTAGATCAGTTATTCTCAACCTTTTTATAATGTATAATCCCCCCTTTGGATAATTTTCAGATCCTAAGCCCCATCCAATCCTAAAAATCGTAAGTATCACTAAAAAAATATATTCTACACATAATTATGTTGCTAACCATCCGCCCACACCCCTGAATATCACTTCCGTCTCCCCAGGGCTGTCCAGCTGGGTGTCTCCCAGCTTGAGAACCACTGTCCCAGATCAAATTAAATCTACAATAATGAACGTAAAAAAAGAATCACAAAAGAAATCTCCCAAAGAGGATTCCTCCTACGAAATGTAAAGCAGCTGATTTTTAAATTTACGTGATAGAAGATTTACACAAACGAAAATATGTAATCCCACGCTTTAAAGACACTTATTTCATCCCACCCTAACCGACCACTTTTGTAACAAAATATGTGCACAACAATCAAACTTGCGCACTATACAGATACGTTAGAGGGCGTTGCCTAGATAATGCAATTGAACCCCAACTTCTGTTGGACTAACTCAATCAGACAATATCTGAACCCTTTTAATAATACCACGCTTAGAAATTATCAGTTATTTTCCGTAATTTGTGATTAGCTTCAGCCATAATGGACCTTTGCAATAGGCGGCGTTGGCGTGTTTTTATAATGTTGACGGAAAATTCAAACACACAAGCGACATGTTACATAAACTGAAAATGTTTTTCATCGAGAGACTACTATGCATCTAGTGAACGAAAATATAAAAGCTATGGGCCATTTTCGGAAAACAACCCTGTTCGCCAATGGGTTGCATGCTTGCACGGTTCGATAAATCTACGTTCAGTGCAGTGGTCGACAACCTGGTCCCCACCGCCCACTAGTGGGTAATTAAAACTCTCATGGTGGGCGGTATAGAATTTGTCTATAGTTATAAACTTTCTTTCTCCATATATTGGTAACAACTTGCTGAGCTTGACATTTAAATAAAACTTTTGCAATTAAGCTTTGAATTCTATCTCTGAACTTTGAATACAGATAATTCACTGGTCAATTCTAAAAGTTCCGAAACTATCATTAGCTAACTATGTATAAAAATACATAAAGCATAGAAATGAAATGTGACTACACAGACCAAGTATATGGTAGCATCTGTAGAGCATCGGAAATTGATGGCATGGGAATGACTTTTAAATAACATTTTTGTCAGCATAAATACTTCCGTGATACACTCTTTGAAAATTGGGAAGTAAGAGAACATTTCTAATACAGGAAAAATGTAGTAACTAAGTATATAGACTATAATATTTTAAAAGTCTTTATTAAATTTTGAAATGACGATATTATTTGAACATGTTTTAAATATTAAATTAGAGAAAAGTGCATTTGAAAGAAATATTTTTAATATTAATGGAAAAACCCTCAGTTATGAAATAATTTTATAAATAATTTTATCAAAACTCTAATTATACGGACAACTCCTGTTAGTACGAAACCTAAAATCACTTAGGTAACTTTATTTCATTTACATCCCTTTTTAATGGCTTTTAATAGTTAGTTCGAAAGTTTATTTCGAAAATATTATATTGACATATTAAATTTGTTTAATTTCAATAGAAAAATTGCAATCTAACGAATATGCAGATATTTATACTTCACTGGTTGGGGAGTGCCCAGTATTTTTAAAACGTAAATCTCAAAAGTAATAAATACCACTCTCAAAGATATCTCAGCGTCAGTAAAAAAAAAAAAAAAAATTTTTTATATTTCCAGTTCAAAACTTCGATTAAAATACAGCAGGAGAGATTAAACTGTTCCATACGTCTCCCAGACTGTTTCTTAATTACAGCTTAACCATAAAGATGCTCTTTAAAAACTGGATAAAAATGTTTAATGGTTCTTGTATGACATTATTTTGTAGTTAAGACAACTTGATTAAAAGTTTAGTTTAAACAATCAATGCATTAATGATGATAAATTTTGCTGCACGAGAAGTAAAAATAAAACAGTTATTCTCATCCTTTCAACTATGTTTCTTATCACTCATGATATGATTAACTTTTTTAATTAAAACACTTTAGAACGGGTGAAACAATGCCATTAAAGTATTTTCTATGCTACCTACGTTTCAAATATAAAATACACTGCATCGTATTTAGATCCTTAAAATTAAAAACATTTTGTATCATTTATGGAATGACTGATTTTTTTTTAATTTGAATGCTTTTTACTAGTATTTCAGTTTAAAAGAACACAGTTAACATTTAACAAGTCAACCCTAAAGATGTACTGTAAAAACTGGATATAAATCTTTAATGATTTTTGCATGATGTTTAAATTAATGACTAATGCCACTATTTAAATACTTTTGTATCGATATATCCAATAGTGTATGGATGCTATTTTAAAATTCCTTTTAATAAAATTTATGCAACAATGTATGTTATTTTTTCAGACAAATTTTGATTGTTCGCTGTTTTATCTGGTTTATATTACGATCGTGTTATATAAATGACACAATTTTATACTACCAGAACAACGTTTGATTTTCCAGTTACGAACAAACTGTTATTTTATTTTTTGAGTAAACATATTCGAATTTAAACATAGAAGTACTTACGAGTTCAGGATTCCGTCAGATGACAGTGAAAGGTCCAGCGGCGATTATGATTTTTCATCTGCCAGTTCATTTCCCACGCTAAAACACAAACATAATTAGCTTCGAAAATATATACATGTAAATACTAAAACGTCCCAAAGGTAAAGTTTGGATTGCCACTGTAAAATGGCTTTGAACGAAAAGTTTACAAACTAAATTGCTCCCCTTGTTTTCGTTTAAAATTGGGAAATATTTATTCAAGAAGTAATGGAGAAATTTATTCATTTCCATTCAAATTTCTTTTGTGAGGGGATCTCTTTCGAGATGAACATTTCAAATATTTAGACTGGTACTGTCTTATGTTCATTAATACAAATAAATATTAGGCAATGCCAGTCTATATATTTGCTAGCCCTAGGCTATGACTAAAACTTAGCTTATACTAATTATTCCAGTCTGCAAAAGAATTCTTCACATAAAATACCTAGTTATTCCAGTCTGCAAAAGAATTCTTGATATAAAATCCACCGAGTTAAAAGCTACGAAAACCTGTCTAATTGCAGCCAAACCTCAATATATCAGTTATTGTTAAGCCACACCTGTTCACCACAATGGTGAAAATTGAATTGAATAGACATAGACATGGTACATTAACGAGGCACCAGAGAGCAGGGCTCCATATCCTCGGTATGGATAATTTTTTATGGCTATATATCCGAAAAGTGTTGACTTGAAAGTTAGAATAATAATAAAAATAATAATAATAATTAAAATAATAGTAAATAATAAAAAATAAATAAATGAAAATAAATAATTCTAATACTAGCAAAAAATAAATAAGTAATTTATAAATTGACAACTATTTAATGTGGCAGGTTTAAGAAAGAAAAAGAAAAAAAATACGATAGCAGACGATTAAGCAAAAATCAGTAAGATTAGTCTTGAGGTTGATCCACCAAAAAAACACAGGTCAGAACCAGAAGCAACGGCAAATGTAAATTAGAATTTAGAAGAGGTAAGAGGGAGAGTTAAGAAAGGGGAAGGAGACTAGGGTGAATAATCAAAGTGGCTTTAGGACACCTATAGCATTCCCTTGGGTCGTATTCGGGGACATTAGCTATTTTTCGTTGTCTATTGAATATAATCTATTGTAGAAGTTAGACGCGAGATCTTTAATGTGTTGCCGAATGGGTTGGATTCTCAGATCCCTGTGGATAAGTACGTTTTTAAGGTGCCAGGGCGCCTTCCTAATACCGCGGAGTGTTTTATTTTGAATTGTCTGCAATCGCTGGATATGGGAGTCAGCCGCTGAGCCCCAAACAGGAGCAGCGTACAACAGGATGGGACGCAGTACGAATTTATACAAGTAGTTTATTATCTAAACCCATATGATTCTGGTACAGGAGGTGAGCGATATCTTTACGGGCTTTGAAATTTTTTCAAATGTTATGTTAAATATTTTTCTTCCACGTCTTTCGACTATCGAGGTAAATTCCTAGATATTTGCCCTCTCTCTCAAAGTGAACTAGTTGATTGCATACTGTGACCGGAGGAATTGAATTGAATCCGCGTTTACTACTTAAGTATTAAAATATGTACAACAATGTATACTGGTAGTTTTTCAAACTGATTTTGAGTGTTCGCATTTTTTTTTTATTATTAGGATCTTTTATAAACGTAACAATTTTATACTACCGAACAATTTTTGATTTTCTAGTTAAGAATGAATTGTTGAATCTTAATTTTCGGGTTAAACAAACATATGCGAAATCGGACATAGAAGTACTTAACGAGCTCAGCATGTGGTTGAGAAACTGGAGTCCGCCAGAAGACAGTGAAAGGTCCAGTGGTAATTGAATCCAGAGGCTATTTTGAATATATCTCGTCACTTGGGAAAATGGTGTGAGATAAAATGGCAGATAAACAATTCTCTTACCAGGAGAACGAAGTAGCGCTCAGTCAGCTATTGCACATTTTTTTGTACTAACAGAATTTAAAATGAGCTTTATTTTTAATGTAAAGCATTCATTAAAATCTCTTGATAAGCTTTATATTAACAGACCACCCGAACAGTCATGTTCAATTCAATAACTGTTAAATCACGGAATATGACTGAGGTAAAATAAAAGTACAGTATTTCATTTAAAATTTCCAGCTAATATGTTTTCATATTTGCTTATCAATCAGTCAACGGAAGTAAATGATTTTGAACATTTGCCTTACTTACATTCTAATAAACACAAACTAGACTGTGCAGTAATTATATTGAGCCGGTAGATGCAAGCTGGTACGTATTAGAGTATGAACTAAAAACCTCCTAACTTCATTAAATAAACATAACACGCATTCTCACAGCAGTCTAAGGTTTTATTAAAGATAATTAAGAAATACTGCTGATACAAACTTTGTCTAATAGCAGCGATATTTATTTCCTGGTGTCTTTTACCAGCGTAAAATTTTGCACACTGAATAACCGACAACCTGTATTACAAAATATATGATTAATAAGAGGTGGGAGGGATCTTGATCACAGCGCATTATTTCTTGAATTAATGCAAGTAATTTTCAAATAAAAAACTATATGCATAAAAGGAATGATTTGCAGAAAGTTATTCAGCAGGAATTTGAACTGTTTTTCTATATTTTGCGTTTTTTATTGTGTGGACAGCTACGTATCACGGGAAAAAAATCTACAGCCACCCACAGGCTGTGAGACACAGTAATCGCCAATTTTTTTAATGGATTTTAAGAGTCACTACATAAATATATGTGTAATACATACCTCATCTGTTGTACCTATACTTAAATATTCCAATGTTGCTTAATTTTTGCCAAAAGAGTTACTTTAAGTGGGCGTTTTCCACTTTCACTTTGCAAGTTTGTTTAGTTTATGAGTTTGAAGGGTTGAGTTGTATCTTATGAGGTAATTCAACAGTTTAGTTGTATATATACTAGCTTCATATGCACATTAAATCTCTTATCAACATATATATATATATATATATATATATATATATATATATATATATATATAGTCATATATCATAATGATGTCCCTAAAGCTAAGTGTCCACTTGAGAGAAAATCTCGAGAGAAAGTCTCGAGATCAATCTCAGGGGGTTGTCCATTTGAGATCACTCACGCTCTCGAGACAGGTTCGTGAGACTCGATGGTCACTGCAGTCTCGAGAGCGGGAACATTTCGTGTCGACTTGAGAGTGAACTCGAAGTCAGTTCTGTGATTTGATCGCAGTTTGTTTGTTTTTCTTCTTTCAAAATGGATTCGCGTCAGGCCCTTGCTTTTGTAATTGCCTATAAAATTGCGAAAAGGCGGAAAGTGAAAAAAAGGAGTGTTGGGTGAGAAAATGGGTGGATAGAAGAAATGAATTAATTATTTTATGTTAAATAAAATAATTAAATAATTGAATAATTCTGTTTATTTAAAAAAACATTACATTACAATACAATACAAAATTTGTAATAATACTTACGGCATATTTATCATGAGAAAGATTAATTTTTTCTCGACTTTTTTTTTTCACTTCAACAGTTATGAATGTTATATCGTTTTAAAGAAGAAATTGAGATCTACAAAATAAAAAAAATCCCATCTCAATACGACCAGTATTACCGAAGTTATAGCTTATTGAACAATCTTTCGTACGGCTTATTAAATAATTTTTTGGTCGATTCCATAGGTTGATTATTTAGGAAATATTAAACCAATTCATTAAGAGTGAAAAACATTGAATTAAATTAATAAATATACTCCCAACGTTTGACGTAGATTTTGTTGGTGTGAAGCTACGCACAATGAACTTTAATGCAGAGAAAAACTTCCATTTACTATCGTATCTGTCATCTGCACCATCACCACTCTTCATTCTTTTCATTTTTTGCATTTCATGTGATATCTAAAAAGTTAAGAGTGACAGTAAATTTAATCAGTTAAGTGGCAGCGAATTTGGGTTAGTTCAATTTGATAAATATACATACCTGGTTACGTAAGTTATGAATCTTCCGCTGTACTTCATTCCCATCACAATTTTTAAATTTTCTTGCAAATTCTTCGAACATGCTCATTTTTTCCCCGATTCCTGTAAAATTTATGTGTAGCATTCCATAAAAACTCCTCTTCCTCATACAGATGGATTAACTCAAACACTTCATCGTCTGTCCACTCTCTTTTATCGGGTAAAAACTTCTTTTCACTCAATTTTAAAGAACATGTAAAGAATAATATTATTTGCCGATTTATTGCGAAATAAAAAATGAATGAATAAAAGCGCGGGAAATCAAGGGCCTGTTCACATAGGAGTCCGATAGCGGAAGCGTTAAAGTATTGAAATATATTTGACCAATGAAAAACCTCCAAACGATTAGCAACGAAATTTGTAACGCCTCCCATAGTCTCAGCTCTGACAAAAATCTTCAAACAACGACAGAAGACTGGAGACTAAGTCTCGAGAGCAGAAATGAGCATGTCCACTTGTGACAGCTACAATCTCTGATACTTGCACCTGCTTGTCGCCGAGATTGCTCTCAGGCCCCCTATCCATTTGTGAGTCTAGTGTCGAGACTACTCTCGAGACTGTTTTGTCAAAAGTGGACACTTAGCTTAAGGCTCCTTAATCAACAAGGTTCCCATAGATGCAATACGTCATTTCGACATCATTACCACCAGAGATTGATTTAAAAAAAAATATATCTCTAAATCATTTTCCTTCAAGCCGAGGATAAACTTTCAGCAATATCTAAGATTATCAGTGATTAATGATATAAATGTTTATCAACAAATATAGTCATCAAAGATAGTGAATAGGAACATATTAATATCATGATGTTATAATTATATCAAACAATCACAAAGTATGTTGGGCTGAACTAATTCGATTTTTTTTTCTATTGTTTCAGATTACTGAGTAAGGGCCTGTTCACATAAGAGTCCGTTGCGTTGCGTTACGGAAAAGATGACGTTGAGACGAAAATAAACCAATCATAGGCGTTAAAAATTTCATTGCTAATCGTTTGGAGGCCTATGATTGGTTTATTTTCGTCTCAACGTCATCTTTTCCTTAACGCAACGCAACGGACTCCTATGTGAATAGGCCCTTAATTGGATTTTAAGCTCAAAAGAAGGCATGATCTGCCAAAGTCACGGGAGGACACAACATACGAACAGGCAGTTTCTTCTATTTGTCAAAAACTACTTGCATTCTAATTGGATGATGGGCTATGAGATATAACATGATTGCCTTCTTTAATTCTTCCTATGCTGAATATTTTAGGCTGCATTTTTAGTAGAAAAAGAAAAACAATTAACCTGTTCCTAAATATTTGATGATTTACAAAAAATTTAGATTGATGTTTTGAACTAAAAACAATTATTATAAATATTTTGCTTGTCTTTTTTAGCGTTTATTTAACCCTTCAGAGGGCGCGCCAATTTTCGGAACACCAGTAGGAGCGCGTGGCACAAAGAGCAACGTCTCTTTCAACCTTCCTTATTCCTTTTGTAATAAACTGGGTTTTTTTTTCAAATTGAAAATAATAATTCTGCGTTTTATTACAAGGTATAAAATGTTGACAATATTGAGATATATTTATAATTAAAGGCGAAAGAATGCAGGTACAATCGCCTGATTTCAAAACTGTCCGGTTTATTGGATCTAAGGAGAACTTGCGAATTGATTCCTATTATGTCCAAAACCTTAAAAACAATGAGATTGTCCATCTTCGTGAAAGAGGGATACTGTGAAATAGCTGCGCATTTGATAGACTAGATCAACTCCTACTTTTTTGTATTGTAATCCAGTATAATCGCTGGTTTACCAAGGTTAAATCACGACTAACAATGATTGGAAAGGAATACGAGGTTTAGAAAATCCGACCTGCATTTGAAAGGGTGTAGCTATAAATAGAATCTGCATAGAACAGGGGTTCCCAAAGTGTGCGCCGCGGCACCCGGGGGTGCCGCGAATTGCCCATGATCTCCAATCTAATCTATTGGTAAGGATTATTCCGATATAACTCCAAAGGACCTATTACTCCAAAAGACTATTGCAGCAGTACATGGTCTGTACTTGAGAAAAAAGTTTCACATAGCATGCTGACAGTTTTCACAGAGAACCTATCACAACTAACTGACTGGTTCGCAAAATACTTCGTAGAAGCCCAAACCGAGAAATTTGCGCGGATCCAAGATCCATTACATGTTGAAGCTCCAAAAGAATTCACTTTACAAGAGCAAGAAAATCTAATTGAACTATCGAGTGAAAAAAGCCTGAAAGCGAAATTCACTTGTTTGGATTTGATGGAGTTTTGGATATCTATAAAAAATGAGTATCCCATTCTAAGTGCAAAAGCTATAAGGGTTCACATTCCCTTTGCAACTTTGTATCTGTGCGAAGCTGAGTTTTCAGCAGTTGTACAAAGCCTGTGTACAAAGAGTTGGATGGAAAGTCATATTTACATATATCTAAATGTTTATCTCTTTAGTTCATTTCAATTGTGGGTAGACAGTCTGTACGAGTGGTTGTTTTGTTCTACCCAAGCCCTATTCATTAGTTTACTACATTTAAACTAATAGTAATTTATAGGTGAATCATTTAAATTTTCGAAGTAAATCTGTGGAAAAATGTTTGACAGCATTTGATTTTGAAATCATGAAATGAAAAGTGAATGTTAAAAAAATGCATAGACCTCTCTGTGAAACAAAACCAAATGCTTAAGCTTAAAGCAATGCTAAAAAGCAGGAACAATTCATTGTTCTCAGCTATGGATTAGTGTTTGCGAGGGATAGAATTGAAATGCAAAATAAATTAAAGTGTTCAAAGTGGCAAAGAAATTCATTTAACAAAAGACTGACGGAGAACTCAGGGATCTTCTAATATTTCATTACAAACACAGGTCATTTCAAGAACAGTCTACTGCAGCTCCAGGTTAAGATACATTTAAGGCTGATGTGTACAAACTGTATTGGATTCACTCACATTAATGTTAACCTATGGAGCAAATGTGTCCAAGGATTGCCAACTTGGATTTAAAGATTATTTTTAAAACTGTACTTCTTAATACAGAAAAAAGTTTTCACCGGAGCATTTTTCGTTTTTCTTATAAAAAATGCATATAATATTTTAAAATTTAATTTATTCGGGGATAAAATCTGGTATAGTGTTTTTTAAACGCTCATAAATTCCTTTGGTGGGCAAATTTCATAACATGAATACCATTTTATTGGATTATGACCATTATGTAGCTGTCAATGGTAGACACATTTTCTCCATACGTTAACATTGAGGTAAGCGAAACCAGTAGGGTTATAACACAGCAGAATTACACACAAAACTTTAGTACATCAGTCATTCCGACCGTTATTAACTTGGAACGTCTGTAGTTGATTTTTTATCATTTTATATCATTTATATAACGCACTACGTAACATATTTCGTGATAAAATGATTAATTGTATTATATTTAATTAAAATTGAATGTTATGTTTATACAAAGACCGGAATTCTTACGTTTTATTCATTTTTGGTCAATTCAAAAACTCACAGTTAGTCATCAGTCAGACAGATCGTAATGTTTTGCTATTGTGGTCGGTAGTTCATATTCCGTAAATCATCAAACTTATTCTTTATGATACCGTTTAAAAAAATTTTAAAACGTTGTTGCTTATCCCACTTGACCGACAGCAACATCAGATCAAGTCCATATAGGCTATTGGGCGGCTCCGATTTTAACTTGCACAAGTGTCGGAGTCCGACTTGGTTACGATCCGGTACCGTAATTTTGAACCGAGTCAAGTGACGAGACCGGTACACTTGACCCCGCCCATCCAGAGGTAAATTTGAAAACATGGAGGACATTGCAGAAATGACAGATTTTTCGTGCAACACCCACTTTTAGTGTACACAGCGGTGGATTTTGTCAGCAACGAGCATCGAACCAGTAACGTTCAGATCACTAGCTCGCTGCTTTTGCCAAATGGGCCACCGAGCCCATCTAAAAATTAAACTTATGTTTTACTTATTAGAATACAAGGTGAAAATCATATTTTCAAAAGAAAATTATTCTGATTCGATTTATATACCTAAAAAGCATTTTATCTACATGAAAATGCATGTCATTTATATATCATCAGAAAAAAACATCTTCACCAATGTATCTAAACCTGAAGAATTTATTTTTTGAACTTCATTCTAAGTTAAAAAATGATTACAGCAACGATCATGTCGTACATGATTTTCTTTTCTTTTAACCTAATGGAAAAGGTTATGTAATGCTTGACATCCAACTTGATTCTACAGCAAAATTGACCGTCTTTCTATAAGAAAATATTATTTCCACTGCAAATATAATACTTAATCAGTGGTGGAGTCTAACAAATTATACCTTACGTCTCCAACTCTACCTTTTTTATTTACGGATCTAATGAGAAAATACTGACTTGCTTGAGCACCAGGAAACAAATTTGTCTCTTTACTCCTATCTAGAGAGGGTATGAGATCGAAACGAGAGTTTCGAAGCTCGAAGCTTAATCTTCATGAGTACTAAGCCTAATGGATTCGCCAACCTCAATGTTAATTTATGGAGAAAAAGTGTCCAAAGATCGCCACTTGGATTTACAGATTTTTTATAATTGTACTCCATAGTAGAGTAAGCCATTTAAACCTTGGGGCATTTTTCGTTTTTCTTTCGAAAAATGCAAATCTTCTAAAGCTTAAATTTTTCGGAAAAAATCTAGAAAAGTGTGTTTTAAACGCCCATAAATTAATTTAGTGGACGAAATTTATAAAATGAATCCTGTTTCCAGGTGCAGAAAAGTTCTGGATATCTGAAAAAACCATTTTATTGGATTATCAACATTTATGTACCTGTAAATACACTGAAGTGCCACTGAATTAGGAATACCTACCTAGTAACGAGTTGGACATCCTCTGGCCTTGATAATGGCTGCCACACGACGAGGCATAGATTCAACAAGTTTCTGGAAACGTTCCACGGGAATGGCTTGCCAAATATTGGCTAAAACTGTCCATAATTAAGTAAGGTTCGTTGGTGCTGTGTGATGACCTTTCACGCCTTGTTCCAAACCATCCCAAAGATGCTCAATAGGATTTAAGTCTGGGCTTCTAGGTGGCCAATTCATGACAGAGAAGTCAGAGGAATGCTCATTCAACCAGCCAGTAGCCAACCGGGACTTGTGAGAGGTACAGTTGTCTTGCTGGAAAACTCCATTACCGTGCGGATAACAGAATAGCATAAACGGATGGAGGTGATCACCCAGCAACTCTACGTACCGAATTGCATTGAGGGAGGTTGGTACACGCACCAAAGATCCCAAACTGTGCCACGAAAAAACACCCCAGACCATGATTGAGCCACCATAACCTTGTACAGTTCCAGCCAGGCATGCAGGATCCATGGCTTCATGAGCCTGACGCCATATTCTCAGCCTCCCGTCGGCGTTAAGTAGTCGGAATCGAGACTCATCACTCCATGCTACTCGTTTCCAGTCCTCTACACTCCAGTCTCTGTGCTCTCTTGCCCAGGCAAGATGTGCAGCCCGATGGCGAGTATAGAGCAATGGTACTCTCGTAGGTCGATGGCTCCCGAAACCCATACGGTGAAGCGAGCGTTGCACAGTCCGTTTACTGACTGTACGACTGGCACCGTCATTAAACTGGGTGGTAATTTGAGTTAATGTTTGGTTTCGCTGGCTACGTACAATACGCCTGAGTCGTCTCTCACCACGCACTGTGAAGGCTAATTGTCCTTTGCAGTTTGCCCGATCGCTAGTTTTTTTTTCCACCATCCATGTATTCTTGGTATACTCTTGACACTATCGACCTTGAAAATTATAGCTGTCTGACGATTTCGGAAATTGAATGGCCCATGCGTCGCGCAACTATGATTTGTCCGCGATCGAAGGCGTCTAAATCAGGCAGTTTACCCATACTGGCAATTCCATCAACTAATTCAGAACAACCACAGTACGCGCTATATATGCAGTTACCACAGCGCCCTCACTTTTTCATACATGATGCGCAGCGCTACACAATTTGCATACGCTTTGCTATCCCTAATTCAGTGGCACTTCAGTGTAGTAGACAAATTTTCTCCATAGGTTAATACTGAGGGGAACGAATCCAATAGGGTTAGTACAGTGTAGCCTTTCGACTCCACGGGATGTTGGAAAAGAACAGCATTGACTGGGCCACGCTCTCAAATGCTCGGATTTCTAACAATGCCCATATTCATCGAAGAAAATTATCCTGCAATTTTCGTCATAAGATTATTACTTAAAGTTACCATAGAACTATACTTTAAGGCAGTGGTTCTCAAACTGTGCGCCCGGGCGCACTGGTGCGTGCCAGAGCTTTTTCAGGTGCGCTCCGTAGTATTCCTAAAAAATCTATCCAGATATGAAAAGCAAATGTATACTAAGTTACTATATTATATCATTTCTTTACGACCACTCGAGTGTTTCGTTGCGACATTATTATGATAGTTATAAGTTAATTTTCTTGCAATTAGCTTCTGATCCGCAAATTTTTTACACGTTTAAAACACGTAGCAAACGTGGCTGGAACGGCATGTTAACACCGGCACTAGCTTTCATCACGTGGCAACTGGCAGTGTTGCATAACAGGCGTTGGTCAGTGGGCGTGTTGTGTCTTTTGAACTGCCGTCAAGAGTAAACGCATTGTGCCTTTTACAACTTCCAGAATCATTACCGTTGATATAATTGTCTTTGTTAGGAATAATTCCCCCATAAAAATGGATAAGTTTCTTAAAAAGAAGCGTGGCATTGATGAATGTAATCTTGAAAGTGAGCAAACCTCAAATGTGGAAAGTTGTTCTAGTAAGAAAGCAAAATTGCGACCGACTGGTAAATACGATGACATTTATTTAAGCCTTGGCTTTTCTTGGACCGGAAATGTTGATATTCCGCAGCCAGTTATTTATGTACCTCATATTTATGTGAACTGGGAATTTCAACCCTCGCCACAATTAAGTGTAAAATGAGAGGAACTCTTCAATGCGTTGATGAGGAAATGAGAGTTTGTCTCTCAAACATAAGACCAAACATTGAAGAAATCGCAAGGTCTCATCAAGGTCATGTTTCTCATTAACACAGGAATGAGTAAACTTCATAGAGGTAAGTTAAGTAGGCTTTTATTAAATACGTTATTCTTCTATATATTTAACTAAATTATAACATATTAGTCCTATTTTGTATACAGTGCGCCATCAAGTATCTGTAGTATTGTAAGTGCGATCAGACTGTTTAATGTTAGAGAACCACTGCTTTAAGGTATTTGCGGGTAGCACAGAACTTCCCACTTTTGAAATATTGTAGCATCTGAAGAATGAGTTAGAGCAATGATCAGCATGAAATTTTTTTTAAATGAAGTATTTATCTAAAAGAAAATACTGATAGATAAAGTATATATATATTGTTCCGTTTTCCTGGGTTCGAAGGGATTGAATAAATTCTCTTCAGAAAGTTCACTGAAAATAAAATTTATTATTCTGTAAATTCTTCAGGCCCATATACGAATTCAACAGAAAACACGTGTCAATTGTCTACTATACAGCAGAAAACTCTAAAAATACAAGTCAGGATAACAGAGTCTATAATACGGTACTCGCCTGCCGCGCTTTCAATACATTCAATTCTCAGCAGAAAAGAACACTGACTTCCAGTCATGAAGCTACAGACTGTACCTCCAGTCTGTAGTTTCATGCTTCCAGTCGATCCGATACGATTCATTTTCGGAGCCCCTAACTTTTCGCTGCAACTCCCGTACTGAATTCGATGAGTTATCAAGATAGGTGCTCTTAAGTTTGGTTACGTGTTAATGGTACACTTTTCGTTAGTTAATTGAAATAAATAAAATACGTTGCAACATTGGTATTAAAGGTGAAGCACAATTTAACAGTCCTTTAAGAGTGCTTAAAAGATCAAGTAGTTAAAAAAATTACGAAAATTGCTAAATAAATTTAAAATTAATTTATTATAATCATTATTAGAAGTAATATATATAAATATATATAGGGGAGATCCGTGTAATATGGACCCCCTAAGCAAGAATGTTCATAAAATTTTAATTATTTTTCAAAAAAGATTTAATTGGTTGGCTGCTAATTGCAATTGGATAGCTGCATGGTTTAAACTTGGTAAAGTACTCTAGTAATTATTAATAATTGCAGGAAATAAAATCTTTATTTTCGTGTCAGTGGTCCATATTACACATAAGTTCGTGGAATATGGACCGAACGTATGTGTAGTATGGACCACTGACACTAGAATAAAAAGTATGATATGGAATGAAAGACAGACGCACAAAACTGTGCTTTTAGTAAATTCATTTCAAGTACAGCAATCACCACAATAATAGTGTATCGGGTTGGTTATGTTGGAGCAATCTTCATGCACACATGAGCAGCATTTCACGCATCTGATCCAGTCTTCCTCCGTACTCTCACCGCAGAATTCGCAGAAAGTAAACGATTTAGTAACTTGATTTGCAGCAGTCTCCTGGCCGGAGGTTCCTCGGGATGTCCCTATTGAGACCCTTGGAGCTGCCGGGCGTTTTTGCTCTGTCGTCTTCTTCTGTGCAAGCATCTCTTTTTGAGCTTTCTTTGTTACTCTCTCCTTTTTCCGACGCTGTTGGATGTCCATCTTTGGCCGCTTATTTTTATTGTTTTTCTGCAACGGCCTTCTTGAAACGGGATGAAGTCAAAACAGTGACCTCTGATGCGTTTCTCTTTCTCTTTCTTAGGCTTCTTTGTATGCAATGAAGAAGGGGACTGATGTCTTCCACTGCGAACAAACTACACTCCACAAACTACAAAATGTAGTTTATAGACTAATGGGAACAGAGATGTTCTCCTGGACTACATCTTCTGAATTTGACTCTTCGGAAACAGACGTGTTCTGCTGGACTGTAGCGTAAAGTGTTGGGTGGATGGGAACTACATTTTCTGGCAAATGGTCGTTGGACTAGTCTTCTGATAAGACTCGTGGTGGGGCTTTATCAGAAACTTCGGATGGAGCGCAGTCGAAATCGTGAAATACATGGCGGTTGACAGGCCAAATCCCACCTGCACGGAAACCATCAGCAGCGGTTTCAAGAGATGCCAAACGTGTATAAGCCTTCCCGAACATTCCACACTGTTGGAATTGTGAAACGGCCCTTCCAGCATGTTCCCTCATCCACTTGTCCATCTCTTGAGAATAGTAGACTCTTCATGGACAAAAGAAAGCGACGTCTAAAGGCTGTATTCGATGGGTAGTATGCGAAGGAAGTGATAGTATGATCACCCCTGCTTCTCTGGCCAATTCTATAGCCTCGAGATTTTGAGTGTGGGACACATGTCCATCGAGAATTAACAAAACCTTTCTGTTCTTGTCAGGTTTAGCGAAACTAATGAAATGTTTCAACCATTCACTGGAGAGCTCGATCATCATCAAACTTTTTTCCTGGTATTTGAAAAGCGTTCCTGGAGGAGTTCTTTCCCTTCTCTGCAGATTGTATCCTTCCAACGTGTCTACAACCTGTAATATGGACCGTGGTGCATATTGCACAACAGCGCATGGTTCATATTACACGCATGGACGGAGCAACGTTGTTTCCAATCACATATCGCTATGCAAAATGGTGCGCATAAAATACATGTATGGATTGTTAAGAAAATAAGTACATTTGCTACTATTAACGTGAAAATTATATTAAAATTTCCTAACAGCAGAAAGTAATACTTTCATTTTAACATAACTGTTACATCAATGATCATATAAACCAAAAACACAATTTCATAATCGCCCAAATGAAGGCACACATGTACAAGTCACCTCATGCTTTGGATAACACTAATATTCAGTAAAGGCAATGGGATGGTTCTGCTCTGTAGTGGTGAACATATAAATTTCTCCATGGTACATATTACACGATGGTCCATAATACACGGATATCCCCTATGTATTTAAGAAGTTATTTATATATATATATATATATATATATATATATATATATATATATATATATATATATATATATATATATATATATATATATATATATATATATATACATATATATATATATTATGTTAAAGTAAATTTATAGATGGCTGAAATGAGAATTTAAATTAAAAATTTGGAATTTAGGGGCCAAATACAGAATTAATCCGGGGCTGGCTACAGAAGAGCAATCCTAAGATATTTTCTATACGTAGGATCCCTAAAATCGTAATCCGGAATTTCAGCGATAATTTCGTGATTTATACTATACACGTTATCGTAGAATTTAATAGAGGCCTGTTGAGCTACCACTCACTCACTTCCAGTGTCAATCTCAGGTGTATTTATGAATTTTAAAGCGCCCTCTATCGGTCACCAGCTAGAAATCACTGGAAAATTCCAGAAAGGCCTAGAAGATTGACGATCATTTAGCGCCATATCGCCAAATTTGGCAATATATCGTCAAATTTGGCGACCAAAATAAGTCACCTTATCCATCACCAATTTGGGGATAACTCTCATATTTGGCGAGATTACTATAGACTCGTAAAATTCGTGTATATGTAACATTACTCACATCCTTTTAACGTAGAAAAGTGTAGACACGACCTGAGTGGAGAACTCGAATAAACTCTCGATGAAAACATAGTCCATATATTGAATAGCTGAACTAGTTTATTCCATGGAATTAAACTTCAGGACAGCGATATGGAAGAGATTTACACTACAAAATGACTTGACACATGGACATGGATGACATAGACGCAAATAAACCAGCCACCGGGATCTTCCGCCGGCAGAGAGATTTTCTGGCTAGCAGAGAATTGCATTTTGGGTAGCAACTGCAGTTATCGACAGCTAAAATAATTATAATAACTAGAGAATGAGGATAAGCTGCTGGAACAGTAGTTGCCATGCCATTTAAGAAAGTAAAGAAAATATGGATTTTTATTGGCATAAGATTTTTCATACCTCATACAACTTGTTAAGGGTGATGATGCGTTTTCTAGTTTAAGGGGACTTGGTACCCTTATATTGATGGAAATATCGATTTTTCAATTTTTTGTTAAAAAAATACTTTGATACCTCTAGTATATTAGTACAAAGTTTTGAGATGATCTGACGATTGTAAGTGTATCGAACATACCTTGCATTATCTCGTCAGCCTTTTAAATGCCACGCCCACTTTAGTATTTTCATTCCTTTTACTCTAAAATTTCCTTCCTAAATTACAAATAACCCCGGGGATAACCCAGATAGTCACAAAATAAGACTAGGTACCTCAATAAATGAAGTATTTCTTCCAAAAATTCTACCAGTATGTCAACGGCTTGCATACACATAAAATAAAGTTCGACCTTCCCCAGCTGTCTTTTCTGCTTTTTACTTAAAAAGATGTCACACATATTATTTACAATACAATGACAGCTAAACATTAATGAGTTTAAGCAATTGTGGGTGTCAAGAAAAATATTAATAACCTACTTCAGATTTTAATTGTTAACAACGTCTAGTAGTCAACTGAAAATATACTCAGTCGGCTCGGGTATTGCGCATGCGTGAACATTTTCGCCTCTCTTCATTGGCGCACGTACGGCAACAGGTGAATTTCTCAAAATATCGTTATTTTGATTCAAGTTTTACTTAAGATTTTTATCTGAAAACACTGTAACTCGTTGGTAAAATAATTTTAGTTACTGTTACTCCAAAAGCAAAAAATATCTTATTTTGCTTTCTCAAAAATGCTGAAAGACTAAAAACAAATATGACCTTTAAATCAGAAATCATGTTTTATTACACCTTGAATTGATATTTAATTGATAAGTAATATATTTTTACATGTGGATTCCCGGGTATTTTTTATACAAATGACTTTTCTCTTCTCTTATATCAAAAACCTTTATTGGGATAATCTTTAAACTTCGTGACTTTTAAAATTTTACCAGTTTGCTGCTCTATAAAGAATTTAATAAAATTCAACAAGTATTTTCTCTATAATAAAAAAAAATCTGTAATTTGCCCATCGAAGTATTCTTAATTTACATATAAAATACACCAAGCGACGATTGAATGAGATCCCTGCTTAAGGGGGCGTTATCCGAGAGGTGTAGTTTAAAAATCACTGCAATGGTTGTGATAGTCTTAAATTGATCTTTTCTCTTAGAATACTCTTTATTGAATGCTGAGCAGTTATGCAAAACTTTATTTTTTTAAATCACCGATCTGATGTGAATCTGAGTTAAGTTATTCCATGTGCTTTCTTTGCTCAGATTGGTTAGTCGGCGGTTTCCTGAAATGAAGCACACTCCTTTAGAAAGTTACCAATAATACTTTAAAAAAGTTACCAATAAAGTTTCCAATAATCGAAATATACGAAGTGTAAAGATGATGAAATAAATAAATTATCTCTTTTATTGCTAAATTCCAAAATATGTACATGAATGTAAGATCCAAAGCATACGTGTTTAAAATATTTACATAAATTAATACACAATACTTACGTTCCCTACAATTTTATATTTATCATTGTAAAGATGGAATTGTGAAGGATATTTAAAGCACGGAGTGTACAGGTTGGGGGATTTATCAGCGACGGGCATTGAACCAGCAAATCGCAAGTCACTAGCTCGATGCCTTTGGCAACTGGGCCACATGCGCCCCTTTTAATAGAAGCAAAATATATTATTTCTGGGGATGGTGACTTCCATTTTAAGGCTTCTGTGTACTAACCGTAATAGATTCACTCACCTTAATGTTAACGTATGGAGAAAATTTGCCCAAAGACTGCCGAAATGGATTTAAAGATTTTTTTTTCAAAAATTGTACTCCGTAATTGAGATAGAAATTTTAAAACTTGGGACATTTTTTGACTTTTAAAAAGTGCAAATAATATTTTATAATTTAAATTATTCTTAGGGAAAATTTGATATAGTGTGTTTTAAACGATCCTATATTCCTTTGGTGGACGAAATTTATAAAAAGAATCCTGTTGCAAGGTGCAGAAACGTTCAGGCTGTTTGAAAATGCCATTTTTATAGGATTATGAGCATTTATGTATCTGTCAATAGTGGGCACATTTTCTCCATAGGTTAACATTGAGGTGAGCGAATCCAATAGGGTTAAAGCACAGCAGCCTTAACTCTTGTGTTTAACATAAGAGACATGAACATTCATATGTCCCTGTCATTGCACGCTGCCCGAGTTGCAGTAAGTAGCGTTCCTGACCTACTACACACTTGGTTTTGATGGATTTGATAACGCTTATGCAAAAATTTGAACATAGCCAAATGACTGCTAGTTGAGGAAGGGGAGGAGAGAGTTGAATAATATGTGCAGAAGGAATACAGGGAAGAAACGAAATAAGAATGTTTAGAAAAATGGAAAATGTTACAGGGAAGACTGAAGTAAATTTTCAAATAAAAGAAATATTGATAGATAAGGAACGCAGTCTAAAGAAAGCACAGGTCATCTTCCAATATCGCGATAATGTTCTCCAATCAACCGAAAAATGTTAAAAATAATCAGGAGGATAAAACGGTAGTGGAAAATGATATACCTGCTTCATAACCATATTTTTTGAACGCCATTCCGTATATTAATGCACGGAAATTCATCTTTCGGATTGAATCATTGACTCCAACTCTCTCTTTTACTCATTTTATCATTTACTGCAGATGTCAGCATAGAGGAATCTGTCTGTTAGAGATACGAGATTTGAAAGACATTGTCAAAAAAAAATAGAGCATTCGCGCTTTTCTTGTTGACAGGATAAGGCATAATGCCTTCATCGGTTTTCTTCTCTTTATTATTTCCTTTTTTTTCATAATTTTATATTAATAAGAAGAAAAGTCTATGTTTGTAGTATCATGATTGTTCTTTGGAATGTGACATGGAAATCACCTTTTGTAATTATTTTAATTAATATACAACTTTAATTCTAAAGAAAATATACTATTTTCTTATTTCATAATTTCTAAACAACATTAATTCGGTTCCATGCACATTTATAAGTCTATTTAGTTTATTTTGTAAAATCTTAAAGAAAATCATTCCTGTGGTTTTTCAAACCGGGTTTCCTGGAAGAAGGGAATGTGCTCCCCACAGGCACTGAACTGTGACCTGTGGAATTACGGATAGTAAACAAGGTCTTTTTCACAAGAAGGGAAAATTACTTGCCACCCCCCTCGGTCATTAGGGGGACACAGTTCCTCCTTAGCAACGACCCGGCAACCTTTTTTGACCAATCATAAGGCTGAAAGGTGTGAATGTTCTAGAACATTTTTCTGACCTCTGCGATTTTGGTGCTGGGAAGTTTTAACGGTTTTTTAGTCAGTTGAAGAAAAAGCTGAGACAGTGATCTAGCTCGAGGTTGTTCGCTCTTCTGCCCATGTCGCCTTTCTTTATGCTGAGATATCTCGAGGTTTCTGGTCTGCTTTTGGACCAAGTTTAAAAAAATATGAGAGACAATCATCAGTCTACAATAAGGGTGGTGGTAAGTAAAAATAATTTGTAATATACTTAATCAGGCGAGAGTACAGAATAATCAATATATATAGCTAGGTTTTATCATGTGTTCAAAAACTTTCTTAATGTATGCAGATAATTATTATGTTATTTGTGTGAAATTGTAATTAACGATAAAATTAATTTTAAATAATAAGAAGAGAAATTAAATGCTTATACACTGGTTATCAAAAATGAAGGAAAACTCACAAAGATAGCGATTACTCAAAAAGTTACTCGTAAAATTTAATGAAACTTCTACACATTATACAACACATAAGTAAGTATAAAATAGCATAAAAAGAAATCGCCAGATAATTATAGTGTTATAGAAACTAGCATATGTATACAATGAACAAATAGGATGTGTCAGTTTGGTAAAGGAAAAGTATCTTTAATATGGGGTATGATCCCCCCGAGAAGAAATACAGTACATACAGAGATGTATGATGCTGTCAATTATGCGGTCTATGAGTTCGGTAGGAATTGAGAGCCATTGCTCTTGCAAAGCAGTTGAAAGTGTGGATAAGGTCCTAGGAGGAGGATTGAGAGCAGCTATACGTCGTCCTAAAGCGTCCCAAACATGCTCTATAGGATTCAGGTCCGGTGATCGAGCTGGCCACTCCATGCGCTGAATTGTTTCCTGCTCAAGATAAGTATGCACGATGCGTGCCCTGTGCGGTCTAGCGTTATCGCCCTGTAGCACGAAAGTATCACCTTTTGCTCCGGAATAAGGGCGCACATAAGCATCACGGATGTCATGTCTATAGGTGTGAGCATTCACATTTCCACGGGGAATACATGTAGGTCTGTGCGTCCGCCCAAAGAGATACCACCCCAAACACAGACACTGCCTGATCCGTATGCATCTCTTTCACGGATGTGTGAAGGATGAAAACGAGTTCCAGGTTCTCTCCAAATCAAAATACGCCTACTATTGGTTTGGAGGCTAAACCAGGACTCATCCGTAAAGAGAACAGCCCTCCATTAATCACGCGTCCAGTGGGCATGTTGGAGTGCCCACTGCAAACGTTCCCGCCTGTGACGTGACGTGAGCGTGACGCAAATTGCTGGTCGACTTGCAAAAGACCACCTTCGTGAAGCCTTCAACGCACGGTTGATGTTGATACCAACCTTCCGGAGCTTGTAGCGAGGGAGGAACTGAATTCAGACGGAGTTGCGGTTCTATTCCTTCGTGCGCATAATGACAAAAATCGGTCATCGGCACTCGTCGTAGCGTATGGCCGTCCTTGGCTGAACCTCATGGATGCCAAATACATGGTTAGAAATTGTTGCCAAAGTCTATGAACCGCAGACGGACTCACATTTAGCCATCTGACCACTTCTGTATGACTTTGTTCTGCCTCTAGTTTCCCAATAGTTCGCCATCGCAGTTCTTCTGTCAAATGATGCCTGGAAGTCATTGTTACAATTTGGCTATGCCAGATGACTAATCTCAGCCTCGCAGCGACAATTGTCACCTTGCTCTGAGACATGCACTTTTATGCTCCTCGCAAATGAAGTATTCCGAATGCAGCGCCACAATTTTGCATAATGTAGTGATTTTTGAGATTTTTCAATATTTGATAACTAGTGTATTATTTATTAAAATTGAGTGTGTTTTTCTAATTATCTCAGACTTGTGTAAGAATGTGTTTTCTACAATTAACAATTTTGAAAGAGCCACTATAAGATTCTCTATTTTATTACCTATTTAATTACACATAAAGTATATTATATCGGACAATAATTCCGTAAAAATAAAAGTGGTTGGCTAAAAATCATAGTAAAATATGAAAAAAATTAATAGAGGATTTTTTTCCAATGCGGTTTCAGGAACGCACAGGAATTCTTCCAACATCGAGATAACGTTCTCCAATCGGCCGAAAAATGTTAATATTTATCAGGAGGATAAAACGCTGAAGGCAGTAAGAAAATATTATAGAGAGCTGATGTTGACTGAGAGAAGTGAAGGATGCTTATGACGAAACAAACTGAATAATGCTTGCCGAAAGTTATCAGGGATATGCATATAGTAGGAATTTTTGGTCTCATCAATTACTGGCCAACTTCCGTGGATTGCCTCTTTAGCGTGCTAGTCATTTTTCTTCTACACTACGGCTTAACCCTGCCCTGGTCGAATAGCTTCTGATAGACGCCACACTAATTTATTTAGGTTTTAGTTATTCTACTTGTAAAAATAAATATTTATTAAAACACTAAGTTAAAGACATGATAGGTGTAAATGAAAACCAATCAATTTTTTTTTTAAATGGAATTTTATATGTTTTTTTTACAATAAAATAAATCACAGCAAATGAAAAAAAATTAAGACTATCTTTAAGACATTTTTTTCAAATAAACACCAATAAATTGGGAAAAAATAATTATATGCAATTTTTACAATAGGGTAAATAAAAATAAAACAAATAAAAAATGTATTTCCATTAGCACTTTTTACAAATCTAGTGAAATGTCAATCAGGATTTTTTTTTGTTAGCTATACATAAGTCTTCTCATACATAAGTCCTTCGAAGGTACTTACATCCCTTGGGCATACAAACCAATCCATCAATATGTAAAACGTAAACAAAGTACTATTCGCATGTGTGACACACCTCGCGACCAATGTAGGGTTAAGAGTTACGCACCCGAGTATAATACGCATGCTTAATTTTGCGCGAAATTTTCGAAAAATACGCACCCATATCTTTTCAATATTTTGTTTAAAAATTGCACAAATATTTATTAACATAAATAAAATTTGTAAGAGAAAGAAACGAAAACGTCAAATTCGGTAGAAAAAAAAAACTTAAATTGTTAATTCAAAACAAACAATACTGTCAAAATATCAGTCTTAATCACTTTCACTAGAATACAGCTCATCTATTGTTGTTGCGTCCATGTCATAATTAATTGTTACCATCCTAATATACATCGCCATCATCATCCTCACTTGACGATACGAACTGTGAGTGCCGTTTGTTTAAAAGGAATGCCTGCTGAGTAAACGGGTGGATGAATCACGGAGTGCAGATGCGCACGCACCCGTGTTGTGACAATGTCTTTCAGCTGCTGTAAGTTCGTTTATCCAATGTTTAAAACTACGGTTTTTTTAATTAATATATATATATATATATATATATATATATATATATATATATATATATATATATATATATATACCAGAAATCTTTTAAACAGTTACAATATTATAATAATGTAATAACTTTAAAAGATAGATAAAACGTAGAATGTGAAAAAAAAATATTATTTGATCCGGGATTGAAAAAGGGCAAAGGTACTGATGCTGACAGGTAACAAACACAAGTAAATCGCAGAAAACCAATATCTAAACTATCCAACTTTCGCAACTCCAAATATTGTGTTTGTCATTTAAAATCATTACGATTAGCTTACAAATGACAGAAAAAAAAATGAAATCCAACTTATATATAATTCTATTCAGTTTACTCTGTTATTTCTTCTCGATTGTAGAATTTAAAGAGGAATGAGAGAAACTGCGTATTTCGTTTTCCCTCCGACCACCTGGATGTCCAGAAATATAGTCGATTCGCCGCCAACCTGAAGATATCGCCAAACGTGAGCCGTGTCCCTCTAGCGGCGAAAAGCGTGGACTGCAATTTCAAATTACGCTTCCCGGTCTACGGATTTAACGTGTCCATATCCATCCTAGGCAATTGTTTATGGCATTTGTCGTGATTCGATCCTAGCCCCCTCAGCACCGAAAGCCGACGCGTTACCACTAGGCTACCTCAGGCTATGTATTTGTAATATAGATAACATAATTTGCAAAGATAAAACTCATTATCAGTATTTTAAATTTTTTACTTTTATTTAGAGATAAAATAACAATGAATAATTTTAGATATAGCTCTACTGTTATTAAAAAAAAATTACTATTCGAGATCATATTCATTCAATGCGCACATCTGTCTAGGTAACGGTATTATTCATCGAAAACTTTATTGAATGTTTTTTTCCTCGTTATTATGACATTTTTTCGTCCTTTAACTACCTCTAGAAATAGAGCAAGACATTTTCTTAATGTAGCTGCAGTTTCTTGAAAACCATTTTTCAAATCGTTATCAATGGGAGTTTTACTAAAGGAAAAGAAATGAGTCTAATATTTCACCTAGACACTTTTGAAGAGAAGTATTATGTGATGTAATAACCATACTATGCCGAGTGGTCACACTCCCGGTACAGTGCGTATTAAAAATGTGTTTAGAAAGAGAATAAAGGCAACAGGCTTCATATTTACAGCAAAGAATTCTTATGTTTAAGGGGACAGTACACCACTGACTTGCCGAAAATGCCAGGAAATTGACTTATTTCATATTTTTATAGCAAATTTACAAACTCAGCAAATTTAATGAACATTTCTGGACTGATAGTTCAAACATTACTTATTATAACTAAAATATCATATGGGTGTAAATTATTTAAATTAATTATGAAATCTTAATTTAATTTTAAAAAAAAGGATGATGGCCGAACGGCTAGGGCTCTGGCCTACGATACCAGAGTCTGTGGGTTCGAGTCCCACTCTTGCAATGGACGTTTGTAGCCGTTCGTAATCAGCTTTAAGGGGGTCCGGGACACATTTTGAAAATTTTTGTTATTTATTGAGTTAAAATTTTGAATTTTTTTTGTGATGGTTAACCATATAGTTTGTAAACAAAATCACATCATAAAGCTTCTCAAAAAGTTTTTAACAAATTTTAAAATTTAAAATTTTTAATAAAACTGGGGTAATTTAAAATCGTTATAACTCGAAATGTTAGGTGTCGAATTTCAAATTTTTTTGATTTATTTAAAAAGAAATATATAAGTTTTAATTTGATTTACCATTTTTTAAAAATTAATTTAAAAACAAATTAAAAATATTTAGATTAAAAATTACGAAAAAAATGATGTACCTTATTTTTAAAAAATCATATTTTCAAAAGTAAATATTTTTTTTTCAAATTTGCTGAATTAAAATTAGAGTAAAATACTTGAAAAAGACATGTTACAAGTTTCAACCATTTATCTTGAAAGGTTCTTTACTTATAACAATTTAAAGACGAGAAATTGGGAAAGACCCATCATGCAGAAAACAGCACTTACAGGTTTAAACAACGATTGGCTACTATTAGAATGTTGTAAAAAAAAATAATAATTTCTCCTGTTCTAATTAAGATAGAAACATGATTTAATCGTCATTTTAAGCGCAAAAGAACACAAAAATTTTTAATGCAATAAAATTTTTTTCGAAGATTCGTACAATTTTGTGTCCTGGACCCCCTTAACACTCGATTACTAACCTTGTACCCATGAGATACACGGTAACTATTTTTGCTGACTCCAAGTCCATCCGTAGAGAGGGAGGTTGCTTCCCCCGCCTATCTTCCTAGCAGGAGGGGTGCTAGATGTCAGTTTAGTTTCGGTTCTTATAAAGTAAAGGTTATTGACATCACAAGCCTTTTATCTTTCAGATACGACGACAGCAGATTCGTAAGTATTTTTGATCAATCTGATTTTTTGTTTTGTAGCTGTATTTTTGTGGATTGTTGTTGATTCAAAAATGTTTTATTCAACCAATTTGGAAATTTATGCTGGAAAGCAAACGGACGGGCCATATCAATTGAGCAACAAAAGCACGGACATAGTAGAAAGATTGATTACTCCCATCACTAACACCGGATGTATTGTCACTGCTCATAATTGGTTCAGTGATCATAATGTCTCTCTGCTGCAAACCTTATCAGAAAATGTTTCGTAAATGAAAGGCAAAACAGTGCAAACCTCTAGTTATTTAGCCCCTTTTACCTTGAAATAATAGTGTAAAAATTGATATATCATGGTTTTTATGTCATGTATCTCACAGATACGGCGACAGCAATGACGTAAGCGTTTTGAGGATAGTAATGGAGTGTTAAGCAGTAGGTCCCGATCTAATTAGCCTTTGTGTAGCAAAAAATTGATCATAGCGCTCCAAACCAAACCAAAACAACTTAATTAACATATTGCTTTCCTATTTTCATAATTACCACGTGTCAATGCGCTCATGATAACTGATGTTAGCTTTAATTTATTAACATTAAATATAATTTATTTTGAAGCAAACATTTGGCATAATATATTGAAGCAGAATTTTTAAATTAACTTAATTTTCAATATTTATAGTAAAAATTAAATTATTTTTTTTTCAAAAATTTCTCATTAAGCTTTTTCTAAAATTTTTATTACCTAAAACTCCTAACTTACCTAAAACTAAAACTAAAACTTACCTAAGTTTTGAGGTCATTTTATAAAGAAGGTTATCACTTGTTGCCACTAGAATTGCAATCGCGAAGTTGCCAATACCCACGTGATCAATCTGTCAAAGCCGCCTAACGGCTGAAACGATATGGCCTGTTATACTGTTTGAAATGTATCCGTCCGTGTTGCCTGGATGTAAATTTTGTCTTAATTTATGACAATAAATGGTTGTAATATAACAATTATATTTTATTACCGCATCACACATCAACGACATTTACGTGTGTATAGAAATTCAAGCTTTCATCTCAAATAGTTTTCGAAATATCATGCGCGGAAAATACGAAATCATATTTTGAGATAAATGATTTAAAGTTCAAATTTTGTATAAAAATCAGTTTGGATGTTTACAATTATTTTAATATCTTATCACGTAATTGTCGTAACACAAAAAGAGTGATATGGAATAGGATTCGCTATAGTTTTAATTAAAATTTGGAATGAGAGCAACAATTATTTAAACCAACAATTTTACTGAGAGAGTACCCATCACAGCCGCCGATCATATAGTGGCAAATCTTTGATTAAAAACAATAAAATGGATGCACACTAAATGAGAACTCAGGATATAAATATTATATACCGATTTTTTTTCAGTGTAAAACTGTTGCGCGCCAGGTGATAGAATTCCGATTAAATCTAAAATGAGCTTAACCTTTGTACTTCAATTATGACAGATTTGCATTTTATTATCTTTGCAAACAAATGTTTTATTCTTTTATGGTACTAAGAATTGTTTTCATCATTTAATAAATTATACACTTTTTAAAATATTTTCTTTTAAAAGTAAATAAGAAATAATTCATTTAGTAAGTGATGCATTATCCTTAAAAAATAGATCAAAATTCCAAAACTCACGTGTCTATACAATATCCGTTTTTACGTTCTTAGAAACCACCTTTTTTTGCATTTGAAATAAATCCACCTGCACGGAATGTTGTCACGACATACGGTTATACAGTTTTCAAGTTACTATTTTTATAGCTTCCACTGAAAATTTAGAAAGAAATAATGTCTATTGCTTACTGTGGTGGAACGTTAGATTTGCTGGTATATTTGATTTTTACATTGTGATCAGATATTAGAAACATAAAACATTCCAATGAAAAAAAGAATTAGCAGACAGATTATGAATTAAACTACTCACTACCTGGAAAAAATGTACTTTTATTTTCAGTCAATAACCTAAGATATATAAAACAAATAGTAATGATCATTGGATTCTGAATTAATAAACAACAAAACAATATTGCCTAAATTCAAGCTATGTTGTTTGATCTTGAAATAAAATCGTCTTGTAATCACTTTAGGCTGTTATCTTTTCATCTTAAGATATTTTAGTCTAACAATGAAATATACACTCAAGAGCCAAAACATTATGACCACCCCTACATTTTGCAATGAATTCGCCTGGATGACGTGGAAGGCACGTGATCAGGTGGAAGTGGTATTTAACTGCTTCTGGAGAGTCTGAAGAATCATACTTTCACTTCTGTGTGTTATGGGAAAGGCTGCGGATCTAAGCGACTTTGATAAAGGGCAGATTGTAATGGCTCGAAGGCTCGGAACAAGTATTTCCGAAACTGCACTACTCGTGGGTTGTTCGCGACCTACAGTTGTTAGTACTTATGCAAAGGGGATGAATGACGGTGAAACCAGCAGTAGACGACATGGTGTTGGACGTCCACACGCTATCACAGAAAAAGGTCGTCGGAGACTGTCTCGCATGGTGAAGCAAAACCGGAGCCAGACAGTGGCTCAGCTGACAGCCCAATACAATGCAGGGCCAAGTAGAATAATATCGCAGCACACTGTTCAGAGGACACTGTTGGATATGGGGCTATGCAGCAAACGTCCCACTCGTGTGCCTTTGCTGACCAAGCGTCATCGCCAACTGCGCCTGCGCTGGGCCCGGGAACATCGCGACTGGTCCATGGATCAGTGGGAGAGAGTTGCCTGGTCAGATGAATCACGGTTTGTCATTCATCACGCCGATGGCCGTGTCAGGATACGCCGCTTTCCTGGCGAACTGTTGCTCCCTCGATGTACAGTAGGTCATACACAGGCCGGTGGTGGCCGTATTATGCTTTGGGGGACGTTCTCTTGGGCGTCTCTGGGACCCGTGGTTGTGGTAGAGCAGACCATGAATGCTACAGGGCATCTGAACATCATTGCGGACCAGTTGCACACTTATATGGCCTCTGTTTTTCCAGCTGGAAATGGAATATTCCAACAGGACAAAGCCCCGTGTCACAAGGCTAAAATTGTGTTGGAGTGGTTCCAGGAACATGATGCTGAATTCCAGTTAATGTCCTGGCCGCCTAACCCACCGGATCTCAATCCGATAGAACACATTTAGGATGTCATGGGACGGCAGCTCAGAGTTCAAAGACCACCAATTCACAATATATCGGATTTGCGTGACCGTTGCTTAAACATCTGGTACAATCTGTCTCCGGCCATCTACCAAGGACTTGTGGCATGCATGCCAAGGCGGGTTGAAGCTGTGTTGCGCGCCAAAGGTGGGCCAACTCGTTATTGACAGGTGGTCATAATGTTTTGACTCTTGAGTGTATATTAAGGTTTTAGGGGGTCTGGAACACAAAATTACGTAAATAATTTAAACAAAGCATGATGATGGTTAACCAAGAGAAAAATTAAGGAAAGCAACTTACAGGTATATAATATATATATATATATATATATGTATGTGTGTGTGTGTGTGTGTGCGTGTCAGAATAATAATTGAATAATTTACAGGGGAGCTTCAGGATATTTTATTTCATGGCATTAAACGGTAATTTTCTATTAAAGTCCTAGTGTGTTTTCCAATTCAGGAAGAAGATTGTTTTTCGCAGCGGAGAATTCAGGGTCATCGAATTGGTCGCACCGGCAGTATGACGCAATCGTCGAATGTTCGAGAGAAGGGGCTTGGGATGATCGCCCACGCTTTTGCATAACGCGCGGGAAAGAACAAAGCGTAGTTTAGGGATATCTGTTATAGAGACGGACGCGTGTCACGAGGATGAGAGATTTAAACTTGGCTTGGATTGAATGGGGTTAATTAATACTATTTTAAATAAAGGATTTAGATGTAATTTAATTGTATTTAATTCCACAGGCCTACGTTCATTGACTGCATACATTTGGAGTAATTATTATGGGAACAAGTTCAGAGGGAGTACGAGTTGTGGGCTCGTCATATATATATATATATAATATATATATATATATATATATATATATATATATATATATATATATATATATATATATATATATATATATATATATATATATATAATATATATATATATATATATATATATATATAACCCGAATAAATGTCGACATAAAACCCGAATGTATGTCTGATTTTATTCAAATCCAGTGCTCGCACGTGACCTGTTAAGGTTAATTACGACACGCGAAGAGATAACGTTGGTAGTTCTCTGAGAAATTGCGACAAGAATACCAAAAATCAACTTTTGAATGGCAACATCTCTTTATAAACAATGCTAATATAATATTTTAATGAAAGATTGTTTCAGAAAGTATCGAATGTGAATTGTAGTTAAAATTTATATAAAAATTAGTTCTGGGGAGGACGTCCGTCATATTTCTCTTTGTTATGACTTAATAAATATGTTTTAATACGTGAAACTGCATTTCATTGAAGACTGACCACATCGATCGTCACGAATACAATTTTATGATTTATATATCAAGTTTAATATTTCACCCTAACATGTATGCATAAAAACATAATAAAAGAAAGAAATAACATGATATAAATCTATTATTAGAAAAAAAATAGATAACACCTTTTTATAAGATTCATGTGTTCGATCCAAAATACCTGCTTTAAGGGGACAAGGTGACCTTCAACGTCGATTTTTTAAATTTTCAACTTTCATTTCCATATAGTAAGAGAAGAAAAAAATTCAAAATTTGTTACAACGTAACTGATTAACAGTTTTAACATTTCAACTACAGGAAGGGAGCAAGAAAAAGTTTTCTATGGTAGTTTGACGTAATGAAGTTTTCAGGAGGCTGTTTATACCTCTTTCAATACTAATAGTCTGAGCCGAATATTACCTTCTAGCTTACGTTTCACACTTTGATAACGTGCTTGTATCTAAATGTCTCGTTTGCCTAAGTGATAGTGGACACTTCGCCAAAGATTTATGTGTTTCAGGGTCCAGGAAGCCGCAACCAGGATGTGGGAGGTCGGAAAAAAGAGTCTCTATTTTTGTTTGTCAGTGTAGAAAAGTGAAATCGGACCCGGATAGGTAAATCTAATAGGACAGTGTTGTGGTAAAGCCTTTAAGGGAAAACTATTATGTTATGTCTAACAAAGAAAGGGATGAATTTTAGGACTATATTCCATCCCATCTTATCAATCTTCTTAAACAAAAAAAACCGTCGTGCCTTTTGACGGTTTAAGTGGCTTTTTTGGAAAAATGAAAGGAAAACGAATGGTGTAAACTGATTCTTAAAACCGGTGGATTGATTCTTTAAAGCGAAAATTTTAACATGGAAATATTACATTTGTTTTTGTCTTCGCGATATTGATTCTTATAAAACGTTGATTCTTATAACCACTGATCACTATAAGCGGTGGTTACTGTATATATATGTCACGACCCTATCGCCGTGCACCCATCTAAATACACTAATTACTCCAATTGCAGTCATCAAACAGTAGGCCAGTGGAATAACTAATACTTAATTAACTTTTAAACACCTCTTTATTAATTAACATTAATCGAAAACCCAATTAGTCCAGCTAAATCGCCATTTTCAATCATCTCACAGAGCTCCCGACAGACGCACGTCTTGACTCTATCAAAATTTCCCCGAACTGCGTAATTCTTTCTGATCCGTTATATAAGTCACATAGGCGTAGGGTCCTCTTCTAGAGCCCCCGCGAACATCCGATGGTTATGTAAGATACGCCCGTGTGTGAGCGAATGACCCTGAACTCTTTCGCTGCGAAATACAGTCTACTTCCTGAATTGGAGACCACACTAGGACTTTACTAGAATTTACTGTTTAACGCTCATTAATATAATTAACTACAGCTTATTCTTTAATCATCACAATTTCCCCCCTCTTCCCCCTGAAGGCGCGCACACAAAGAGTAGCTAATTCCAGCAGCACGTCCTCAGAAGAGAAAAACAAATCAGCCAACTGGAAAACATGCTGAGTAGGGACGTCTCCCCACACAACAACCCAGAGAAACCCAACAACATTATTCCTAAATTTTTTCTAGCCAAAAATTTTAACCCTAATCTAAAATTAATTCCTACATGCGATTAGCTGGACCAAAATGAGGTGTGGTTACAGGTTACATAAGTCTCCATTTGAGACAGAACTTCACATAAAAGAACACTAAACATTACTTTTTATCTATGCACAAAACCAAAAAGAAGTACTAAATCACTAGAATATAACAGTTCTGAATATCACAATAACACTAAAAGCTAAAAATGAAAATGTTAAAAATCACTCAATAGAATTAAGAATACACAATTAATAAGATTATTAAAATATCAGAAAAACAGTAAGTTGTATCTTAAAAAGTATGGAATCAAAATTAATCCTTCAAATTTCTTTACAATCTTCCAAACAACTTCCTTTCTTTCTCTTTATTATTCATATACTTTTCATAATCAATCAATAATCAACTAAAAACTCTAACCAATATGTGAATTGAGGGAAACATGTAAAATTGCTCATGCTTGTTCAAACTTAAATCCTTCACCTAAATCGTAAAATGTGTTATAGACTCACATTTTAAACGATATTGCTTATACAATCTTACTATTACAAAATTAAAACATATCAAAATCCCTCACTCTATATCTATAAAAACAATACTACTATGATTTCCATACCTTATTTTTAAAAAATCACATTTATCAATATTAATTTTATCACTACATAAAAACACTCAAAATATTTTTTATTACAACGTAAATCAAAATAAAACACTTCAAAAATCACATAATAAAAAGAGAATGGACCATCACCAGCTCTGAAGAATCTGCAGAATTTTTCTTTTTCTTTTACAAAAGTTTAAAATCTGATAGTCTACTTTGTTTCCCCCCCTCTCAAGACAACAAAAAGCCGGATTACATAATTTAGTTTCGTAGAATAACAATATTAACTTTTTCTAGTGTCAAGTATTAATTAATCGAAAACATGAAATAAGTCTATCAACTCTCAATATTCCAATCAAAATCCTACACTTAAACAGCAAAATTTTAATTCAGTAGTCCAAAACTCCACTGAATTATAATGTTTAATGCAAGCCAATTGGGAAGTGCCGTCAGAAAAAGTTAAGTGCCCAAATCCATAGTTGCACCAAAGTGTTTCCTGCTCTTCAGTGAAAACTGGGTGGGGATCATCAGTATAAAGTATGGCTATATTGCTCCCGAAATTTAACTGAATTTAGTTTAGACTCTGACGCCACCTCCAAATAACATTCTATTTTTACATCAAAACAAGCTAGCTATTAAGAACTTCAAAAATCATAGACCCATCTCAGTTACAATAGTTAAATCATAAATTTTTGGCTTACCTTAAGAAACTTTAATATTTTAATCATCATTTTTTTTTTTAAATCATTAATTCAAATTTGATAGAAATAAAATTAACATCATTTTTCTTAAACTTCTTTTGGCGATCCGGATAATGATTGATAACAGTAGTATACACTTGTGTTGTCCCATATTCTTCAATGTTTTAAAACACGCACGTCACAGAATTCCGCAATGGTTTAATGCCGAATGTTGGCTGTCGAATTCACAAATAAATCACCACTATCTTGAAGACACAATAATTCACGCTGGTTGCACCGGATAATGAAATCATTTTTTTTTCCTGTCGGTCATCCCGATGACTATATGGCGCATTAATTACGTTTTGTCTCGCCTAAAACTCTCGAAAATATAATACACAGATATGAAGATCGGTATCTCACGGCACTGAAACGGTATTGAAAAATCTTGTTGTTGAACCAGGAGCAGAACACAATCCCGAATAATAAAATTGCACACGATGTTGAAGACGACTGGTTGGAGCTTCCAGCGGGACAAGCACATGCTGGACAAAATTATTAGAAGACACACTGCAGCAACTCGAATCAAGCACCTCACAAGTGGCGGAACTCCTTTGAAGACGACGGAGATTTTTCAACGAAAAAGCACTCATAATGTGAAAACGGCGTCGGCACCTTCTCGCTGGCATTGAGAGACGAACGACAAGCATTGCAGCTCAAACCAAAATATTAAAATAGATATTTACTTTCCGATTGACATGGCGCTGTCGCGGAGATGAGAGATGACGAAAAATGGGAAACATTAAATTTAAATTTTATTCCTATACCTAATTTTGAAGCAAGGGGTTTCGAGAACGCGATTCGATATCCTGCTCGGCTCTTGTCACGACCCTATCGCCGTGCACCCATCTAAATACACTAATTACTCCAATTGCAGTCATCAAACAGTAGGCCAGTGGAATAACTAATACTTAATTAACTTTTAAACACCTCTTTATTAATTAACATTAATCGAAAACCCAATTAGTCCAGCTAAATCGCCATTTTCAATCATCTCACAGAGCTCCCGACAGACGCACGTCTTGACTCTATCAAAATTTCCCCGAACTGCGTAATTCTTTCTGATCCGTTATATAAGTCACATAGGCGTAGGGTCCTCTTCTAGAGCCCCCGCGAACATCCGATGGTTATGTAAGATACGCCCGTGTGTGAGCGAATGACCCTGAACTCTTTCGCTGCGAAATACAGTCTACTTCCTGAATTGGAGACCACACTAGGACTTTACTAGAATTTACTGTTTAACGCTCATTAATATAATTAACTACAGCTTATTCTTTAATCATCACATATATATATAAATTGACCTTCCAGCACGCGCGCTCAACAATTTTACAAGAGCGCTGGCGTGTGTGGTTTTTTTAAAATTTTTTATTTTATTTATTTATTTTTTATTTTTTATTTTATTTTAACGGCAGATGTTATTTTACCGTTTTTGGCACGAAGAACGACATAAATGAAGGAATATTCATAATAAATTTGTTGAGAAATAAAACATTGACCTTATTGTTGCAAAATACAAATGATGTGACTTTCAAATGATAGTAAATTATTTTTAAATGCTTATATATTTATTTGTACACTCCAAAATTCATCAATCAAATTTATATCAATTGGTGTCAAAAATGATCCTATTTCATACTCTATATCCTTGGTATGGTGTTTTAGAATTTCACAATACACTCAAACCTGTTTTTGTGCAGTCTTTTTTGTGCGATTTTTTTTTGTGCGGTATATGAAAATTTCAATCAAATTAGAACATAATTGACGAAGTAATCAATAAAGAAAAATTAGTAGGTTTGATCGGCCATTTAGTTTTTCCGATTTTTGATATTTTATCACATTACAAAAATATCCCGTCAGCCAATTACATTACATATGTATTGAATTATATAATCGCATTATTAAATTGACGTCCTTCAAAGTGCTTTCATATTCCTGGACCATTAAGACAAGATTAATTTCAGAGCGTAAATTGAAGGTAAATTTATTATTTTTTCTATTTAGATATAAATTTTTAGGATTTTTATTTTATTTTTAGGCATAATCCCTGAAAATGAATGAGGGCAAAAGCAAAGCGAAGATAAAGGCAATTGAATTAGAAAATAAGACTGCGATTTTAAAACGAATAGCAGAAGGTGAAGGATCCACAGCTCTTATTAAAGAATTTGGATTAGGTGAATCCACTATAAGAGGCATACAAAAACGTACAGGTGAAATAAATAAATCTAGTAATTGTGCCACAAACGAAAGCGCTAAACGAGCATCGTAATCAAGAAACATTTTGATAGATAAAACGGAAAAGGCGCTCATATTGTGGATTCAAGAATTAACTCAAAAACGAATCCCCATTGACGGAGAATTAATGAAAGAGAAAGCTATACGGTTTTATAATCAGCTGAAGGATTTAGAGCCGTCTATTTCATCGTCTCACATTGGAAGCCCGGAATTTTCTGCAAGCAATGGCTGGTTAGTCGGGGTTTTACAACGACACAAACTTTACAATCTGAAGATAAAGGGCGAAGCTGCATCCGCTGGTGAAAAAGCCGCTAAAAGTTATTCTAAAGTGGTAGCAAAAATTATTGAAGATGGTGGATATTGGCCGGATCAAGTATTTAATGCTCGCGAAACTGGGTTGTTTTGGAAGAAGATGCCTAACCGATCTTTCATCGCCATTCCTATTTATTTTGTACCGTTTTGAGTTAATTTCTATGTGAGACTTTTATTATGGGGTCCCTATTCCCCAAATAAAAGAAAAAAACTTTTAAATGTGTTGCGAAAAAGATTTTTTATAGCTACTCGTGAAGTTTTGTGCGATTTTTTTAATGCGTTTTCTTTTATGCGGTCCATATCCACCGCACAAAAACAGGTTTCAGTGTATTCATCTTTTTCATCTTTGAGTAGTTTGCATACTTCTCTTTTCGCCACTTTGAAGATTTATCCTTACCAACATAGAACATGTCCTCATCCTTTCTTTCCTCTGAATAATTATTATCATCATCATCCGAAATATATTGTTCAGATTCACTACTGATATACTTATTTCTATATCTTCTTCATTCAAATCGCTATTGCTCTTAAATCCAAATGTTTTCTTCCTTTCGTTTTCTTCATGAGATGATTCTTTAAGAATGTGGTAAAAATCAGCTGATTGTATAATTTTTTTGCCATGAAAATCAATATAAAAATTATAGATTCGAATTTATACAAATTAAAATAATACACGTCAATTATTAACACAAAATTACAAAATACTTGAGAAAAAATATTTTCCGAAATTTTACCCATGGGCACGCGCGTGTCGTAATTTTACGAGCAAGGTACCACGTAGCACAAAAACCCGGTTAACAATAAAAACTGTCATGTGATTTCCTGTTGGCACATTCTATGATGTGGGGAAGGATTGAAATGAGGAAAAGAAATGACCTTCAGATATCCCAGGTGCGATATGCGAAAATTAAAAACCGAATTTGTCGTAAAATTTGCGCAAACGCGCGTGCTGGAAAGTTAATTAAATTTTTTTATGAATATAAAGCCACAAATATTTTTTTTTTTAAATTTGCCTGTTTTTTTTTATATTTTTGCATGTTTTTGCTTTATTTTACGGTCTATAAATTTAAAACAAATATCTGTGGTTTCAAAGAATGGTGTCCAGTATTGTAACAGACACTTCCATTAACAGTCCTGAGAAATTTGGAAGAAATCAGAACAAAATGAATGCGCGTGGAATATTTTGAACAATTCTAGCATTTCTGAGGATTTTTTTTTTTGAAAAACCGTTCCTATTTTACCCCTAAATACTTATTTGGGAATTCTAATTTTCTTCAACGTAATTAAAAAGAATATTAATTATTCCCATTTTGTACAAAGAGTAAAATATTGAAAATTTTGAACGAGAGATACGAACAGAAGAAACTTTACTTAATGCTCTAATAAGCAACTTAAAGAAATTTTCTGCATAGATTTGAAATACATAACATTCTACTCCCTCCACAAACTTCGTTTCGGGGGGAGGGGGGGGGGAATTGATCTGGAAGTTTACGTCTCTGCCGAACACATTAAAATTCATCCAATATCCATACATTAATGCACCCGCATTCTAAATGAGCTGGATCACGCACAGGTAAAATGTTTAAACACCCCCCCCCCCCAGTTTCTCCTCTCCACGAGGCATTTATTTTCTTCAAGTTCGAAAGGGGTAGTTCGAAAAAAACAATATCTATGAACTTGAGCATTTTTATGCTGAAATTAGTCCATGTGTTTCGAATTTAATAAATCGCCATGAAACACAAAACGTGCGGCTATGAATTTAAAATGGGCTGAACTCTTTTCCTTTTTATGTATGAGGGGCGTGTATTTAGAGTTATATTTTATGATCTTAGAGGAATTCTTATTTTGAAACGGGATGGATGGGAGATTAAAGAGAATGAAACACTACTTGAAAAACAGTATATAGTCAAAATTCTTAATAATTTCTAAAAGTTTAAATAGCTGAACTTTGAGACAATGTAAAGGAAAGGTTTTTAACTTGTTTCTAATTCAAATTCAAATCAAACTGTGTCCTTACAAGTGGAGTGCGTAAGTCTTGGTGACTTTATCTCCTGTAGCAAGTTATATAATCAAGGTACGTGTGATCGTTAGTGAAAAATTTTAAGTAAAGAAAAAAAAATTAAAATTTTAAAAGGTGAAAATCAAAATTTAAAATGTTAAAAAGTAATAACGGTAAGAAATTAATTGAGAGAATAAAATTAAATAATTTTTAAAATTTACAAGGTAAAAAATTAAAGTAACACGGTACATAAAATTATTAAGATAGGAGAATTGGCACATAGCAGAAAATAGATGTTACACATAAGATGTATTTAAATAAGAAGTGCTAATAATTTTTAAAAAAAAGGCCCGCCTCGGGGTAATACATATTCGTATTGAGATGATTGTAGAGTTTCAAGTAGGAAAGCTAAAAAGGGGATGAAGGAAAATTTTGAAAATTAAGCGTCACCATTTGGGATCGAACCCATGTCGTGAGTGTCACCCGGCCTGCACATTGACACAGTGGCTTGTTTCTAATTGTTGAATATTTCCTTTAGAAAAGATAGCTAGAAGCGTTCCAGTTGATACTTTTTCTGTTTTATTGCTATAAATACTAGAATTACTGGCAGATAAGATACGCTTATTTCTAAAGTATGGTATACATCATTTACAATGATTAATCTTATCGTTCTCTTTTGCCTGAAATTGCGGTTTTTACATTAGAAAACTTTTGGATTTCTCGATGCAGTATATAAACCGCCGAGTGTTATACGAAGGTTTTCTTTACAGATAGCTGATTAATGTTTATATTCCTGAAAACGATCAAATAAATTATATATATCTATTAGTAATAGATGGCATTATACGTATGAAACAAATATTTTTTCATTACTGTAGAATGGACCCGGGTTACCCAGGCCCTGATTTTCCATTAGGCCCGGGCCCCTCGAAGTTTGGGGGCCCCCCAAAATATTTTTATTTTAAAAGGAAAAAAAAGAAAAAATTCCCAATTCAATTTTTTTTTAAATTTTACCTTTTTTAAGAGCAATATTTTTCATATATCCTTTCAAATTTGATTGATTGGTTCACCATATGTATAGTTATATTATGTATAGTTCATCATATGTATGTTATAGTGTATATAAGGGATTAATAAGTTTTTCTGGTTGCATTGTATTGGTGTTTTAATGATGAAGTTAATATGTTGTATTGCTTTTTGTTATTTGATAATGTTCTAGGCTACTACGCTTCAAATAGCCAATTCTTGGTAAAATGGTACTTTCACAATGATTCATGATTATTTTTTTTGTGTCTCAATTTTGGAAATTTTACGCCCACATCAGTGTTAGGGGGGCCCCATCCCGAGTTCTGCCTATAGTCAAGAATTTTCTAAATCGGGCCCTGGGGTTACCACGACACATACCCATGCTGTAACTTGTCAGTTTAGTTGGTTATGATCCATAAAGCTCATAAAATTTTGAAGAGAAAAAAAACTAAAGATCGGCAGAAAGGAAATAAAATCGGGCCTAAACAGTGAACTTACTTCACTCTACTGCTATTTTTAACTTTCCACATTCGAACTCCGCAATTATCTCAATACGATATGTATGGTCCTGGGGAGGGCCTTTTTTCATTTCAGTTCCAATTGACCTCGAATTCGTAAAATCCTAAAAAATCAAAAAAATCATAAAACCATTAAAAATTTTAAGAAATAAAAAATTGAAAATCAAACAAAAATAAATTTTTAAAAAAATTGTATTCCTTTGCTTACCTGCTTTTTTGGGCTTTCTCTTAAATTTATTACGTTTTCCGTGGACCATTAGTCTTTTATAATTTTGTTTTCCAATCTTTTTACCTTGAAACTCCTAGTATTTTCTATTAAACTTAACTTTTCCGTATTGACTTTCTTTACAGTAATCACTTCTGTTTTTCTTTTTACTTGCGTTATTCTTACCTTAACCGTTCAGCGGGAGTGCCAATTTTTGTAACACCACCAGGCGCGCGTTGCATAAAGTGCAACGTCTCTTTAAACCGTTATTATTCCTTTTGTAATAAACTTTTTTTTAAAAATAAATTGGGCTCATTCCTAATACACGGTGCCGCAGCTTGGAGATAAGATTTTTAGATTGTTTTAGATTTTAGCCAATTTGGCGATGAAACGCCAAACGTGGTTTGTGTTTGTTAAATGCTTTTAAGGTAACCATTTATTGCTCCCGATTTGAATAAGATGGCGATATTTTTATGGCGATGTTTTTTAGATTTTTGCCAAGTTGACGATAAAATGCCAAATGTGGTTTGTGTTGTTAAATATTTTTAAGTTAAACCATTTATTGCTTCCGATTTGAATAATTAGCAGCCAATCAGAGCTTGTGATTTAACTTGTAAACGAGGGTTATCTGGATTTTATGTAACGCGCTTGTTTAAAAAAATTAAACCGTTGAATGCTATTTTCGGGATTGCAGTTCCAGCGCTCGGACGTACTTTTATTTGCGAGGTATGGCTTCTTTTACGAATGGAAGGGTTGATTTGGATTTTTTTCGGGATTTACAAAATGCGGGTAAGAGAACTATTATAGATTATTGTATTTATGTTGAGTTAATAGCTAATATTTATTAGTGTCTTAATTGTAATTCGCAAATGACTAGAACTGAGAGAAAAGATCTGAACATTGCGTTAAAAGCTCCATTAGATGTGGTACCCGTTTCGAAGCGAGTAAATTGGATTTAATTACGGTTTTAAAATTAACTTATTTATGGGTAAAAAAACACCGTGTTCTTGGATTACAGACGAATTGGGGGTATCCAAAAACACCGAAAAATCAACAAAACGTAAAAGAAGCTAAACCGAATGTGAATAACCGGTAAGTGGTTTTTTTTTTAATTTTAACATGAAATAATATAAATGACAACATGCAGAACTCTCATTTTTTTATTTTCTGATATATTTAACTACGATGTATTTTATATTTATTTAAATGAATTATTTGCAATATACTGACTTTTTTTATCGGGGGTTGGGGGAGGCGGACGCCCCCCCACACATAACAAATTTCTCATTATTTTTCAGCTTTTATTTTTTGTATTTGTGTGTTTTTGTGCTTTACTGTGGTTGTACAGTTTGAAAAAATGCGCATTTTTGGGACTTTTCGGACTTTCCCGTTCCAAAAACACGCGTTCTGCTTGGGCGACAAAAAAAAAAAAAAAAAAAAAAAAAAAGATATCGACTACCCTCATTTAACTTCATTTTATTATTTTCTGGATAATTTTTCAATGAAAGTTCTGCATGTTGTCATTTATATTATTTGATGTTTCCCTCTGCGATAGAACCGCCATCTTGGTTACGTCTCCTATCGCCAATTTGGCGACGGGAGGCGTAACCAAGATGGCGGTTCCGATGCAGTGAAATACAAGGGGCACCGTATATTGGGAATTAACCAAAATTGGAAATAATAATTCTGCGTTTTATGACAAGATATAAAGTGTTGATAATATTGAGATTGTTTATAATTAAAGGCCACAAAAGAATAAGAAGAAATTTTCCTAAAAAATTAAAATTTATTTTTAAAACACAAATAATTTGTTCAATTCTCGTCAGTTTTCTTCAATCTTTAGTATTTAAAACTTAATCAGGATATTTATTTGATAAGCCTTTTTAAATTTATAATCATAGAAAAGCAACTTTTTAAATGCTTAAAATTATTTTAGCGAAATAACCTAAAATAAAAGAAGGAATATTTTCTTACATGACCAGGTGCGCTGTGCACAGAGTGCAACAAATAGAAGTATCCTCTGTTGGAATCGCTATTAAAATGAATGGAAAGAAATACAAAGGTCAGAAAATCAGACTCTCATTAGAAAGGGTGTAGGCTATAAATAGAAACTGCTTAGAACATCCAACCCTTATATGTAAAAACAAACCATTCAAGATTATGAAAATGTTGCACTTTATACACAGGCGCGCCCGCTGAAGGGTTAATACACTTAATTCGTTAATTAAATTTTAACTACTGAGCATCCCCACCTTAATTACATTTAACTTGCTCACATGAGATAAAATCGACACGACCAGGGAACTCCACTTTCAAAACAAAATTCAGACTCGATACTGCTTTTGAAAATTATTATATCGATGATTGTACCTAATATAATCAAAAGCTCTAAGCTTCATTCCACATGAGAGGAAAAAAAAAAACTTTTAGTGCATAATCAAATGACGCAATTTTTTGGTGGTATGATGTGTAAGCATGGGATGAAGGTGTTTTGGCATAAAAAAATATATTGGCAAAGAAATTATTGTCACTGAGAACTGTTGGCAAGAATTTTAGGTAGTTTTCTCGATCTTATCCTCACACAACAAACACCTGTCGACTTCATTCCAACCGCACACTAAAGTTAACTCCCACACGTTCCGTTTTATGCCATTATATCTTAAAGCAAAATCCGAATTTTTATTGGATTATTGTTGTTCATATTATAAACATTTTTGTCGTGTTTTTTTCCGTTATTGAACTATAGTGTTTCTAATTTTTCGAGATAATTCTTTCAATATGCTGTACAAAAGTTTATAAGTACTTTGAAATATCCAATATAGGTCTCCATCAACTATACTAAAATATTGTATTTCAGTGCTGAATGTAAAAAAATAAATATTAAAGCTTAAATTCTGTAAATGTTTTAACAAAATTTAAGCAAATGATTAGTAGAATCATAAGTTAAAGTTGTGTACAGTAGAGTATTTAAAAATAAAATCTGCGTTGAGTCCCAAAAATGTCTACATCCAAAGACTTACATACAAACTCTTCTTAAAACAAGTTTAATTTACGGGAGATATTATTAAATGTAAGCCTAATATATCTGCAAAACGATGTTAGTTTCCTTTCTAAATACTAAAAGTAATTCTAAGCTATCTCTTAAAATACCAAAAATGAAACTAATATTCTGTAGTTCAAATACAAATTTTTTAAAGTTAGTTTTCAAAATATAACGCCAAGTCCAAAAATAATAAAGCGCAAAACACGAAGCATTAAATAAAAATTAACTTGAAATTGCTCCGTCCAATATGCCTTCAAAACGATGTTTATTTCGATATTGAAAATTATTCCAGGACACTAAAAATTCAAGCTTAAAACCTCATGTCTGTAAAATATATTTCTAAGAGAATCCAAATAAACAAACAGCGGACCGTTCGTCAAATAGTATAGAAGGGAGGGGGTTCCCAGAATAAATATTTATCACGAAAATTGGTAAAACCGTTTCCGTACTCTAGCTTTTCTGTCAATGTTTAAACTAGTCAAAATGCTTGGATAGCTCTCATTTTAAAAATGTAGAAAGGCTGTTGTTTAAGATAGAATTTCCCTTTTAATATACAGGGTGTCCACAATTAAACTTTCCTACTTTAAGGTTGTCTACAGTCGAAACTATTGTTCAGAAATTTATGAAATTTTGTGTATGACATATTGAAGGAATGAAAATTTGTTTGAACGAATAAAAAAATTAGTTCAAAATTTCACCCATTCGTAAATTACACATTTAAGACTGTTTTTTTACGTAAGATTTCACCATGTTTTTATCCATAAGTCACCCTAACACAATAACTCATACTCATTAAATTTTACAACCTTTAAAGTGATTGCAAAGCCGATCGGAAACTTGTTCGATAATTAATTTTCGGACAAAAGATTTGAAGGAACGAAGGAGAAACAAATATGCAAATTAATTTTTGTCGACGTAGAGAAGCTGTTATAAAACCTAGAAACTTTCATGAAGATTTTATTTTCAGCGTGTTTGCTATTGCTGATCAGAATGTCATCGTTACGATTACCAGATCGAACTTTGTTAGTAAAATTGTTTTAACAAAACGATAATTCAGCACTAGTTGCTCTACGAAAATTTCGGAGTTTGAAGGGGATACGAAAAGGTCCATTGACTGTTAAAGGTCTTCGATTAATGATGGCCAAATTTTTAGAAACTGGTTCTTTTAACATTCGTTTTGCAAGAGGAAGGAAACCTGTTTCCGCAGAAGCTGTAGAGAAGGTTGCGCTTCAGGTGGAAGAAGACAAAGCTTTCAACGAAAAGGCTAGTACCAGTGTTCGTCGTGTGGCAGAAGCATTGGATTTGCCTCATCCAACTGTCCAGAGGGTCATTCGGAATATCTTCCGGTGTTATCCGTACAAGTTTTAATTTGTGCAGAGGTTGCATACACATGATTTCGAGACTCGACAGCGGTTCTCACTTGTTTCTTGCTCGCTTTGAGGTTGATGCAGAATGGCCTTGGATTATCCTCTGGACAGACGAAGCACACTTTTATGTGGACGGTTCGGTGATGACTCACAACTGCCGAATTTGGGAACCAGAAAATCAGCGTTTAATCTTAGATGTTCCAATGCATTCACCGAAAGTAACCGTGTGGTGTGGATTTTCTGCAATTTTTATTCTCGGTCTGTATTTCTTCGAGGAATTAAGTCCTAGAGGTCCAGTAACGTGCTCGGTCACCTGGGAGCGATATACATCTTTGTTACTGAATAAAATTGTTCCGGATCTGCAATCACGTCAGTGCCTTTCACGCACAATTTTTATGTAAGATGGAGCTCCTCCATACATTAGCCTTCATGTTAAGAACGTCCTCAAAAATCACTTTACAGAAAAACGTGTCATCAGCCGCCATTTTCCTAATGTGTGGCCTCCCCGATCGCCAGACCTTAACCCATGCGACTTTTGACTTTGGGGACATGTGAAACATCTAGTCAGGCTTGATAAACCAAGAAATATACTTGATCTGAAAGACAGCATTTCACGACATGTTCTCAGTATTTCCTCGGACACAGTGCGGTCAACTGTACAACATGCTATCTTACGATTTTAAATGGTAACTGAAAATGATGGCCGTCATGATGAACATGTCTTGTTGTAAAAACTATAGTAAATGTTGGCTAAATGTGTAATTCTTCAAAAAACGCTCTCTGGTGGTGAAATTCTGAACTAATTTTTTTTTTAATTCTCTCAAACAAATTCCAATCCCGTCAATATGTCCTACACAAAATTTCATAACTTTCTGAACAATAGTTTCGACTGTAGACAACTTTAAAGTAGGGAAGTTTAGTTATGGACACCTTGTATATATATATATATATATATATATATATATATATATATAATGTCGACTTTTTATCCAGAAAACCGGTTTACACTGGCTTATTTCATAACGATACCTCTACTTTTATACTGGATGTGGCCGCGAAGCATAATTGTACTTTTTTTTTCCATTTAAGTGCACGGATGTATACAACTTTAAGTTATACAACTGAAAATCGATAATGATTAATATTTCCAATCAAACAACTAGCCTTATGTAAATTCTACTCAATTAGTTACATTTCATCCTCAAAATGAGATATGCTACGCATGGAAAGCACACTAGCCCACATGAATGTTATACGAAATTTATATTGATTTCGCTGAAAAAAGAGAATCCTCTCCAGCCGACAACCCCTCTAAACGGCCATAATTTTTCTGTTCAGAACGGATTTAAAGACTCCTTAGAGCCAACATTCTGTAAGAAACCCCTTTTTCCACGCCCCTCAAAACTGCAATTTATTTAGACGGAATCATTTCTGGCCGCCATAGAAAAGTTTTTTTGTATATACTTTTAAAACCGTTTTATTTGGTCATATTTCTTTGTATCTACTTTTAAAATCCTTTTATTTGGTCATATTTCTCGAACACCCAAGATAGACTCAAGATTTAGAAATAAGTTTAAAAAAACAGATCAGTTTTTAACTTTCCGTATTAAATACGTGATTTCAAAGTATTTATGAAAAAAGAATGTAGCTACAAATAGGTAAATTATTAAGTATTTTGCAACATAGTTTCAAATGAACAAGCTAGACATCTCACTGCTATCTTGCAATGAAAGGTTTTAGTAATAAGTACTCTCATAAAGCATAGAAAATGACAAGTGAAATGTATTCCCTGGCATCGGAACTATTTTCCTGTGATTTAAGGGAAAGTAGTTTCAGAATAAAATGCAATTAAGGATTACAGGGAAAAAAATCAATCCGTTAGAAATGAATACACCACATTTTTTATTCCCTTAATAATATATGACATTTTTATGTCGATTTAAATTGCATTCTCCCTCCAGACAAAAATGCATTTTTGACAGCAAAAGGAAATGGAATGTGGAAGTAAGCCGTCTAAAAGAAACGATGGAAAATTTGAGGTTATTGTTGAAAAAAGAAACATTTCTTTCAACTGGCAGTTTTAGTAGACAAGGGTAGAAGGAGTTAACATAATTGTCGTAGAGTAATTTCGCTGTACTTATTTTTTGATTGCTAGGCTTATAATATAAAAGAAATTAGGCTCCACCTTCTAAACAATTTCTTGCAGATATCTGTATTTATGACAGCGCAAAAACATAGTATTAAGTTACCTCGGATCGACAAGAATATTTACTGCTGTGATCAGGATATACTCGTCAGGAAGTTGTTGGTCACGATATAAATTTGCAAATTTTTCTCGTGTAAAGTGTCTCGGGTGAAAGAATGTTAACATTTCTGAAGAACCATGGAAGATAGTTAAGTACCCCTTATCATGATAAAAAAGGGGAAAACTTTTGCAAGTTTTATTATAGTAGGTCAACCAATTCGTTTGAATATTATTCATGTTAGCTAACAGAACGACCAGGCTACGTTTGCTTAAAATTTGGGAGAATTTCATTGCAAACAAATGTGTGATTCTCTTCCCAGAAGAAATAGGGAACGTTTCTGCAAATTGTATTATAATTAGAACTACGTCAAGTTTACGAACAGAACGGGCAAGATACGTTTGCCTAAAATATGGGGGAAATTTCATTGCAAACAAATGTGTGAGACTCTTCCCAGAAGAAATAGAGAAAGTTTCTGCAAATTGTATTATAATTTGAACTATGGCACGTTCGCGATCAGAACGACCAGGATACGTTTGCCTAAAATATGGGGGAAATTTCATTGCAAATAAAAATGTTAGACTTTTCCTAGAGCAAAAAGTTAAGGTATTGGCAAATTGTATTATAATGCGAAGTACGTCAAGTTTGCGAACAGAACGGCCAAGATACGTTTGCCTAAAAGGTGGGGGAAATTTCACTGTAAACAAATGTTTTAGACTCTTCCCAAAAAGAAAAATGGAAAGTGTTTGCAAATTGTATTATAATTCGAACTATGTCAGGTTTACGAACCGAACGACAAAAATAGGTTTTCCTAAAATTTAGGGGAAATTTCATCGCAAACAAAAAGGTATGAGAACTTTTCCCATAAGAAAAAGGGAAATTATTTCCTAATTGTATTATTACTTGTCTTGCACCATACTTACCTAGTGAAAAAAAAATTGATTGGAATCCAGCTGTTCAGATAACATTTAAAACATTAAAAATTATGGGCCCAAGGTAGCCAAATGGTAGCGCTTTGGGCTTGAAACTGGTGGTGCTCGGTTGGAATCTCGAAAAACGCAAATAAATGCATTCGTATCTAGGCCAGATATTAGTAAGTTAAATCCGTAGATCGGAAAATTTTTCTGTGAGGTCCGAGAGGGTGGGAGAAGGGACGATCCACCTGCGGGGGGGGGGGGGGGTAGGGCTCGGTCAAAATTGAGGTACCACCAGGGTATTGTGTTGGTTCACCATATACAGTGCCCCCATTGAAAGAAACCAATGATTACCACAGATTATGTGCGGGAGGTTTTCATTGACAAGTGACCCGCAGTGGCAAAAAACATTAAAGATGATTCAAGTAGAAAGATTGAAATCAGCGAATGAAAAGGAACGTTAATAACAACAACAAAAAATTCACGACAATATGACTTTCATGTGTGTTTTTCACAAACTAGTATCGCTGTTTCCATACTTTTTACCATTTTTTTATTAACTCGATTTCTTGTTTGTTTGTTTGTTTGTTTGTGTGTGTGTGTGTGTGTGTGTGTGTGTGTGTGTGTGTGTTTGTTTGTTTCTCCGGTAGAAATCTTGCAATCGATTTTTAACTAACTTTCCGACTAGCTAGATATTTGAAACTTTTAGAATAGTTCAGAACACGGTGACAATGCATTATTTTAATACTTTTAGCTATCTTTAAGCAGAATTGAAATCTTTTTTCAGTTAATTTTGTTTTGTAGACTGGTGCAGCCATCTATCGGCTGGGACGGGAACGAAAAGTTATACGCAAGTTAACTTCCAATTAAGTTCATTTTCTCTCAAGTTGATGGGATAATTCATCAAAAAAAATTGTAAAAAAACATTTATTAATACATAGAATTGTCAAGTTTATATGATTCAACGGAAAATTTAAAAACATGGTATATAAAAAGTTCTTTTTATCTTGTATTTACTAAGTATTATTTATTAAGAACCTGACCACAGATATTAACAAAATGCCTGAAAGTATGCCACAAAGCCTCTTTTTATTGTTAAGATCCTGCTTCGCCATAAAGGTATTAAGAAGATCATTCATTGCCAATGTTGTTGTGAAATGTGACAACTAATATTTGAAGGAAAATTTGAATATCGGGGTTCTCAAAGCTCCCTATAAACTCCTGCATCCCCAGTACTTCAATAGTACGGTTAAAGCGGGGGGATGCTTTTTCTCTTGGCAGAGTCTTCAATTACAGAGATTTTAGGCCGACAGCACAGTGAGAAAGTGCGTGTCTGAAACACGCATGTCTGACACAAGCTGCGTTGAACTACTGCAAGAGAGCGCACATTGAAATCATAAGTTTCGGGAATGTGACCCGCCCTGCTTGCGACGTAACGTGTTAGTCTAACGTCGGACTAATATGAAGGACGCTAAAATGAAGGACTAAGGTGAAGTTTCAGTTATAATTTATGAATTGGTGAAGGATGCGAGAGTCTGCCTCCGATGTATCGTAAAGTCCTTAAACACGCGACAAGATTGCTGCACGACTTAGTTCTGCGACACCGAGGAGATACCAACAAAATGCCGCTATTGCATGGCCGATTGATGTAAACACTTGGCGGCGAGATAACTGAAATTTTAGCGCAAACTTGTGTCAGACATACGTGTTTCAGACACGTGCTTCCTCATTGTGCGGTAGATTTTAGACAGATATTTATGTAACTGATCGTGCAAGGTGAAAAAAAGCTGATTAGGAAAAAAGTGAGGACTGTTGATCAAAAAGTTATAGGAGGACATTTGATTGGGCAGATCCTTTTAGAGACAGATCCTTTATTAGAAATAATAAAATCTTCGACATAAAGTTTGGGAATAATCTATTTAATCAACAGAAAGCAAACGAAAACAATGGGGTTTCCGAAAGATTTGATAACGGTAAGACAAAAGTCATCACGCCGTAAAAAAATACCCCTAAGGCGTCACAGCTTACAAGGAAGTTCCAGGCATCAGGAGCTCATTTTCATGTGACCTACCTTGACGAAGTCTGTTTGTCAAATGACTGTGGAAAAACTGTGAAAAAAACAGAGGCTTGGGAAGAAATGTTAGAAATAACGACTAAAAGATAAAAAAATTTTTAACATAAACCAAATTAATTTTTGCGGATTTTCATGTTTCAAAATGTTTTTGTATTATGTCAACGCATGAAACTCTCTTTCGTCAGTATACTTCAATTAGAAGAGTATGTCCGCGGGTGGTTTGGCTTGGAGCGCTACGGTCAACTTTTGCTACACGAGGGCTAATTAGACCGGAACCTACTGCTTAAGCGCCGGTGCACACTTGCGACAAAAGTACTCGGGACGCCGCGTTATTTTTAATCTGCGTGGAACATTGTTCCAGTGCACACTTTCGCGGTGGTAGGAGGCAGCCTCTCGTTTGGCACTAACCGAGATGGATCGTACGCGCACCCAATTATTTAAGAAAAAAGTTGTTTTTTCTTACTTAGTCTACAAGCATGTTAATCGTGAAAATAGAATTAGAAAAAGGAAGCACTGGATCCATCCATACAACAGCGAGAGATACTTGAAAGGAGCGTTTAATGTATGCTTGATGGATTACAGGGAAGATGGTGAAAAGTTTTTAATTATTTTCGTACGACCCACTTAAAATAAACTTAAATACTTGACCATCTAAAAGTTTTGTTGTCTAATGTACTTATTTTAATAAAAGTTGTAAAAGATTATACTTACTGGTTGGATTTATTTCATTCTCCGATTTTTGGCTGAAGTTCTCAATAATTGTTTCGCAAATATTTTCCCAAGCAGACTGTTTCTTTATTCGGTCTATTACTCCTCATAACTAACATCCCAAATGATCGGGCGAGATTTTACTTCGTTGATGAAAAGTCCGACATCCACATTTTCATCAGACATCCGATAAAGAGACTTCACAAGCTCGATAGGAGATAAAACGCCGTGGCAGATGTGCACTGCCCTGTAGGCGAATGAGTACTAACAGCTATCGGATTACAGGAATGTTCCGCGCGTTCCACACGAACCTGCGGCGACCTGAGAGTGGCGCAGGCGGCAGATAGACGCCGGCGGCACGTGTGAATCCCAACAGCATTTGCTCAGCATTTCTTCTTATCGGATTGAAAATAACGCAGCGTCCCGAGTACTTTTGTCGCAAATGTGCACCGGCACTAAAGCGGAATCCGAACGGCTTCAAACGTCCATGACAAGCGTGGGGCTCGAACCCACAGACTTTGGTTCCGAATGCTAGCGTCCTACCCATTTAGCCATCGCCTGGCATGTGAGTGGGTGGATCTGCAGTCACACATACTGTTCTATACGTAGAAGTGTAGGGGGAGGGAAATATCCGCATTTCCGGAGCCAAGCCATCTAAACAGCGATGTGAAAAGAGTCACAATTATGAAAGGATGCATATTACTGTAGATATGAGAGTTAGAACATAATTGATAGCCAAAAAATAGTAGGCAAGGAAGAAACAGCCCTGTTTCCTCAAAAGATTCCTACGAGAATCCTTGGGAAAACTGCATTCCCAGTAGTGGCTCTTTAACGTAGAGTTCTCTATCGATGGCTGCATGAGACTAAGCAGTTGTGATACATATTTGGTAGAATACAGGTAGAAAAGGATGAAAATGGGCCCAAAATAGAGGACAAGGAAGAAATAGCCATGTTTCCTGAGGATTCCTACAAGAACCTGTGGAAAAACTGCATTCCCAGTAGTAGCTCTTTAAAGTAGAGTTCTCTATCAATGCCAGCAGGATAAAAGCAATTGTATAAATATATGGTTAAATACGTGTAGAAAAGGATAATTACAAGTTAAAAAGAACTTTTTATAATAAAATGTTTTTAAATTTTCTGTTGAATCATATAAACTTGACAATTCTATATATTAATAAATACTTTTTTAAAATTTTTTGATGAATTATCCCATCAACTTGAAAGAAAATGAAGTTAATTGGACGTTAACTTGCGTTCAAATTTTCGTTCCCGGACGCTAGATGGCTGTACCAGTCTACAAAACAAAATTAACTGAAAAAAGATTTCAATTCTACTTAAAGATGGCTAAAAGTATTAAAATAATGCATTGTCATCGTGTTCTGAGCTAGTCTAAAAGTTTCAAATGTCTAGCTAGTCGGGAAGTTAGTTAATATGCGATTGAAAGATTTGTACCGGACAAACAAACACACACACACACACAAACAAACAAACAAACAAACAAACAAGAAAGTGAGTTAATAAAAACATGGTAATAAAAGAGGGCCTAAAATAGCGGGCAAGGAAGAAATAGCCATGTTTTCTCAGGATTCCTACAAGAACCATTGGAAAAAGTGCATTCCCAGTCCTTGTCCTTTAACGTAGATAACTCTATCGATGCTTGCATGAGGCTAAGGAATTGTGATAAATGTTTGGCAAAATACAGGTAGAAAATGATGAGGGCCCAATATACGGATAAGAAATCGCCATGTTTCCTCAGGATTCCTACAAGAATCATTTTTAAAACTGCGTTCCCAGTTCTAGTATCTTATCTCTATCGTTTTTCTCATGAGACTACACAATTGTGAATGTATGATTAATTGTGTTAGGCATTGAAATTAATTCCTAAAAGTGATTCGCAAAATACAGGTAGAAAAGATGAAAGATTGTGCCTTAGGTTCCCAGAGTTCAAACGAATGAATTGCTTTAAAATGCAAGTGTTTTTTTCGGATTAGGTAAGCTTAGGATATTTATTAGATAATTATTAGATGTTATATTTTCATTTTTAATTATATAGAATATGTCAAAACGTCCAATTAAGATGAATGAGCCAGAATGGTATGCGACCTCTTTCTATTTGCAGGATTTCCTAGTAATTCACTAGATCCACAATTGTCAAGATTCTTGAGATGCTGATTAACGGTATAAATGAGGAAAATTAGGAGCCGTAATTTGCAGGAAGTTTTTGAATAGTTAGAAGTCCGAACTCCTTAGGAATATCTCCATATATTAAATACCTAGGATAAATTGGTGATTTTAAGCGTTGTTTGAAAAACTATACGTAGTTCAAACACTCTGAATTGTTTAATTTAATGATTTATTTTATTTTTTACTAACCCTTATTTTTTTGATTACTTGTCCACTTCCTTTCTTCAATGGATAACCCAAACTTCAGTGTAGTCGAAAATTCTATGATTTATTATAAATAACATGCAGCCAATTTTCACAATTTAATTGTTTAATTTTAATGATTTATTTTATTTTTTAGTTACTCTTATTTTTTGATTACTTGTCCACTTTCGTTCTCTAACGGATAATCGAAACTTCACTGTAGGTGCAAATTCTATGATTTATTATAAATAAAAAGCAGTCGATTTTTGCAATTTAATTGTTTAATTTTAATGATTTATTTTATTTTCAGTTACTCTTATTTTTAGACTAGCTGAAGTACCCGGCGTTGCCCGGAATTTTAAGAAGGTTTTTTAACCAAAATCAATTTAAAAACTTAACACAGTATAAATTACATAGCCCCCCCCCCCAAAAAAAGCATGTGAAATGTTATACATATCTCAGTATTTTGGTAGATGAAGTCTTCCATCATTGTACCACTAAAAGCTGTAAAGTAAAAATGTCAAATTGTGGAATGTTTGTTAACCAAAATCAATTTAAAAACTTAACACAGTATAAATTACATAGCCAAAAAAAAAGCATGTGAAATGTTATACATATCTCAGTATTTTGGAAGATACAGTCTTTCATCATTGTACCACTAAAAGCTGTAAAGAAAAAAATGGAAAATTGTGGAATGTTTGTTAACCAAAATCAATTTAAAAACTTAACACAGTATAAATTACATAGCCCAATAAAATGTGAAATGTTATACATATCTCAGTATTTTGGTAAATGCAGTCTTTCATCATTGTACCACTAAAAGCTGTAAAGTAAAAATGTCAAATTGTGGAATGTTTGTTAACCAAAAGTCAATTTAAAAACTTAACACAGTATAAATTACATAGCCAAAAAAAAAGCATGTGAAATGTAATACATATCTCAGTATTTTGGTAGATGCAGACTTTCATCATTGTACCACTAAAAGCTGTAAAGTAAAAATGTCAAATTGTGGAATGTTTGTTAACCTAAATCAATTTAAAAACTTAACACAGTATAAATTACATAGCCAAAAAAAAAGCATGTGAAATGTTATAAATATCTCAGTATTTTGGTAGATGCAGTCTTTCATCACTGTACCACTAAAACTGTAAAGTAAAAATGTCAAATTGTGGAATGTTTGTTAACCAAAATCAATTTAAAATCTAAACAATTTAGCAAGATTTAACCTTGAAGCTGATAAGTAAAACATAAAATATACATACATTTATAATAAACCACTAAAAGCTGAAAAGGAAAAATGTCAAATTGTCTTTTGGAAAGTAAAGCTGAAAAGTAGAAATGTAAATTTGTCGAATGTTTGTTAACCAAAATCAATTTAAATATAGATTCAGCCTTTCATCACTAAAAGCTGAAAAGTAAAAATGTCAAATTGTCTTTTGCCTTGTGAACTCTGCATGAAAAATTAACCCTTTCAACGGCAGTGACGAAATATTACGTCGAGCCCTGACTGTCTCATCCGGGCAGTGACGAAATATTACGTCCGACCTTAGCCGTCTCATTCGGGCAGTGACGTACCCCTGAGCAGGCGCAGGTTATTTTTCCAGCACTGCACGGAGTTTTTCCCCCGTTTTCGGAACGATAAAAGGTGCTTGATTTACAACCTCGAATTGTCCGAAATTGGGGAATGAAGACCCCTACATGTACATCTCCGATTCTGACGCATTCACGGGATGGGGGTCTGAATAGAGCGACGTTGGAGGGGGGGTTGCAGATCGACTTTCCCGAAAAGTCAGATGTTCGGTAATTACATCAGTTTCCAAGAAGGAAGGTCAAGAATGGAGGGTGTGGAATAGCTAGCTGGCTGTTGTAAGGCCACAAGAACAGGGCGCTTATGAATTTCCCTAGGATCATAATCTGGGAGATTCGCGAATTTTTATTTTTTTAAACATTAACAAGTTAAAAATTTCAAAGGCAATAATTTAAATTATGATTAAATTATTATTACGATTAATGATAAAGTTTTCATTGCACTATTAGTATTTTCATATGATAAATTATATATTAAATACATGAAACCATGATTTTTTTTATCCTATGTCAACAAAACTCTTACGTGATAGATAACACAGTGATAGACTCCACAGTGATAGATAAAATATGATATTGCAATGATAGAAGTTCCCTCCTACTTTATCTTTTACTTTACAATCTAGATAAAGCCATTATAGCTAATAAAATTACATTTGAATGAAACATAATGTAAAAATATATACATAAGTAATTTTGATTTAAATCAATGATTTTTTTTAAAAAATCAAGTGATTTAAATCCTAATTTAAATCAGGATTTAATTCATGTACTGTATATTTAAATTATGTATATTTAAATTTAATTAATCGTCTTTTAATAATTTTTATAACTAAAATAATGATTTTAATAACTAAAATAATGTCTAAACATATTTTATTTTATTTTATCAATTTGGCTACATTTCAAACTTTTCAATTATTATTTTATTACTTTCCGTACAAGTTTGAAAAGTTATTTGATGTTGTACAGTGCTTCATACTGGGAAATGGCTGAATGGTAGGGCTCTGTCTTTCGGTCCCGAATCCTACTTCTGGCATGGATGATTCCCGCCTTTCGTAAATCGGCTTTAAAAGTAGGTTCCAGTCTATCTAATTAACCCTCGTGTAACAAAATATTGTTTAGTTCTTTATCTCGGTCTTCTGACATAAAGAATTAATCTTGTTTTAATCTGTAAATTAATGGGTTGGAGGGATTGGTGAGAAATTCTTAGGTGTTTCTTTTCTTTTTTTTTTTAACTCACGATGAACTACCTACCCAAATTATCAGGTGTAAGGCGTTTAGAGCGTCACATTCGAGGTTATCTCCACAATTTTGATCATCCTCATGAGATAGGAATTTTCTCCTGATTTCGTACCCCTCTCTTGCGTAGCCGACTTCCCAGCGAGAGGATTTTCGGACCCCGTAGCTGTTTCCTTAAAATTTCATTGATTTTTGATAATGGTCGGAAGCAAATTAATGAAAGCATAATTTTCCGGGTGAACCTTACGGTGCTGGAGTTCGGAGGTTCGAGTCCCTTTTCTATATGAATGTTTGTATTCATCTGTATCGACATTAAGCAGTAAGTCCCGGTCAAATTAGTCTTCGAGTACCAAAAATTGACCTAAGCTCTCTAAACAACCAAATTATCGGAATTTCTTTATTACAGCATTTAACTAGGACATTGATATGACCGATACAATCTTAAAATTGCAGTTAAAAAAAAGGGTGTATTTTCATAGACACAAAAAGAATAAGATTAAAATAAAACTGATTTGTAAAATTGTGTATTTAACTATAAACTTGTGTATGTACGTATGTGCAATAGCGTCTAAATAGTGCATTCAATTGAACTCAAATCCAATATGTGGGTTGCGAGAAAATACTAAATTTTTAATTCTGATATTTCAAAAAATTTGGTTTTCTGCATGAAAACCATGAAAATTGGCAAGTCATAAATTAAGCATGAATATTCATTCATCAACAAAATTTTTCGGCTGCAATATAAATATTATAAAAATTAATTTTGGATGTTGTTCCAAAATTGTTATTAATTCGCTATTGCACTGCAAATCAATCAAAAATAAGAAAATGAAAAAAGGTGAGCTGATTGCTTATCAACGGGGGAAAACTTTGATAATGAAGTGGCATGATAAAAGATCTGTTGCCATTTTAAGCACGATCCATTCCACAGAAATGCAAAATATAACAAAACATGGGAAAACTTATAAAAAACCCGTACCAGTTCTGGATTGCAACCATACAATGGGTGGTGTGGACAGAATGGATGCATCTATTTAAAATTATGGCAAAATAGGAAAAACGATAACAGAAAATTATGGGATATAAGAAAAACGATGATAACAGAAAAAATATTATAAAAAATTTGTCAGGCACCGTTTAGATATTTTCGTTTGGAATTCATTCCTTCTTTACAAAAAAAAAATGGAGGGAATCTTAATAATCTGAACTTCCGTTTGAAATTAATAGAGAGAATAACGGAAGAAAACATTTCTTCTGAATAAGAAAATATCTCTATCCATTCATGCAAAATTTGTGATGAAGCTTTGTGCCCCGCTTCCTGTTTTGAAAAATACCATACAAAAGAATAGAATGTTTAACATATATTTCTATATTCAAAATAACTATACGTCTTTGTTTACATCACATTTTCACATAATAAGAAATAAGCAATTGTGTATGATATAGCGATCTATTATCGATCTTCTGTTGTAAAAAATTGTAGCACTTGAAAATATGGTATTATGTATTAAGGTTATAACAAGATCATTGCATCTATAATTGTAACATCAGAAAGAACTAACAAATTTTTAGCGATATAATTATTTATTTGTAATATAAAAGAAAATATACTGTCGTGAAAACATATAGAATAAATGAGTCGAAACTAAAAGCAAGGGTGAAACCATGTTGCTGTTGACCCTTGCATGATAAAATAGTTGATTACCAGATTACACGGATTTGAGCCTATTCCCTCAGCCACAAGGATCAACCCCATGCCAGCTGAGAGATTCTGCACCCTTGCCCAATGATCTGGAACTGACGCTAAGAGTTTGAGCCTGTTTCCTTGACGACAACGATCAACCCCATGCCAGCCGTGAGACTCTGCACCCTTGCACAAAGATCAGGAACTGAGTGGTAACTTCCAGACTGTGTTTACTGATATTCTACGTGGACTGCCAATTATGACGCAACGGATTATTATCCTTATACCTGTGAGTGTTAATGAGTCCGAGGACTGAAACTCATGCGTATACATGTGGTGTCATCGATGTCAGCCAAGGTTTGTTTCAGAGTATTTTATATTAATGATAGGGAAGTGTCATTTGGAACTCTAATTTCGGCATTCCTAAAATTTAAGATTTTGAGAGAAAGATTGAAAACAATTAAAACATTAATTACAAAGTTATGTTGAGAAATTTAATTACTGATGAATTTGAATATGATTGATGATTGGTGATTTTGAATATGATGTGTGTAACTATAAGTAAATGTTACTGATGATTTTAATTGGTAGTAACAAAGTTATTGTGAGGAATTTAATTACTGACAAAACATTATTATTGAGGTGTATAACTATTAGTAAAAAATATTGATGAATGTAATTGGTAGTAACAAAGTTATGATGAGGAATTTTATTACTGATGGAACTGATTATCAATGATGTGTGTATCTATTAGCAAATATTTATTGTTGAAATTAATTGTGATAATTATTGAGGTTAACATTGGTGAATATCTAGAAAAATTGCATTGAATGATTAACTTGAAAGAAATTTAGAATAAGATTAAATAATTTGAAGAAAGTTTAATGAATTTTGAAGTGTTATTGTATATAAAATATATAGTAGTGTAAATAAACCATATATATTCAAGCATAACCTTTGAGCAGTCATTTTGGTACTGTGTGTCACTTTTTATACTAACCTTGAGATCATGCCAAAAATTGAATATTATGTTATAACCTTAATTCTAAAATTTACTATTATCTAATTTTGGTTTGTTAAAATAATTCTTTTTTCCGAAATTTCATTACATATACGAAACAATAAGTAATTCTGTGTGTGAACTGCAATATTCTTTTATCGTTTTGTGTGAGTGTAATTCGTTTAACAATGAAATATAAAATTCATAGGATAAAACAATGTGATTGTAACATGACACATTTAAATAATTTGTGTAATATTATGTTTTAATTATACAAAATTTACACTTATAACATTTTTAACCACTTGCAGTGTTTCAGAATGTGTAAATATTTTTACGGCTGTTAAAATGTATCTTCTGTGTAACAAAATGGTAATTATAGAAGTTTAAATTTTTGGTTCCTGAAATCAATGAAGAAATAAAATTTATATGGGAAAACGTGTGAAAAATATTATGCTAGTGAGATGAAATATTTAATGGAATTCTCTAGAAATGTTTATTAACTTAAAACTATAAGAGATGGTTTAAAATCTGAAATATTTAATATTTAATTTATATTTTCGAATGCTTTGTTTTGAAAATATCTGAAGTTTGGAAGAAATTGAATATAATATTTTTGCCAAATTTTCATAGCATTTTAACGTTATCATCAACCGCTACGGAGGAGTGTTTCAGAGGAACGGAAATCTCTTATACACTACCCTCAAAAGCTGTTCCCCCTTTTCCTCTGGTCTAGCCTACGGCTAGAGCGGGTGGAATAAGCCACACACACACACACACGTACGGTTTCCTAGAAAAATTCCGCTTTCTTGTTGGGGAACAAATTTGGGGGAGACACTAGCGGGGTGCTAAATTTTATTACTGTAGAGGGTTGCGGTGACAAGCAAAAGATACTCGCGAAAAGGGGGAAAGAAGTATTTTTGCAGTGAAAACAAACTTTTTTCCAGGGAATCGGGCCGCTTGAAGGGTAGAACTGTACAAGTTTCAGAAGCCAGGATAGGTGAATTAGAGTTTCGAATTGAGCCGGTGAAAGGGTTAAACACAGTATAAATAACATAGTATAAAAAAAGGGATTGGAAATGTCATACACATCAATACTAAAACACAACGAATAAATTTTGGTTCTAATTTGACTCTTAGTGTGCTTCACTCTTGAAAATAGTTGTTTACAGATGTATGTGCTTCCAAACGTTGATGACCAGAATAACGCTTAACTATGCAGTGAAGGATATTTATATCTGGGCAGGTATGATTTATGAGTACAACAAAGAGACTCGATTGAATTTCTCTTTAAGTTCGATGTCAGATTGCAACTCTATGCATTCCATTTGACAATTTGCTAGCATTATATCTATATTGACTGTAAATAGAGTATAAAACATGCAAAAAAAAATTGTTTATTTTCCCCAATGTCCTGAAATCAATTTTAAATTCGTGTACTAAATCGGAAAGTAGGGCTGCATATTTTGTAAAATTTTTAGAATTGTGCTTGGTCAGTGTCTCGAAACGCAAAAAATTTTTAACATTTAATTTGGCTTGCCATAATTTCAACTTCATGGATTTTGCACTGAAGTAAAATCCATGAAGTGACGGGTGTTTAAGTTATTTAAATGGGCATTCAGATCTATATAAATCTGCAAGCCAGTTATCATAAAGTTCTGGCACAGATTACTTTTCAATGTCATAAACAATTTGATATCATCAAGTAGGCTATAAAACCTTTTTAATATTTTCTCCACTGAGCTACCTTATTTCTTAAAAGTATTGCCATATTCAGCATCCAAGCTTTTAAGAAATTCCTGAAACTGGCTATGAGTCAATCCCCAATCCTTCATAAAATTCACCATTTTGAAGATTTTTTGCATAACATGGTCCATTTTTTTTCTTTTCCGCATTATTTTTTATATCAAGGCAGGCTATTAATTTTTTTTTTCACTTTGAGCTCTCTCTCACTAACACTCTGGGCCTCACTAACACTTGCTTTGGGCCGTATGCGGCCCACGGACTGGACACCCCTGTATTAAAATATAGGTAAAAGACCCTGACAAACGTAAAAATTAATAAAAATCTGCAATTCGGGCTCCACACACCATAAATGCAAGATTCTGTAGCAATAATCATCTCCATAATTAATATCTGCATAATAAATGTCTCCATAAATGCAAGATTTTGTAGCAAAAATATTAAAGTATAGCTAGAAGGCATTGACAAACAAAAAAATTAATAGAAATCTGCAATTAAGAGTTCCACGCACCATAAATGCAAGATTCTTTAGAAAAGAAAAAAAATAAAGTATAGGTAGAAGCCACTGACAAACGTAAAAATTAATAGAAATCTGCAATTAGGGCTCCACGCACCATAAATGCAAGATCAGTTGTTTTCAAACAACTAATATAACCAAACATGTTATTTTTCACATATTCCTTAATATAATCGTTATGTTCAAAGGGTCAAAATATAGAGATGAAGCTAAACGTAAGAGCAACGTATGGTTAAACTTATATATTTTGGTGAGCAAAGTTTTTCAGTTTGTTTATTCTATTCTCTGCTTTTTTGAAGGGAAGATGCATTAATTTTAAATGTATTCAACTTGAATTTAAGTAAATGAAAAGTGAAACTAATAATATAAAAAATTAGACTATATTTAGTTACATTAAAATGAAATATGTTAATCATTTGACAATATTAAACCAGTTAGGTATATTATAATGTAAAAAAATAGTTATTACATATTAAATATTATTTCCAGGAGGGTGGATATTGTTCCAAGTTCAAGACATTTACTGCAAAAAGCTATAGTACCAATAATGTATAACGAAATCTATAAGTTGGACACATTTCTAAAGAATTGGAACCATGAGGAGAATCTAACTTAAAAGGATTCGAATGTAAACATATTAATATTTTGAAAAATATATTTCCTTTGAAGCATTCAGCTTTTAACATATTTTTTTTAACAAAAAGGGCTAAAATAATACAATAAAAATATTTCTATTTTACGGGGCAAAACATATATCTATCTATATAAATAAAGCAAAGTGTCTATGTATGTATGTAACGTATACAAATCTACATTTCTTGACGAATCTGGTTGAAACTTGGTATACTTATGTTTTGAAGCCTTAAGATAATTAATTCTAAGATAAGTTTGGAAGCTTTAAAATAATTCTAAATAAATGCAGTTTTTAAATAATATTTCATCTCCAGACTATGGAATCAATCATTCATAAGAACTGCGCATGCGCACCCACTATACGTTAATTCTAGATGTCCAAGGTAAGTGAACGCATGGATTTGTTATTTCGTAGTTATTTGGAGTTATTTAAAGTTAATTTTCTAATATTACTCCTTTAGTTTTCTTTTTTTCATTAATCTTTTCTACCAGGTTAATTCCCAATATACGGATTACTGTTGAAACTCTTTCACTTTTTTTATTTTCGTATTGCTAAGGAAATTGTGTTATAATTGGATATTTCTGAAGGGCAGTGAAATATAATTATGTTATATTTACTTTTCTATTTTACATTTAGTTAATTTTCTAATTTTTCATAAATTAATAGTTATTATTCCATTAAATATTATTTCAATGGGATAGTGAAGTGGAATTTGAACTATCTATCATATTTTGTTTAATTTAGTTACTTTATTTGAATATTCTTTCTGTACGCGCCGAGCTAGCGCACCCTCCCAGCCCGGTGACGTGCTGATCACGTGACACGGTGTTGGAACAGGTGTGAAAAATGGAAATTGGGAATTGGCCTCGAGGTGAATGTCTGTACGGACGTTGAGTGAGGTAGCTCCTAATATGTGTGGAGCACATGGCTTTTAGGCCTAATTTGTGATATTAAATAAAAGAGTTTTAAAAAGTTATACAGTCCGCTATTTAATTGAGCTGTGTCGACCATAGTTTACATGGTCCTACCTCGAATCCGGAGCGTGAGCTATTATGTGAATTGTGGTGTGTGCTGAGAAAAAAGTATTTTGTGAAAGCTAAAAAGGCTCTTTGTGTGCTGAGTAAAAAATGTTCAGCTGTGCAAGAAAAGATGATCTGAAGCTGGTTGCCAAGGAATTAGGAGAATCAGTGACTGAGGATATTACAGTAGGTGAGCTAAAAGATCTTATTCAAAATAATGTTCATTTTAAAAATGATCCAGAGTTTGTTAAAAATTATTTGACTTCCATAATATCCGATCGAAAGTCCAAAGAGGCAAATAATTTAGAGTTAGAGAGAATAAAATTGGAAAGAGTCAAGGCAGAGCTTGAACTGGCACGATTTCGTGCCGAGGCAAAGAGTGAAAACTCCAATCCAAATGATATAAGTGAAAAACAAGAATCATTGGATTCATTAATTAAAAGTGTTTGGACATTAACTGTGAAGGTTCCAAGTAAACCCGAAGCATGGGGATTCTTTTTTTCCTCCTTAGAAAGAGCTTTTGTGACAAAAAATGTACAAGCTAGATTTAAAGCTGAAATTCTGCTGAATTTGTTGGGAGAAAAAGCCTCTAACATTATTACTTACATTAATGAGAATGAGCTTAGTGATTACGATAAAGTGAAGGCTATTGTGCTAAGAGAATTTGAACCAACACCTCAAGTTTGCTTAGAAAACTTTCGTAACGCTCAACGCCAAAATGAATCTCATGTGCAGTTCGCTTCGCGTTTAATAACGAGTTTTGATTATTATTTAAAATTGAGAAATGTGTCTGATTTTAAAACTCTTAAAGAATTAATTGTGTCGGATAAATTATTTCAATGTTTAGACAGGGAAACTGCAGCCCACATAAGTATTAAACAGTCCGACAGTTGGTTTAACCCTGCAGAATTATCAAAGCAGTGTGACCTTTTTTGTGCTTCCCGAGGAAAACCTCTCGTTGAAGCTACTAGTAGTAAATTTCCAAAGAGTAATAACTTTAATTCTAAGTGCTCTAAAAATTCTTCTAAAGTTTTTGTATCTAATGTAAAAGATTCTAAATGCATTTTGTGTAATTCTGAGAGTCATTATCTGTATAAATGTACAAAATTTATTGAGAAATCTGTTAATGAGAGAGTAGATTTTGTGAAAAATCATAACCTTTGTTTCAATTGCCTTTCTCCTAATCATTCTGTAAAATATTGTAAATCTAAGTTCTGTTGCCCTGAGTGTGGAAAAAGGCATAACGTGATGTTGTACTTTCGAAGAGAGGAGTCGTCTCAGAGTTTCCCCGGTCAGGGAGAATTGATGAGTCAGAACCCTCCATTGTTGAATTCTGGTTTAGCGCACTCCTTCGCTTCCTCTAGAAACGTAGATAAGAAAAAATCAACGGTTTTCCTGAGTACCGCGAGGTGTTTAATAAAAAATTGCATGGGTGAGTTTGTAGAGTGCCGCTGCCTTCTTGACGGAGGATCGATGTCAAATTTCATTACAAAGAATTGTGCAGATAAACTTAATTTAAAAAGGGAGAAAATTAATATTGTGGTATCTTGTTTAAATGACGCATCAATGACAATTAAAGGGTGTATTTCTACTACAATTTCTAATAAAGTAAAAAATTATGAGAGAGATTTAGAATTTTTAGTCACTTCCAAAATTACCGATCTCATACCTTCTAATCCAATTAATGTTTGTATAGAAGGATCGGAACATATACGATTTGCAGATGCGGAATTCAATGTCCCTGGTAGCGTAGACGTATTGTTAGGTGCAGAGGTGTTCTACGAGTTATTAAGGCCGGGACAAATCTATCCCCAAAATTCTAATTTAATATTACAAAATACGGTGTTTGGATACGTCGCGAGTGGTAGTGTACAGAGCTTTAAAAAAGATACGCATATTCATTGTGGAGTAGTTATTGATGATAATTTAGATAAAAATCTAAAAAGATTTTGGGAAGTAGAAAATATTGAGGAGGAATTAGTAAAAAGTAAAGAAACTAAAATCTGTGAGGAACATTATTCACGAACGCACATGAGAAATCATGAGGGCAGGTATGTGGTAACAATGCCACTAAAAGAGGAGCCTACTTGCCTAGGAAAATCCAAAGAAATGGCTCTAAAAAGACTGAATTCACTGTGGAATCGTCTTGAGAGAGACCCTGAATACTTAACTTTATATAAAGATTTTTTAAAAGAGTATGAAGAATTAGGCCATATGAGGGAAGTCACTGAAGATAAAGAGCCTGATGTAATGTTTTACATGCCACACCACGGTGTGTATCGACCTGAAAAGGCCACTACGAAGCTTAGAACTGTTTTCAATGCTTCCAGTTTAACGAGCAAAGGCAATTCTTTAAATTCGCTGCAATATAATGGTGGAGTTATTCAGGATGATTTGTTTTCCATCATGATTAGATTTCGAAAACACCTGGTAGCCTTTACAGCTGACATTCAAAAAATGTATAGGATGATTCTTATACATCCGAGTCAAAGAAACCTTCAATGGATACTGTGGAAGGAAGGAAAAAATGAGCCTGTAAAGTGCTACGAGCTTTTAACGGTGACATACGGTACTGTTAGTGCACCATACCTAGCTATGAGGACTCTGAAACAATTATCCATTGATGAGAAGGAGCGTTTTTCTCTAGCATCACCGATACTCCTAAACGATTTTTATATGGACGACGTGCTCTCTGGAGCGGAGAATCTGGAAGAAACTGAGAAAATGCAGCACCAATTAAGTAACATCTTAGATTCTGCAGGTATGAAGCTGCACAAGTGGGGCATAAGCAATCAAGAGCCTAATCCTAGCCCAGAAGCCGATTATAGCTTCTCAAACCCTGTTGAAACGAAAGCTTTGGGAATTTCATGGAAGCCTAGGAAAGATTGCTTCTCATTTAAAGTAACTGTGAATACAAATGCATTTTATAACAAAAGATCTGTGCTTGCCACAATTGCTAAAATTTTCGACCCACTCGGTTTGCTAGGGCCTGTTGTGGCCAAAGCAAAGATTTTTATGCAGCAATTATGGCTGCTAAAGATTGACTGGAATGAGCAACTCCCAGCGAAAGAGACGAAAGAGTGGCAGATATTCGTCGAATCTCTAAGCAAAATAAATAACATTGACATCGAGAGATGCATTTTCACCGAGAAACCAGAGAGGATCGAGTTCCATGGCTTCGCAGACGCCTCCGAACGAGCTTACGGAGCTGCGATCTACGCCAAATCAATTTCCAATTCTGGAGAAGTGACAGTTAAATTGATTACGAGTAAATCAAGAGTTTCACCAATCAAACGGTTTACCATTCCGAGGCTGGAGTTGTGTGCAGCTTCTAGCAAAGCTGATGAAGAAGACCCTGACTGCATTAAAACTTGAAGTATCCAACATCAACATGTGGAGTGACTCCATGATAGTGTTAGCATGGATCCAGAAAGAGCCCATATGTCTAAAGACGTTTGTGGCAAGCAGAGTCGCCACAATTCAAGAACTGACATCCATGGAGCAGTGGCACCATGTCCCATCTGAGCAGAATCCGGCTGACCTCATTTCCCGAGGACTAGACCCAGCAGAGCTGTCCCAGAACGAGCTTTGGTGGAATGGCCCCCTGTTCCTGAGACAAGATGAGTAACCCATCAAAGTGATTGCTGTTTCAGACCAGCAAATTGACTTTAATTGTGAATTTAAGAACTCTAAAAAGTGCATGTCTGTTGTGAATATTCCTGGTAATACATTTGTACATAATATAATTAACCTTAGTAATAAGTATGTTAAATTTACCCGTATTTTAGCATTTGTTTTTAGATTCGTAAGCAATTGTAGAAACAAGGAGAATAAGAGTGTTGGTCCCTTGGATCTTAAGGAAATTGAGAAAGCTGAGATTTTTCTCATAACGAGCATCCAAAATGAGGTATTTCGCGATGAGATTAAAAGCCTAAAGAAAACAGGTAAGGTTGATTCCAAGAGTCAAGTGAGAAATCTTCATCCTTTCATCGACGATAAAGGATTACTTAGAGTTGGAGGTAGGCTAGTGAATAGTGAGTTAAATATTGATCAGAAATTTCCCATTTTGTTGCATCCCAAGAGTAAGCTAACACGCTTAATTTTAGAATATTATCATGTAAAATACTTGCATTTAGGCCCACAGGCCTTATTATTTCAAGTTAGGCAGAGGTTTTGGCCTATAAATGGTCGAGCAATGTGTATAAAGGTAGTACATGAATGTATCACCTGTTTCAAAATAAAACCTATCGTTTGTCAGCAATTTATGGGTAATCTGCCCAAAGAGAGAGTGAGAGAAAACTACCCATTTAATTGTTCTGGTGTGGACTTCACTGGTCCATTTCTTGTAAAGTATAAACACCAAAGAAAGGGCATTTATCACAAAATATATGTGGCCATATTTGTATGTTTTGTTACCAGAGCGGTTCACTTAGAAATTGTAAGTGATCTGACCTCACAAGCGTTTATTGCAACGCTAAAGAGATTTTTTGCGAGAAGAGGAAAGTCCTCTTACATATTTTCTGACAATGCCAAGAATTTTGTCGGAAGCAATCATGAGTTAAAAAGATTGCATAATTTGGTCAACTGCCCAGATGATCATTTATCTGGCTATTTGTGTAATGAGAATGTTAACTGGAAATTCCTTCCACCTAGAGCGCCAAACTTTGGAGGCCTTTGGGAGGCGGGAGTTAAATCCTTCAAATACCATTTAAAACGTGTCGTTGGTAGTGCTAAATTAAATTATGAGGCATTTTTAACAGTAACTACTCAAATCGAGGGCATTTTAAATTCGAGACCTTTAATACCAATTTCTTCTGATATTGATGATTTGAAGGCTTTAACTCCTGGCCATTTTCTTATTGGAAGGTCTATTAATTCTATTGTTGAACCTGATGTAAGTGACATTCCAGATAACAAATTGAAGGTGTGGCAAAGAACCACGAAAATGACTCAATTAATTTGGAAAAGGTGGAGAAATGACTATCTGAGTTCTTTGCAGCAAAGATCAAAATGGTATTTTGAGAAAAATAATGTTAAGGTTGGTGATCTAGTTATCATTAAAGAAGATAACCTGCCTGTTTGTAGTTGGCCACTAGGTCGCATTTCTGAAATTTTTCCAGGTAATGATAATAGAGTACGAGTTGTCAGTGTCAAAACTCAACGAGGTGTTTTCAAGAGACCTATATCTAAAATTTGTTTATTGCCTTTGGAAAATTAATTATGTAAATAGATTGTATTTGTATTATGCTACATATTTTTGATTAATTACTTGTTTTGCAATATGTATTTTTTCCTGTAATGCTGTGTAAGTGTAACAATTTTTGAATGTTGTTTAAAACATTGCAAGGCCGGGCGGCATGTACGCGCCGAGCTAGCGCACCCTCCCAGCCCGGTGACGTGCTGATCACGTGACACGGTGTTGGAACAGGTGTGAAAAATGGAAATTGGGAGTTGGCCTCGAGGTGAATGTCTGTACGGACGTTGAGTGAGGTAGCTCCTAATATGTGTGGAGCACATGGCTTTTAGGCCTAATTTGTGATATTAAATAAAAGAGTTTTAAAAAGTTATACAGTCCGCTATTTAATTGAGCTGTGTCGACCATAGTTTACACTTTCTTTTTATGCTTCTGTCTACAACTCTTTGAACTATTTCTGTGATATAATTGTAGTTTTTTTATTTTGGGCTGTTTTTATAAGGAAAGGAATGACGAATTGGGGAAAATTTTCATATTAGAACATAAAATTGCGTGTATTATTTTTGCATTTTAAAATTTTCTCTTAGATTGTAGGCCATTTTGAAGATAACTGTCATATGTATCATGAGTAAGAAGGAAATTAAAATATTAGCATTAGGATTTTGTGGAGAGTGATAGGCGTTTTAGCTAAATTTCAGATTAATATTCTACGTTCGGAGTCAATTTTTCAAAAAAAAATCCTTTTTTAAAGATTTTTTTGGTCTTTTATGGTAAAATAGCACTACTTTATTTGAATATTCTTTCATTTTATGCTTCTGTCCACAACTCTTTGCAATATTTCTGTGATATAATTGTAGTTTTTCTTTATTTTGTGATATTTTTATAAGGAAAGGAATGACGAATTGGGGAAAATTTTCATATTAGAACATAAAATTGCGTGTATTATTTTTACATTTTAAAATTTTCTCTTAGATTGTAGGCCATTTTGAAGATAACTGTCATATGTATCATGTGTGAGAAGAAAATTAAAATCTTAGCATTAGGATTTTGTGGAGAGTGATAGGCGTTTTAGCTAAATAAAAACCTTTAAATAATCATTTTTTAAAACAAACAAATGGAATAGCTAAACACGAACATAGTTAACCGTAAATAAATCGCAAAACTGTGCTTAAGTTTAGACTGATTCTTTTTAGTTAAGTTATACTAATTTTTATGCTTTTAAAAGTACATCGTGAATTATAAAATTAAGAACAATATAAAATACAGTATACTAAACATTCTGAAGTACAAACACAATATGTAAAATACCTAATAACCAAATTTCAGAAAGTAAATAATCGCAGGTTAACAACAATATTCAATGCGTTTATTTACCTTGTAACATCTAGGTGCGCATGCGCAGTTTTTATGAATGATTGATTCCAACGCCTTGAGATGAAATATTATTTAAAAACTGTATTTATATATAAGCATTTTAAAGCTTCCAAACTTATATTAGAATTATCTCCAGGCTTCAAAACATAAGTATACGAAGTTTCAATCAGATTCGTCAAGAAATGTAGATTTGTATACGTTACATACATACACACATACATAGAGACACTCTGCTTTATTTATATAGATTACTTGTCCACTATTCTCTTTAACGGATAATCCAAACTTTACTGCAGATGCGAATTCTGTGATTTATTATAAATAACAAGCAGTCGATTTTTTCAATTCAATTGTTTAATTTAAATGATTTATTTTATTTTTCATTTATTCTTGTTTTTTGATTGCTTTTCCACATTTGTTCTTTAACCGGTAAACCAATCTTCACCGTAGGAGCAAATTCTATGATTTATTATAAATCACAAACTGTCGATATTTTCAATTCAATTGTTTAATTTTAATGATTTATTTTATTTTTTATTTTCTCTTATTTTTTGATTACTTGTCCACGTTTGCTCTTTAACGGATAATCCAAACTTCACTGTAGGTGAATATTCTATGATTTATTATAAATAACAAGCAGCCGATTTTTGCGATTTAATACACCTTCTCACGTTACTGTTAAGAATTGCGTCTATTTTATTATGTAATTTTTTTATTACAGTATAAATCAGAAAAGTTTGCAAATATGGTTGGATATTCAACTTGAAATGAATGAAGCTCGTTAAGGTGCTAATTTAACCTGGTCCTTTAAATCACTAAACATTCTTTTTATATATGTCTGTCCCTATAATCCTTTTTTTTCTTCCATCCTCTAAACATATTAGGAAAAAAGATATTGCTAAATGTATTTTTCCAGAAAAGTTTCTATCTCTTATTCATTTATTTTTCGCTTTCGGAATCTCGTGTTATCGCAGAATTCATCCCTTTTTAAAATATATTTTTTCCTTCCCTCCATTCCGTTTTATTCGGTAATCACTACTATTTTTACTTTCTGGCAAAACTTTTCTCTTAATTATATTTTTCTTCGCTACTACTACACGCAAAGTGTTTTTCCTGTATTATCTGGATCTCCCGGAAAAAAAATGGGCATTCTCGAGAATGTTTCCTTTTTCTTTAAAGGAGGGGCTGAATTGGGTTTTTTTATTCTGTGTGTGTGTTACTTCATTTATTTTTTATTTTGCGCAACACTTTAATGAGCAACGTGCGCGAACGCTCAAGATCATTAATTTTAAATTACGCGAGATAACGACGTGTTCTTAGCAGTCATTTGAGTTAATTATATATTTTTGTTCAATTGATTATTTTTTCCGGTGCTCCTCAGCTGCATATATGAGCTATTAGTTACACCTGCGCTGAAAGTGATAATTTGCGGGCATTTTGATTTTGCCTTTTTCTTTCCGAAACACAAGCATAATCGTCTGGAGTTTCTAATTGAGTGTTTATGCTGCCCCGGAATGATAAAAAAAGAAAAATCCAATATGCTGGCCATGACAAGATTCTTTAAGGATGTTTTAAGTGCAAATGATTTAGTCGGGATCAAGGGTTGCAGCCACAGTTCATTTTTCGGGGTCAACACTTTTGGGAAGGGGGGGGGGGAGGGGACTGATGAAAAGAAGTATTGGAATTAGTCTTAATTTTTCTTGCGATGTTTTAACCCTTTCAGTGCGCGACTGCTTGAAGCTAAACGTGCACAATCGGCTGCACATTTTTCTCATGATAATGCACATGGTGGGTAGAATAATTTTCAATTTTTGATGGAAAATCTATTGATTGTACCTGCAATGATCAAACTCAAAACTCGCAATACAAAATATGACTCAACGTCTTAAAACAGCTGTGTACTAACCCTATTGGATTCATTCACCTCAATGTTAACCTATGGAAAAAATTGTCTACTATTTACAGCTACATAAATGCTGATGATCCAATAAAAATGGTATTTTCCGATAGCCTGAACTTTTCTACACCTTGCAACAGGATTTATTTTATAAATTTCGTCCACCAGAGGAATTTATGAGCGTTTAAAACACATAATACCAGATTTATTTCCCCGAATAATTTAAAATTTATGTTGGAAAACAACGTTCATTTTCTCTCCTTAAGGTATGCATGCGCGCTCATGTTAATTATGGAGTCATCATATTTTTCCCCTGTACGGTAACGCTCTGTGAGCGGTGGTAGAAAGAGAATAATGTTGCTCTCTGTAACATGCTTCTGTGTTATGTTGTGTTAAAATGTTTCTTAGTCCTATATTAAAAGTTTTGCTACTACTCTGCTGCTATTTTTACTCTGTGACTAAATTCTCATAATGGGTTATGGGCCCAGGCAGCAGCTATTAACTGCGTTATAAGTAGCATGATTATTTTGATTCGACGTACTACCATTCGAAGATTTTTTAAGCCTAACGAAGCGCGCCGCGCTGTGCTATTCGACTTGTGATTTCTGGGCTGTGAAAATCTCCGTGAACAAAATGTCGCAATTGAGTAGGATCGAAAAATTACGGAAGGACAATTTTGATTCCTGGAAGCTGCAAATTGAAGCTGTTCTAATAAAAAATGACCACTGGGAATATGTGATTGGAAAAGAAACGAAACCAGAAGCTGGTACCCCAAATGAAAAGAAGTGGATTCAACATGATCAAAAAGCCCGTGCTGACATTATATTAACCATAGTGAATTGAGTCATGTGAAACACTGTACAACTTCAAATGAAGTATGGAACAAATTGAAAAAAGTTTATAAATCCAAAGGACCAGCGAAGAAGGCTTCATTATTAAAATCTCTGTTATTCCGGAACATGAGAGAAAACGAAAGTATGAGTGAGCATATAAATATTTTCTTCGAAATTGTTGACAAGCTCAAGCAAATGGACATTGATGTCTCTGATTATCTACTTTCGATTCTGCTTCTTTACAGCATCCCTGGAAACGAAATTTTAGATGCTCAAATTTTAGATGCGCAATCGAAGCACGAGATGAGTTACCGAAGCCTGATGCTCTCAAAATTAAACTCCTAGAAGAATGGGAAGCAAGAAAAGGAAAAGGATGACCTGAATCTCAAAGTGCTTACTATAGTACAGACACAAAAAGTAATACTCAAGAACAGAAGAAAAATGACAAATATCGGTCATATCCGAATAGGAATAACTTTTCTGAAAGAAGTTATAGAAATTTCAAGTGCAATTATTGTTTCAAGCCTGGTCACAAGGCCTCCGAATGCAGAAAGAAAATATCTGACAGAAAAGCTGCTTCAAATAAAGGAAATCACAGTTCCATGATGGCTACAATTTATGATGATCAATCTACAATGGCCTGCAAAGAAAATCTCCAACGAGCATCATCCTGGTGTTTAGATAGTGGCTCAACGTCCCACATGTGTAATGATAAACATTTATTCAAAGAATTTTATCCTCAAGAATATTCGAGAATTCAACTCGCTGTGGATAAACGTGCTGAAGTCATCGGTATCGGTAAAATTCTTATAACCGTACCTACTGACAACGGTAAGACATATCTTACTTTAAACAACGTACTGTGTGTTCCTGAGCTAAAGTGTAATTTAATATCAACCTCCAAGGCCGCTGTAACAACCGTTCTGTAATTTTTAAAGAGCGGTATGCTAAAATATTAGAGCCGAACGGTTCTACTCTTGTGAAAGCTATCAGAAGAGGCTATCTTTATTACATAGAACCCTACATCGAAACAGCTGCTATTGCCAACGTAAGTGGCTTTCAAAAATGACATCTTAAATTAGGACATTTAAATGAAAATGATTTAAAGAAACTGAAATCTGAAAATATGGTACGAAATTTAAATTTTAATCATTATGATTCCTTAAAATATTGCAAGATTTGTATTGAAGGCAAACAATCAGTCAAACCATTTCCCAAAGTATCAAAATATGAAAGTGCTGATTTATTAAATCTAATTCACTCTGATTTATGCGGCCCTATGCCTGTACCATCTCATGCTGGTTCTAGGTATTTTGTGACTTTTATTGATGACAAATTGCGTTATGTCGAAGTTAGTTTTTTAAAAACCAAAGACGAAGTCAAAAGCGCTTTTATAAAGTTCAAAGGTGTCGTAGAAAATCGTTTGGATAAGAAAATAAATACGCTGAGAACAGACAATGGTCTAGAATACCTAGGGGAAGAATTTAATAAATATCTTGAACAATGCGGAATTAGGCGAGAAAAATCAAGTCCCATGACTCCACAACAAAATGCTCGAGCAGAGCGAATGAACAGGACTTTGGCTGAAATGTTCAGATGTTTATTACTACAATCTAATTTGCCGCAAACATTTTGGACAGAAGCGATAAATTGCGCTGCTTATATTCGAAACATATGTCCCTCTAGAAGTTTAACTGAAAACAAAACTCCTTTTGAATTATTTCTTGGCATCAAGCCAACCGTCTCTCATATTAAAGTATTCGGACAAAAATGTTTTGTATTGAATAAGAGATCGAAAGGCAAGTTTGATCCTAGATCGGCTGAACATATATTTGTAGGATATTGCCATCAATCTAAAGCTTATCGCCTGGTGGAATAAAAATTCTAGAAAAATTATTATAAGCCGCAATGTTCAATTTATCGATGAGTTCGAAAGCAATCTTCCAAAAAGCGAAGAAATAGAGCTAATTTTTCTATTTAAAGAGTCTCCCAGTTCAAATCAAAATGAAAAAGAGAAAATTACCCATGATGCACCCTCGCCTGTGCGAGAAATGTTTTCTGATGAGGGGGAAACACAAATTTCCGACCCACCTACAGCTGGCTGGGAGCCGGGTCGACCGAAACTTTTAAGAGATGGTAAACGAGGGCGGCCTTGTAAACAATATCGTGGGAAAGATGTAGAAAAAGCCCAAACAATTTTACATGTTTCATCTACGGATAACAGCCCATCAGTTAGTGAAGCGATCTCGGGTCCATTTAAAGAGGAATGGTTAGAAGCTATGAAAAGTGAATATAATTCTCTAGTAAATGAAAACGCATGGAAATTAGTAGAAAAACCAATCATGATTACTCAGAAAAAGTATATTGAAGTAATTCTGTGCAAATTTAATATGCAAGATTCAAAAGCAGTGTCTACACCTTTAGATAATAATGTAAAACTCAATAAAGATATGTGTCCTGAAACTGAGGAAGAAAAATCCGAAATGAAAGACATACCCTATCGTCAACTAATAGGATCGTTAATGTATTTATCAGTAGCAACTACACCAGACATCACGCTGTGAACTTTTTAAGCCAGTTTAACAACAATCCAGGAAAACATCACTGGTTAGCAGCCAAAAGAATTTTAAGATACCTGAAAGGTACCAAATTACAAGGACTGTGTTTTCATCGTAATCCAGAACCTTTAACTGGATATGTTGATGCTGACTGGGCATCAGACGTTAATGACAGAGTCCTTTACCGGTTATATTTTTAATTACGCCGGTGGTGCTATATCTTGGGAGTCAAGAAAACAATGAACTGTAGCGTTATCGACAACCGAAGGCGGATACATGGCTTTAACAGAGGCTTCCAAGGAAACTCTACACATAAGATGATTCTTAGATGAACTTTCACCCGGAACAGTAACAGCTCCTACTGACATCATGTGCGACAATCAGTCTGCTCAAACACTGACGCGAAACCCTGAATATCACTCTCGCACCAAACACATTGATATACGTCATCATTCCGTGCGAGATGTCCTTAATGATGGAGAGATTGATGTTAAATATATAGCATCTGAAAACATGCCTGCTGATATTTTAACGAAGGCATTAAATGCAGGCAAGCATAAAATGTGTTGTAACTTAATTGAATTAAGTGTTTTAAATCTTTAATGTCATCCAGTATCCTTTTCAGTATAATAATTAGTGTATGTAATGTTTTGTTTTTATTGCATTTAAGTATGTATCTATTTGTATTTACACTGTAATGTTTAATTTGTTTACATTATAATATAAGTTTTGAATTCACAAGTATAATAAGTTTTGTAATGTAAGCCTGCATATATTTCATAAGTTTTCTTTACTGAGTGAAATATGCATAAAACGTGTTCTTATAGAAAATGCACGTTGTGAGGGGGAATTGTTGGAAAACAACGTTCATTTACTCTCCTTACGGTATGCGTGCGCAAACATGTCAATTAAGATGTCATCATATTTTCCCCCTGTACGGTAACGCTCTGTGAGCGGTGGTAGAAAGAGAATAATGTTGCTCTATGTAACATGCATGAAGCTACAGAAGGAGGGGCAGATCAGTGTTAAAAATGTGTCTCCGTTTTTGTCGCCGCCACTAGAGGACGCTCGCGTGCACTAGCGGGCGGCTTAGACACGGACAACCATACGCTTTATTATGGATTTTTCGTATTTTTCCTAGCGAAAACAAGTTGTTTTATTTTAGTGCGTATTTAATATGAATTTATTTATTCAATTTAACAATTGCTTATTTTCATTCAAAATCTTTATTTCAAGTGCTTTTTTTGCTATAATTCATTAAAATTCTTAAAGGAAATGAGTAAATATGCTTTTTCAGAATAATTGTGTATTGGTTTCAGAATAAATGAGTTCAGAATTTTGTAATAATTTAATAATTAAGGAAATGAAATTATAGAAAAGAATTGTGAAGAAATTTTTTTATCATTGTTCATAATCTCTTATGGAAAAAAAATGTGAGAAATAATACTGATTAACCAAAACACACACACACACACACATAGTAGAAAAGCAACATTTTCTATCAATCACAAATGAATTCTTATCAGGACTAATAAAATAGGAAGTCAATTCTGGATTTAATCAGACAATACTTTAAAATATCTTCCTTTGGAAAAAAAATCAGTCAAAGCATCTCAGATTACACTTTTTAAAACAGGAGGTATAATCGTCAAGTTGGAAAATTACTGAATACAAATTTTTTCAGCGAATTAAAAAGAAAAAAACAAATAACTTTGACAAGGACAAATCAGCTATATTTTTGAATTTTCACAAAGTACGCATTTTATTGCATAAGCAGATTTTGTACGCAGATTTTGCATAAGCATTTATAGTAACAACATTGCTTATCATACAATGAAAACTTATTTACTTAAGGGGTGTGGTCACTTTTACGTACCTTTAAAAGTATCATTTTTAGACCTATGTTCGATTGTATGTACTACTCATGATTTAAGCTTGATTTATATGAAATTTTTTCAGTAACTGCCTATAATATTGTTTATTATAGATGCAATTTTTCAAGGTAATTAATAAAAATGACTTTTTATGCATAAAAAGTGAATATTTTTTTTAAATCGAGCATTTTGCAGTCAACTACTGTGCGCATTCTGTCAAAATAAATTAATAAGGTACATTAATAATTTTTTACTATATGTGATTACAATACTTCATGCAACAATATCCAGCAACATTATTCTAAAATATATTAAAACATTTAAGTACGTGCTATTTTTAATTAGAAATTTCAAAAATGACTGAGTAAAAGCTTATAAAAATTTCTTTAAAAAATTAAAATATATTAAGGTTAAAAAATTTTGGTAGATTTTGTTGTCTAAAGTGTTGTAATCACATATAGTAAGCAATTATTAATGTAACTTAATAATTGATTTTGATAGAATGCGCACAGTAGTTGACTGCAAAATGCGCGATTTAAAAAAAATATTCACTTTTTATGCATAAAAAATCATTTTATTTTTTTATTAATTACCTTGAAATATTGCATTTATAATTAACAGTATTATAGGCAGTTACTCAAAAAATTTCTTGTAAATCAAGTAAAAATCATGAGTAGTACATACAATCCAGCATAGGTCTAAAAATGATAATTTTACGTACTTTAACTAACTTACGTAATTTAACTAACTTAATAGTGATTAAATTCAATATTATGGTTCCAGCATTGTCAGGAATTACCTTCAAGTTGGTAAATTATCGATTACAAATATTTTCAGCAAATTAAAAAGAAAAACCCCCAAATAACATTGATAAGGACAAATCAGCTATATTTTCACATTTTCACAAAGTATGGGTTTCATTATACTCACAGTAAAAAGATAGGAAAATATTAATTTTTTTTTTAAATTATACTCAACAGATTTTGCATAAGCATTTATAGTAACAACATTCTTTATCATACAATGAAAAATTATTTACTTATCAACTAACTTAATAGTGATAAAATTCAATATTAAGAAAAGTTAACTAGAACTATTTCTGTGCACAATTTTAAAAAAAATGATGGCTCTGTAGCTTCATGATTAACACAAAACAATAATAATGTTCTTACCTTAGGAGCAGCAAATATACTAGGATTTCTCTGTCCAGTTTCTTTATTTCTTTTTAAGGCTGATCTATAGCCAGTAGAACAACCCGGAGCAAAACACGTGTTTGGCATATTTCTGCACAGAATAAATTTTAAAATTTATAAAACAACTTTCACCATCACGCCGTATAACTCTATATAAAATAGTCACTTCGCTTGCATGTCACGCCCTCTACCGGTGAGCGACAACAATCGGCTCATTTTTCGAAAAATTCCCCATTGAAGCTTACGCTCCTTCTGTAGCTTCATGGTAACATGCTTCTGTGTTATGCTGTGTTTAAAATGTTTCTTAGTCCTATATTAAAAGTTTTGCTACTACTCTGCTGCTATTTTTACTCTGTGACTAAATTCCCATAATTTAAAATATCATTTGCATTAAAAAAAAAAAAAAACGAAAAATGCCCGAAGGTTTAAAAATTATTTCTCTATTTGGGAGTAAAAATTAAAAAAAAATCTTTCCATCCAAATCGGCAATCCTTGGACACATTTTCTCCATAGGTTAACATTGAGGTGAGCGAATCCAATAGGGTTAGTACACAGCGGCCTTAACAATTGTGATGCAGCCCAGATAAAGTTACCTTATGTCTAGAAAATTGATTTCTAGCTTTTGAGGGCATATAATGCAGCAGATTAGGGGAGTATTTTAAAAAAAAAATCACCTTAATCGGCTGGAAAGTTAGGAGATACATCCTTTAAAAAAATAATGGTTTACCTCCAGTAAGTACGATAGTTTGTTTTCAAGGTACAAGTGGTCAGTAAAACAAAAATTCAAAATTTGACCCTTATCAGATAAAAGTAAAAATTAATATAATAGAATAAATTTAAAATCAAAATTTTGAAGATTTAATTTGGAAAAATATATTTTCCAATTCACCACCGGGATATGAAACCGGGTCTAACTAGTAAAAAGCGAGCTCTTTACCATTTCGGAGCAGTCAGTTGAAAGTCAGTCGAATACCCAGGGGATTCGTATTGAGTTATGGGAAAGGACAAACGAGTGGGCGGAGTTTGGGCATATAAAAAGTAAGCAAGATAGGAGAATTAAGGAGACTAAGGAGAATTAAGGAAAATATCGATTTTTCAGTTTTTTGTTAAAAATATACTGTGACACCTCTAGTATATTGGTACAAAATTTTGAGATGATCTGATGATTGTAAGTGTATCAAAAATACTTTTCATTATCTCGACAGCCATTTAAATGCCACGCCCACTTCCTTGTTTACAATCCTTTTACTCTGAAATTTCCTCCCTGAATTACAAATAACCCAGTTGATAACCCAGGTGGTCAAAAATTAAGAGTAAGGACCCCAATAAATGAAGTATTTCTTCCACAAATTCTCCAGTATATCAAAGGCTTGCATCTAGTGAACTTCTGAAATATGTGTGTGTTGTGGAACGCAGAATGCTCAAGAGAGTTTGCACAATGAGATTTGGGCAAAGTGCCCTAAAGAAATATTTGTTAATAAACAACGTGTGAAACTCTGTGTAATAACAGCAGTTTGTGAATTTAATACGGGTACAATGCATACAATAAGAGAAGTACAAAAGGCACTAGGAATGAATGCCGGTCATTCCAAGAAAAAACTTGGTGTTGTATTGGATTCAGGAAAATTTTCTGTTTCGGAAAATGTATATTAGTGCAAAGTAACAACTTGCCCGTAAATTATAAAAAAATGCTATTCGTAAAAGAGAACAGGTATCCGGAAAGAAAGATGGCGTTACATAAACAGCAGGTTGTACTTAAAATCGTCAAATGTTGTGAGTGAGGTATGTGTACTCTGTTGATGGTGAAATATTGCAACACAAATTTTCAAATTCTGAACGAAAATGTTAATTAATGCTATAAATCTTTATTATAAATGTCTTGTAATACATATTTATAAATATTTAGAAGCACTCTAAGGAAGATATTTAAATTGTTATTCGCATTTTTCACCAGTTCTCTCATCATATCTGTTTGGATAAGTTTTTAATTAAAGGGTCTAATTATAACTAAATGTTCACCTATTCAAAGAAAATGAATATAATTTTAAAGATATATAAGCAATAACATAATGAAGTTAATATTAAGAAAACTGGAAAAGGATTTTATAGTTTTTTCAGTGCTTAAAATCTTTAAATTGATTTTTCTCAGTTTGCTGTTTTTGACGTACGCTGTGTTTAAAACCTGATTGCTTCTACAAATCTATGTCAAATGACTCCATTATCTTTTTGTATGTTCAATATAATGTATTTAATAAAACTATGAATGGATTTTACAATATAAGGAAAAGGAAAAAAAATTCCAAATATTGAGGAAACCATGTTTTTTTGCTGCGTTTTTGCCTATATTTGTATATTTTATTTTTTTCTCAGAAACTAATTCATTGATTGTAAAATAGATCCATAAAGTTATAAAGTATAATGTCATACACGTTCAATAAAAATATCATGTTAGAATTTTGGGAACTAAAGGAGAAAAACAATTTTTAATATTCTTTAATTTTTTTTTTTTAATTTAAATTTCTCAATTTTTACCCCCAAAATTATTGTTTTTCTTGTTAAAATAAGTTGTTTTAATTATTACCTATAATAATACGTGTATACTATAGGTAAATATCCGTCTGCAAAAATATTCCGTTAAAGGATACCGTGTCCCCTTAATGTTACTTCCTAAAATGACACGCCCGTGAGTCTTGATGGCACGAGGGGAAAAGTCGTAAACAGGGTACTCGACAATTATAACATTACGAATGTTGGGTATAGAATTTTTAAAACGTTTAGAAATTTTACTGCGGTTTTCATTCATTTTCATTCAATTATGATAGTCAACACAGTGACTACCTTCTCTATATATCTATTTATCCAGTCGAATTATCACTGTAGGGCTGAAACTCCAGGAGAGCTGTTTTCGCTTCGAGTTGATGAATTCATTGATATTATCTACAGAAGTAGGTACCGTATGTTGATTCGCTGTAGGACAAATCGAGATATCTTCCCCATTTTGTTGCCGTTTTCGTAGAAATATGTGTGCTAGCTGTTCCTAGAACAGCACTCTCACACATACGCAGGATAAAAACCCTTGTAGAACCACAGTATAATAATACACTGAAGAGCCACTGAATTAGGGATAGAAAAGCCTATGCAAATTGTGTAGCGCTGCGCATCATGTATGCGCAAGTGAGGGCGCTGTGGTAACTGCATATATAGCGCGTACTGTGGTTGTTCTGAATTAGTTGTTGGAATTGCCAGTATGGGTAAACTGCCTGATTTAGATGCCTTCGATCGCGGTCAAATCGTAGGTGCGCGAAGCATGGGCCATTCAATTTCCGAAATCGTCAGACAGCTAGGATTTTCAAGGTCGACAGTGTCAAATGTATACCAAGAATACATGGATGGTGGAAAAAAAACTAGCGATCGGGCAAACTGCAAAGGACAATTAGCCTTGACAGTGCGTGGTGAGAGACGTCTCAGGCGTATTGTACGTAGCCAGCGAAACCAAACATTAACTCAAATTACCACCCAGTTTAATGACGGTGCCAGTCGTACAGTCAGTAAACGGACTGTGCAACGCTCGCTTCACCGTATGGGTTTCGGGAGCCGTCGACCTACGAGAGTACCATTGCTCTATACTCGCCATCGGGCTGCACGTCTTGCCTGGGCAAGAGAGCACACAGACTGGAGTGTAGAGGACTGGAAACGAGTAGCATAGAGTGATGAGTCTCGATTCTGACTACTTAACGCCGACGGGAGGCTGAGAATATGGTGTCAGGCTCATGAAGCCATGGATCCTGCATTCCTGGCTGGAACTGTACAAGGGGATGGTGGCTCAATCATGGTCTGGGGTGTTTTTCCGTAGCACAGTTTGGGATCTTTGGTGCGTGTACCAACCTCGCTGAATGCAATTCGGTACGTAGAGTTGCTGGGTGATCACCTCCATCCGTTTATGCTGTTCTGTTATCCGCACGGTAATGGAGTTTTCCAGCAAGACAACTGTACCTCTCACAAGTCCCGGTTGGCTACTGGCTGGTTGGATGAGCATTCCTCTGACTTCTCTGTCATGAATTGGCCACCTAGAAGCCCAGACTTAAATCCTATTGAGCATCTTTGGGATGGTTTGGAACAAGGCGTGAAAGGTCATCACACAGCACCAACGAACCTTACTTAATTATGGACAGTTTTAGCCAATATTTGGCAAGCCATTCCCGTGGAACGTTTCCAGAAACTTGTTGAATCTATGCCTCGTCGTGTGGCAGCCGTTATCAAGGCCAGAGGAGGCCCAACTCGTTACTAGGTAGGTATCCCTAATTCAGTGGCACTTCAGTGTAGTTGAGAAAAGACAATCTTGATAGAAGTATAAAAAAAGATGGGGAATAATAATTTTTGAATAGCATTTTACAAAATGTAACAGTAGATGTTGGACATAGAAATTCAGAAAAAATACGCTAAGCGACGTATTTTACGTGACATGGACATTGACATGGTACGTTAACGAGGCACAGGAGAGCAGATCTCCATATCCTCGGTATGGATAATTTTTTGTGGCTCTATTTCCGTTGTCAGTATTAAAAGAAAAGTCTTGATTGAAAGTTTAAAAAATGCAAGAAAATGGAGAACGGAGGTTTAAAAAATAAATATATGAATAAATATAAGATTCACAACTATTTAATGTGGCAGAATTATGTGTGTCATTGACATTACATTGACACATTACGTGATCACAACTATATAACCCTAATTCTATATATGCAACATGAAGCTACAGAAGGATGAGCAGCTCCGTATTAGAAAAGTGTCTTCCATTTGGTCGTCACCACTAGGTGGCGCGTGCGCCTGTACTGATGCCGCTATAACACGGAAACCATATATTTTGATATGGATTTTTCGTATTTTTCAAAAGAAATGTTTTTTTTAAGTGCGTTTTTAATATGAATTTATTTATTCAACTTAACATTTGTTTATATTCATTCAAAATGTCTATTTGAACTGCTTTTTTGCTACACTTTATAAAAATTCTTAAGGTTGAGTTCACCTTTGCATGTACAAAAATACACGGATTTTACTACCAAGCTTAATGTGTTGTCAAACAGTTAGTTTGTAATTAATTTAAGCCAATTTTTGAAGGTGAACTGTACAAAGTTTTATCTATTAGAAAAAAAACAGAATTGTTGGGAGATTCTTAGAAATTATTTTAAGAAAAAAATGTTTTATGAATAGTGAATCTTAGATCAATGCAATGTGCAGATTTTTTAAAAAATTATAAGAGATATATATTAAATTATTTGTATATATATTATCCATAGGTTATAATTTAATCTACACCTAAAATAGTTACCATATTTCACATAAAAATATTTTTTCAGGCCAATGTATTGTAATGTACAAAATAAATATAAATCTTAAAAAAAAAATTCTGTGATAAAATACCTAAATTTAGGTAGAAATTGTAGAAACATGCAAGATATACATGTATACAAAAAATTTTAGCAATTTGGGATGATTAGTTTTGAAGAAATAGTGCGCACAATTTTCAAAATAACAGTTTTTAGAAAAAGCAACTTAAAGTTTAAATTTTCTATAAATTGCTTTACTATCAGCTGTATAGATTTGGCCATAAAATCGGTTGTGATTGTAGTATCGACTTAAATTTTTTTCATAAGATTCCTTATATTCCATTCTTCAAAATTAAATCATAATAAAAAATTGAGTTTTTGAAGGGTTTAAGGTGATCTCCCTCCTTAAAAGGGGAGTGATTACTTTTACGTACCTTTAAAATTATCATTTTTACACCTATGCTGGATTGTATGTACTACTCAAGATTTTTGCTTGATTTACATGAAATTTTTTGAATAACTGCCTATAATAATGTTTAATATATATGCAATATTTCAAGGTAATTAATAAAAGAAATAAAATATTTTTTATTCATAAAAAGTGAATATTTTTTTTTTTTAAATCGAGCATTTTGCAGTCAACTGCTGCGCGCATTCTGTCAAAATAAGTTATTAAGGTACATTAATAATTGCTTACTATATGTGATTATAACACTTTATACAACAAAATCCAACAAAATGTTTTAACCTTAATATATTTTAATTTTTTTAAAGAATTTTTTATAAGCTGTTACTCAGTCATTTTTGAAATTGCTAATTAAAAATAGCACGCACTAAAATGTTTTAATATATTTTAGAATAATGTTGCTGGATATTGTTGCCTGAAGTATTGTAATCACGTATAGTAAAAAATCATTAATATACCTTAATAATTTATTTTGACAGAATGCTCACAGTAGTTGACAGCAAAATGCTCGATTTAAAAAAAATATTAACTTTTTATGCATAAAAAGTCATTTTTATTATTTTTATTAATTGCCTTGAAAAATTGCATCTATAATAAACAGTATTATAGGCAGTTACTCAAAAACTTTCATGTAAATCAAGCAAAAATCATGAGTAGTACATACAATCGAACATAGGTCTAAAAATGATACTTTTAAAGGTACGTAAAAGTGACCCCTCCCCTTAAAGGAAATGAGTAATTAATGATCCATTATTTTCTAGAGCGAGCTAGTTACACAAAGTATGGGTTTTATTGTACTCCCAGTAAAAAGATCGGAAAATATTATTTTTTTTAAATTATACACAACAGATTTTGCATAAGCATTTATAGTGACAACATTCTTTATCATACAATGAAAACTTATTTACTTATCAAAACTAACTTAACAGTAATTTAATTATATATTAAGGTTTCAGCATATTCACCAGTTTTATGAAGTTTTCATAGTGGAAATATTTTATTTCTGTGAACAATTTAAATAATAATGATGGCTTTAGCTCAGACGTGTATCTTAATTTGCCATAACCACAAAATATGTTCAATAGAAGAAAAGTAATTCATAGTTATAAAGAATTGAAACTAACAACATACACTATTAATACATTATTATAAAATAAAAAATTAATGCTTGATATACAATTTACTATAGATAAATTTGAACAAAATATTATACATGACAGGTTTTACAGATATTTATAACATTATTTATTGATATTCAATTCAAAAGTAATATAAAATAAAAGCTTAAATTTAATAATAAATGTGATTTATAATGTTGACTGTTTTCTGAATTTTTTAACTTTAGCACAGAGTTGAGAATTTTTATTTTCTTGTTTGCATATAAAATGCATGCGCGGAAAAGTTGATAACATTTTTAATTAAATTAATGTTATGTTGCTCATTGCAACATATTTCTGGTATAGGAGGACCAGTATAAATTTCTTTTATCACTTGAAAAATTAATTTATTATTTAGTTTATTAAAATTTAGAGTTTAGATTATTGCAATTTTTAGAATATTAATTACTTTTAAAAATAATTTTGAAGGGTGTAATAAAGAACCTTTACTTTTAAAAAAAATTTATTTATTTTAATCGGTATTGCTATTTATAGTGGTAAGTTTTTAATGCATTGGTCACATTTAGAAAATCTACTGATCCTCCTAACAACATAACCAGCAACAAAATTTATAATGAAATCTGGCCACTGGAACAACCAGGTGAAAAACATGTTGGCATATCTGTGCACAAATTAAATTTAAAAATTTGTAAAACAATTTTCTAAAACTCGTGTCCATATAACTCAATGAAAAATGCGCTCCAGTAGAACATGTCGCGCCATCTGAAAGTGAGCGACCATTATCGGTCCATTTTTCGAGGAATTCCCCTTTGAAACTTACGCTCCTTCTGTAGCTTCATTATATGCAATAAAACTAATAGAGGATTTGTTCCTCTACATTATTCTTCCCAATTATGATTCAAGTTTTGTTTTCAATCAAGACTACTTTCTTCACGATACCACTATCACATATTCATATGTCACTATCAAAACAGATATACGACGTAAACTTTTTTGCAGCGCGTGTACTTTGGCCTAGATATGTTGACTTATGTGTATTGCGTTACGCTGTCCAGTTTCATACAGGTGAGCTAACACTGCCACCCCAGAGCGAACAGTACTGAGACTTACGCCTAGTCTGAAACCTAGCGGTTCTGACATACTAGGTCCCGACAAGCACCTGACATCATGAAGGATTTTTCCTGACTTTTTAATAATTTGAATTTTTTCTTGTCTTTCCCCTGACTTATCGGGTCTAGTTCGGGTCTAGTTACATTTTTCTGACAGAAACGTGGATCTCACCAATTTCTGATAGTTTTTCTATAAATAATTAAACTATCACTTTTTATAGAAAGTTTTAAACTAAAAGTATTTATTGCCTGCATTATATCGTACAAAAGTGGATTCATTTTATTAATCGTTCTTTGAAACTCTGAGTGCTCTGTGCGCTTGGAGAGATTGAAAGAAGCTGAATTCCTCACCAGGATGTAAATTCTGAACCTTTTACGCCCAGGACGGAGGATCTGTGTGTGGTTGCCTACGGACTCACGTCATGCTCTCTACGCTGCGTCTGCCTTTCGTATCAGAACGTCCGATTTCAAGCTGACACCTTCCCGGAGGCATACCACCATCCAGTATTGCCAACTTGGGGTTTTCCCCCTAAATTTAGGGGCATTTTGTGGGGGGTGCATTTTTGGGGGCTCATTTTTTAGAAGTTACATTTTTCAGAGGAATTCTCTAGGGGAAACATTTTTTTTTTATATGGAGTTCTTGGGGGCGTTGATTTAAAGTTCATTAAAAAAAATAGAAAAATCGAGAGTAATGTACAATCGAGACGCGTTTTTTTATATTAGATAATGTTCCATGCATATGTCAAATGTAAATAAACCTCCATTTCATTATGTAAGTGTCTATTTTCTATGCATTTCAATTTATCTTTCAAACAGGATGCCTATTTGGAACCACATTTTTTAGGAAGGTCTAGGGTGATCTCAAGTTGGTGTTAGTGGGTGGGGGGGGGGACAGGGGATAATTGCTTGAATTTCCACCACAGCAGCGACACTTGCCAAATGGACACTCGTTGTCTTATGTGTACAGCAAATCATAACACAAAATCCTGCGAAAAGCCAATTACTGAAAAGGCAACATGCGCTAACTGCGGAGGAGCCCACCCTGCTAATTATAGAGGTCGTATTAACCACCCTATTTTCATCAAAAAAACGACGCCAGCAAATCAAAACTATTAGAGAAGCAGGCAAAACTGAAATCGATAATAATAGAATCATTGTTCAAACCTCCGGAGGGAACACGTTCGCGGCAAAAGAAAATGGCCCCCCAAAACTCTTATGCAGGCATTTTCAAGACTCAACAAAAAGAAAGTAACTCACCCCCTCCCGTAATTGCGGCCGGGTCTAACAATACCACAATACTTCCCAACCAAACACGAGCTCCCAACTCATTTGAGGAGCTGGACAGGTATCCCTATAAACTCAAAGAAATAGAGCAAGTCCTCACTAATATTGATCAACTCTTCACCAAGCTAAAATCTTCTGAAGCTAAAGCGTTGCTAGGCCCCATTCTCTGAAAACGCAATTTCCCAGCCGTTGCTGGGTCTGCTGGTTCGCCCTTTTCAATTTAATTTCTCGGTCTGCAGTCCGGATACTGAGTTGGAATGCCAACGGTCTCCAAGTTAAATCGACGAACTTAGAGACTTTGTTATTGATAATCCTGTAGATTTGATTCTTATACAGGAAGTTAAAACTTTTAATGTACGGTATCTGAAAATTCAAAACTACAATTTAATCCATACTCCTCGAGTTGACAGCAATAATAGTAACTCCTCTTATAGAGGTACAGCCATCTTTGTTAAAAGGAATATTAAATATGATCATATCCCCAGCCTCAATCTCAACATTTTAGAAAATACTATAATTAAAATATACCCCACCTCTTCTAATCCAATTTACATAGCAAGTATTTACCTTAGAGCAGCGTTCACTCATTCTGTTGGGCTAGACCTCCAAAATTTATTTTCCCTTGGCGATAATCTTATCTTGGCTGGGGATTTTAATGCCCACCATCCTCGATGGAACTGCTCCAATAATTATAACTATACCTGTCGCTACGGCAGGGAGATTAATGATTTTTGTATTGATAACGCTATTGATATTGCGTTTCCTTCATCCGCTACCCGTTTTGGCCCTCCTGGTTCCCAATCAGTTATTGATTTCGCCCTCTTAAATAATATTAACTTTCCCTACGATATTAATTCTGTTGACGACTTATCATCCGACCATAACCCCATTATTCTAAATTTGCACACCAATATCCCCCTGCCTTCCATTCTCACCCCTCATTTTATTAATTGGAATATTTACACTAGTAATATATTTAATTCCCCCCACCCTTTGAGCCTATTAATAGTAAATTTGACATTGATAATTCTGTTACCTCCGTCACTGATATCATCAATAGTGCCCTCAGCTCTGCCAAGACTCACACCCCACCTAATAATTGCAATAATCTCCCCCTTCATATCAAGCACTTAACTAAAAATAGGAATAATGTTAGGAAAATTTGGCAGCGTACAGGCGATCCGTCTGTACGAAGCGAGTTCTATAGACTAAATGCTAAAATAAAACTTGAAATTAGAAAACACAAAAATAAAAAATGGACTGATTTTATCGAGGCACTCGCACCAGCTGACAATAGCCTCTGGACATATCTTAACACTAGAACTTCCGGCACTCTCGACATCCTAAAACTGCCGTCGGTGTCATTTCGACACCAGGAATAAAATTGTTGTTATAACATCTATGTAACATTCTTTTTTTCATTTTCTTAAATTAAGCTAATTTTGTAACATTTTTACAAAAAATAGATTATTTATGACACATAAAAAATTATTATTAATTAATATTAAATTTTTTTATGAAATTTTAAAAAACATAATTTTTATTTTTTTTTAAAAATGCAATATTCAAACAGATTTTAACTTTACTTTATATTACATACATATCTTATTTACAATTGACACAATAATAGGAAATTCTTTCTGTGCATTTTCCGCACACCGCTTTCATGCATGAACAGCACCTTTTGTTTGTAACATTTCCTTTGCACTTTTTAATTTCGTATTTTCTGCGTTTAGTAGGAATTTCTTGCACACATTCCGATATATAATTTTGATCGTGACATATTTTATCACTGATATAATTTGAACGCAATTCATTTGCTAATTGCTGTATGAAATTTTTCTCTTAGATACAGTTACCTACCATGCCTTTGTAAATAATACAAGCGTTTATAGCTGCAAAATCTAAGATGTTATAAAAGGTATGAACTGGCCATAGTCTTGATCCGGCTTTCACCGAATATTTCCGTGCCATTTGATCAAGTACATCAACACCGTATTTAGTATCATTGTAGAAAGTTACTGTTTCAGGTGTCTTCTTTTCATTATTATCTATTGTGACGCTTGAATGAAGTGTGCTCAATATAATAACGTTTTTTTTCTTTTTACCTTGGTATACCGTCAGCGTGGCACCAGTTTTTTCGTGTTTATAAACACTCGTGGAATAAAGAATATCTTTTATTTTTTTCAAATTATCTGGAATTTCTCTTCGAGCTCGATTTGCAGTCCCCACAAGACTCGTTTTATTCTTTATCAATTCTTTTGCTAGTTCCAAAGACATGAAGAAATTGTCGACCGTTACATTATGTCCTTTATTTTTATATGGTTCCATTAGTTTTAGCACAACGCATTCGGCTAATCTTTGCCCTTCAGGTCAAGCAGGAAAAGCATTCAACACATATTTTGTTTCAACATCAGCAGCAACCCAGAATTTTTGACCAGACTTATCTGGTTTTGTTGCTATAAACTGGGTGAATGGGCATCGCGTTTTACTGGGAAACAGTTGCTCATCTATTGTGATATTCTGTCCAGGTTTATAACATTGAATACATTTCTCTACAAATCGATCCCAAACTTCCGAAATCATAGCAAATTTGTTTTCTTGAAGTCGTTGTGAACGTGTTGATTTTAAATCAAATCTTAAAAATCTGGATATTTCGAGAAACCTATTACTTCCCATTGTGTGTTTACAAATCTCCAGGTCCCAAGACTCAGACCACAGGGATTGTAATTCTATATTTTTAGCACTGCTTACTCCACGTGCATACAATATTGCTATAAAAGCACAGAGTTCGTCAATGGACAAAGACCATTTATCATCTTGCAAAACTCTCTTTGCTTCTGTCTCCTTGCATTTTCTAATATGTTCTAACATATATTTATCGATCAAAAGAAGCTGTTGTGAGGATAATTAATAGTTTTGGAAGTGATTAAAGTTAATATTATTATCGGGTATTCAGATAATTAAATTAGTAAAGTAAGTAAATAAGTAAGTAAATTTTAGTAACGATTGTGCTTTGTTTTAATAAATTTATTAAGCCTCTGCTAAATAGGTCTGAGGGTTTAAACTCGTGGTGATCAAATATTAATTGATTTGATTAATGTCATCGCATTTGGAGAAGTGTGCGCAAGTTTCTCTAAATGTTTTGACATTGAGAAGAATTAAGTTTGAAATAGATCATCACGGGTTATACCTTATTGTTAATATTGATAAATTAATAAGCCTTATTTTGAAATAATTGTGAGGTGGCTGGTACGCTGGTATATTGTTTTTTATTATTTTTTTTTGGTGGCTGGTATGTATTCAACATAGTTAATTATTAATTTTAGAGTGTTTTATTTTCGTTTTTTCAATTAATAGTAAATTTTGGATTATGAACCCAAACCCTTGTGTAAGCTGGGCTGGTAGGCAATGTAACGAGATCACCTCCATTTTCACAGTATTTTCACAGCACATACCCAGGACTACACCGGATAAAGGGATTAACAGAAGTATCCATTTCAAGAAACAACCCCTTTTTGCAGCTGTCCAAGAGATAAGCGAAACGACCGTTTTGATGAGGGGTAGGCCCATGGATACGCCTGAGATCGCCAAACGCCGAGTTAGTCCCAGAGTTTAGAAAAAAAAATAAATCCTGATTTGATGCAAGATCAAAGTTTGAAAATAAAATACTATACTGCCTATCAAATTATAATTCAAGCCCCTCAAATTCTGTTGGTCCGAATTTCCCTGTTAAAATCAAGGAGCGAAGACGCACTATTTTTCAACCACGAGTAGCCATACAAAGGGGTGAGAAGGTCATCCAATGGAGTTTTTGGGAGAGAGAGGGGGAGGCCGGCCAAGAGGCTGGGAGCTGACCCGCAACCCACGATGGAGAGAGATGTCTTGAATTTTGGCGGCCAGCACGCTATAGAAATGGCGCTGGCCTGGGGTTCCACTCATAATTTTATAAAATAATAGTTTTTTTTGAAATGGCGCTGGCCTGGGGTTCCACTCATAATTTTATAAAATAATAGTTTTTTTTTGTGCTGCAGCATTTTAATCGGGTAATATGATTTTAATTTCCTTTTTTTGTTTACTGAATTTTTCTATAGTTTTTTCTTTTGTTTTTCCCATCACTTTATCATTTAGAAGGTTTTTTTTTCACCAGCCACTATGATAATAACTGTTAAACTAATAATAAATTGTACTGTAAGCCAGCAAGATTTTTGTGATATTTATAAGTTTATCGGGAGGAGATATGGAATCCTCAAGTGTTATAACATTTTTTGTTAAGGTATTTGTGTAATATTGTGAATGAAATCGGAAGGAATAAATTTGTTATGTTAGTTTGTAAAGTGGTGTCATGTCGGTCCTTGCCTTTTTAGAAAATTTTCTGATTTTCAGCTTTAGGTTTTATTTTTATTTCAGCAGATATGAAGCTTTTTCTTTTAGGTGAGATAATTTTATTTCTAGGTGTTCTCCAAGGTTAAGTAAATTTATTAGATTTAATTTCATTTTTCTTTTCCCTCATTAATCACCACAGTGATGCAGACAGTAATGAACCTAGGGTAAATTTTAATTATATATGTTTATGGGTTATTGCTACACACAACGCAACTTTACCATCTATCTTAAGGGGACTCGGTACATCTCATTTTGTCGAAAATTGACCAAATTGACGAATTTCATATTTTTATTCTAAATTATTCCTTCACATGTCTAGAAGATTCCACCCAAATTTCGTGTCATTCTGATAAATATTTAAGGAGTTATGGTTAATTTTCGTAACCCATATCTTTCATTTTCCCTTTAAATGTCCCTTTAAATCCCAGCTGCTTCAATGTTTACAGCTGAGATCTGATCGTCTCCCTGGTTTATTGTAAAAATAATTATTTTTATATCGATGCTGCTTTCAAAGTTAGATTATCCACAACCGTAGCGCCAACTTGTTTACATTTACGAGTGCTGAACACTGTTTTTTTTTCATGGATTGCGTTTTATAATTCGAGTTCGTTTAGAGAAGTGGAAGCTTCGTTCATTTTTATTTATTTTGTGTGTTCTTCTGAAATCATGCCTAGAAGGAAAAGAAAATCTGTTCTTGCAACAGAAAATAATAATAAAAGATGGAAAATAACCGAAGGTAACATAATAAGTGATAGTAGTGCAGAATCACGTTGCATGAACACAAGCATGTCATCAAACAGTTGTGCTCGATTGCAGAATTTTCAATCTTGTAATCAAATAGAAACAGAAAATATTAATGGTGAATATATTTTTGTAAATACTGTTGAACTGTGAAATTTGTTTTCTAATGTGAAATGTGTAGATTGTGGAAACATATCTCTCAAATTAGACTGTAGCAGTGCAGTTGGTTTTTACAGAAATTTAAAACTTGTTTGTTTAGAGTGCACCAATGTATTATCAGGCACTAAAAGGAAACAAGAATGTTCTAATTTAAATATTCAAGTTGACAGTGCCTTTTCTAATATTGGGAAAGGATATACTGCTATTGAAAAATTTTGTATGTCAATGAATATGGCCCCATTTTCTTCACGAACTTATATGAGGTGTGTTGAAAAGCTTAACTCTGCAACTTGTACTTTATCAAAAAATATGTTCGAACAAGTTCATAAGGAAGTGAAAGAAGCTTATAGATCAGGTTCAAAAACTTCAGCTATTTGTGATATTTCTGTTTCCTGTTTGTGATATTTCTGTAGAAATTAAAAAGGAAGAATGTGTAAATCGCGTAAGTAAGAGATTAGGGACAGCTTTGCGAAATGCTGTTAAAGATTGGCGTGTTCGTGGTGTCAATTTAGGAGGCAAAGAGCATGGTAGTCTTAAGGAAACGACAATAAAAAAGCTCACAAAATACTATCAAAGAGCAATTTTACAGAACAAGGGTGATGTAAATAATATGAAAACTGCAATATATGCTACATTGTTCCACGGTATTTCAACTGACCAAAAACCACAGCACCACAAATGTCCAAGTGGGGCTGATTCATGGTGTTTCTATCAGTCTGCAGTTTCGAAAGTTGTAAAACCAGGAAATCATAAGTTAAATGTTGGAACACCGATTAAAGAAGAATTTTTACCAAAGATACTTCCTATTTACCAACGACTAGCATCAAATGAACTTTTAGAAAAGTGCATTAGTTACAAAACGCAAAATGCAAATGAAAGTTTGCATAATATGATTTGGTCTAGGTGTACCAAAGACATATTTGTGTATAAAAAAACGTGTAGATTGTTCTGTTAGACAAGCAATTTGCGAATATAACAAAGGTGTGAGTTTTACATTAAAAGGAGTTCATAAAATACTAGGAATAAAGTCAGGGTGCCATACATAAAGACTTGCAAAAATGTTAGATATGCGAAAACAATCTTTTCGAGAAAGACGAGCTACATCTAAATATCAATATGTAAGAAAAATTGTAAAAAATGCAAAAGCTAAAAGAGAAATTGTAGAAAAAAAGAGAGAAGGAATTACTTATAGTGCTGGCTACTTTTAAATCTATTGGAAAGTAATTGACCCTTGTTCATTAAATTTAGAAATTGAAATATTAAAATTTGGTGGTTTCAAAATTCATATCTTAAGCTATTAATAGTTTATGTTTATTATTATTTAGGATTTATGACAGTAGTGCATCTTATTATAAATATATAACAAGTAAGTAGTATATATTATGCCTTAATTTTTGTACATAATTTGTAATTTTTGTACAGCATTTGTCTATTTCAAGATAATTTTACTGCAGTAAACGAGTGGATAACAGCTTATATATGCATCTCAATTTTTTAAATTAAGGTTTCTAGCTTTTATTTTTTGTTGTGAAAACAAATAATATATCCTATTATTGTTGGCAAAAAAGTTTTCATGAAGTAAGATTATATTTAATATGGTTTTTCTATAAATGAAATCTTTAAACTCATTTTTCTCAGTTTGTGATTTTTCAAATTCTCCCCATCTTCGAAATGCTAAGGCTTCTACAATTCTAATGCAAATAGTCTAATTTTTTGTTTGATTGATCTTGATACTTACTGCATCAAAACGTCTGAGTGGTTTTTTGATATCTATGAAAAAACTTTTTAAAAAAATTTATGAATCTAAAAAAGTACTATTTTCTATCGTTTTTTCCATATGCAACCACATTTTTTTTTTTTTTACCCTGATCTACTTATTTTATTTAAAATCTGCTCAGAAGTTTTATGTAGTTAGGTATGATGAACAAGTGGTAAAAAAATCTAGTTCCAAATATAAAAATTAAAAAAGAAGTAGGAATTTGAAAATTATTGAATTTTTTTTAAAAAATTCAAATTTTTATAAAAAATTATAAAAATGTTAACAATTTGAAATGTTTTATTATTTTGTATCATTCAGACTTACTTAAATATGATTTCAGAATTTTAATATAGGCATTATTTAAGAAAAAAAAATTTTTGGTACCGAGTCCCCTTAAAATGTACTAACCACTAATGGCCAAATGGCAACTCTTGAAGTAAATTGATTTTAAAGATTGTAAAGAGTAATTCTAACTTTATTCAGTAACTAATTGATATAATATATAAAGATTTAAATAACCCCCATATAAATACACATTCAACGCCACAAAGCCATGAATTCATGACGGACTCATTGACGTTTCGCTTTGCGTAATTAGTAGGACCACTACATTCACGTAAAATATTTCTATTAGAAAATCTATCCGAAGCTGAATCCACGTTGTAAGGTTTCAATTCGGTGCCATCTCGAGCGACATATAGATCTAAAATAGCCTGCGTGCTACAAACATCTTCTTTGTCACTTTCATCCGATTCATTTGTATGTAATATGATTTCATTATCATCCGAATCTAAATCAGAACAAGAGAGCTCACCTCCATCAGATTCATTTTCGGACAGTTCTTTCAAAAGATTTTCAATTTCTTCAGGGGTTAGTCCTTTTCTACGAGACATAACTTTTTTTATCCTGTCATAAAATCAAAAACCAACGCAGAAATTCCTTTGTAAACGTTCAAAGATTGCAGCTGCAGAGACGAAATGAATACGTGACAACTTAGGCCTGAACCATTTACTCCTTTCAGTGAGGTGGGGGTAAAGTGTTGAATATTGACAAGTATCAATAACGAACGTGGGATTGAAGGTCGCATAAACCGTAAAATAAGCGCTGTAAAATGAGGAATTCAGCTTGCTGTCAAATCGACACCAGCGGAAGTTCTAGGTAAATTTGGCTATAGAAGTTCTCTAAATTAAGCTACACGACTAAATTTTCGGCTGTACACTTTTCAAGTAAAATGATTAAAAGTCATAGAAAACATATTAAAAATCATAAAAAAATGTTGGAGCTAGAACGCGGTAAACATGCTTCGGTGTCGAAATGACACCAACGGAAGTTCTAGTGTTAAACGCGTCAAAAAACCTTTTACCTCCCTCCCACCCCTCAGCACACCATCTGGCATTCTCACGAGTGACTCCGACAAAATTGAGGCCTTGGCAGACAATTACGAAAATCAGTTCTCTCTCCACCCCGACGTTTTCTGTCCCGATACAATTGTTGAAGTTAACGATATACTTGGGAAATTTTTCAGTAGTAGACTCTCTATCACCAATAATGACCCTCTCGAACCTACCACCCCAGAAGAAATTCAGAATGCTGTTACTTCGCTCCCCAATAAAAAAGCTCCCGGCCTTGACAATATATCTAACTCAGCTATCAAAAACCTACCTCTAAATTATATATACTACCTCTCTGAATTAACTAATAAAATCTTTGAATATAAATACTTTACCGTTGCTTGGAAATCCGCTGTTGTCATCCCTATTAAAAAACCTGGTGAGGATCACTCTCTGCCAAATAACAATAGACTAATCAGCCTACTCTCCTCTCTTAGCAAGCTAGTTGAACACGTAATGTGTCACAGAATCAAAAAGTTCCTGGACGAAAATAATGTTATTATTAATGCGCAGTTCGGCTTCCGAGCCCATCACTCAACAACACACCAGTTGCTTCGAGTCACGGAATTCATCCATGATGATTTCCAGAATTGGATGCATTCTGGAATAATTTTACTCGATCTGGAGAAGGCTTTTGACCGAGTCTGGCACAGTGCTCTCATTTACAAAATTATTAAGCTTAAAATGCCAGCCTCAATTATCCACTTAATACACTCCTACATTCTCGGCAGATCCTTTAAATTCCGCCATGCACTATCATATTCTAGTCTGCGTGAAATCAATGCAGGAGTCCCTCAGGGCTCTAAGTTAGCACCTATCATTTTTAATATTTTTATTAATGACATTCCTCACTCACCATTCACTACACTAGTCATGTTTGCGGATGACACGACAATACTAGCTAAGCATCATAATGTTAAATACATGCACAAGTTTCTACAGAGACATACTGGAATTCTTGAACCTTGGTTCGAACGGTGGAGGCTCAAGTTAAGTCATTCAAAGACTAAAAGCTATTTTTTTCAGTTAAATAGAATTCCACCTCCTCCGGTCACAGTATGCGATCACCTGGTTCACTTTGAGAGAGAGGGCAAATACCTAGGTATTTACCTCGATAGTAGACTGACGTGGAAGAAAAATATAGAACATAACATTAGAAATTTTTTAAAGCCCGTAAGGATATCCCCTACCTTCTGTACCAGAATCAAATGGGTTTAGATAAGAAACTACTCTTGTATAAAACCGTATTGAGTCCCATCCTGTTGTACGCCGTGCATGTTTGGGACTCAGTGGCTGACACCCATATCCAGCGATTGCAGACAATTCAAAATAAAACACTCCGCGGTATTAGGAAGGCGCCCTGGTACCTTAAAAACGTACTTATCCACAGGGATCTGAGAATCGAACCCATTCGGCAACACATTAAAGATCTCGCATCTAAGTTCTACAATAGATTATATTCAATTGACAACGAAGAAATAGCTAACCTCCCCGACTACGACCCAAGGGAATGCTATAGGCGTCCTAAGGCCACTTTGATTATTCACCCTTGTCTCCTTCCCCTTTTTTAACTCTCCCTCCAACCTCTTCTAAATTCTAATTTACATTTGCCGTTGCTTCTGGTTCTGACCTGTGATATTTTAAAGGATCGACCTCAACACTATCCTTACTGATTTTTGCTTAATCATCTGCTACCGTAAATTATTATTATTATTATTATTATTATTATTATTATTATTATTTATTTTTATTTTTATTTTTATTTTTTTCTTAAACCTGACACATTAAATTGTTGTCAATTTATCTATATATATTCACTTTTTTTTGCTAGTATTAATATTATTTATTTATATTTATTTATTATTATTATTATTATTATTTTAATTATTATTATTATTATTATTATTTTATTATTACTTTTTTTAACTTTCAAGTGAACACTTTTCTTTTAATCCTGAGAACAGAAATATAGCGACAAAAAATTATCTATACCGAGGATATAGAGCCCTGCTCTCTGGTGCCTCGTTAATGTACCATGTCTATGTCTATGGGGAAACAGGGGGATTTCGAGATGGCGCTAGGGGGGGGCGCTTTGTAGAGGATGGCAACACTGCCACCATCTCATATGCGGCTGGACGAACGCCGCTCGGAGGAAAAATCGTGAATCAATTCTGCTACGTGAAGGGGAACGATTGTTCAGAGAGATAGATGCCTCCGGATTTGAAAATGATGATCCTTGCTTATCTGGCCTGCACAACGCAGATGACAGATGTTCAAAATGATCACTTCTCAAGTCAATCTCCAAAATCAAGACACCACTAAAAAATGATCACTCTCAAGTCAATCTCCAAAATCAAGACACCACTAATCAATCGCGGTTTCAATATTTTACAAAGTTTTATAAGGGGTTACGGTGATCATTTAATGCTACAATTAGGCATAAAATAATTTTTTTCTAGAAAACTTTAAAAATATATATATATAAACAATTTTCTACATATTAAAGTAAAATAATTAAAATAACTCACCTTTATTTCAGTGTAATTTTATTTGCTTTAGTTAAAAAAAATTTTTTTTGAATACCCCGAATAACAATGGTTAACTTTTATCTTTAAAACATTCAATTGCCTTTTAAATTTCAAAGGACAAAAAATTGTTTATTTACAAAACTACAAGCAATATTAATAGTTTTTAAAAATATTCAGTAAGTTTAGATATTTCATCTCTCGTAATATCCGTGAAGGTCCTCGTGGAAAGCGTGGAATTTTGCATTATAACACATTATAAACCAATATGTCAAGACAATTTGTACATTTTACCCATGATCTCGTATTACCCGTGCTCGTATTAAGAGAGATCTTCTGTATTTTATTGTTATTTTTTTTTACATTCAACGTCAACAATTTTCATTTAACCCTAAGAACGGAAATACAGAGTCTGTTCGCACATTTTTTAGACGATTTTGGTAAGCGGTAATAAAAAATCGTTTGCTGGAAAAGAAATAATTGCAATTGTACTATGTTTTTAAAAGTCAAAATTATGGTCTGCGGCTTGAAAGTTTTCTTTTTATTCAAAATGGCGTTTTTAACAAAGCAGTGGTTCGAAGGCTACATTTATGCTCTTTCCGAAGAGAAATATGCATACTCCGTTATCCAAAAACGATGTGAGAGTCATGGTTTTGTGATATCTGAAGCGTCGATAGGTAATATCGTCAACAAGAAACTAAAAAAAAACGTCAAATTGGAGCCTCAAGTGGGGAAAAAATTCCAAACAAGTATCCAAGGAAAAAACTGACATCTTCGACTATTGCAAAGGTACGTTGTTTAATGTTAAAAGAAAATCCCCCTAGTCAAAGGACAGTTGCAAAATCATTAAAATGCTCGGTGTCCACTATAAACAAAATGATAAATGTTGATTTAAATCTTAAGAAAGCGAAAAAACGCAATGTGCATCGTCTTCTTCCAAATCATATCGCTGAACGCAGGACACGCTGCAGAATTCTATATGAGAAACATTTTTTCAAAGAAAAATGGAAAACAATTGTCACAATAGATGAATCATGGGTGTATTTAAATGATTGCAACAAAAGAAGAGCCATTTATTATCATAGGAGGAGAGAAAAAAATTTAAGTACATGGTTCAAAGAATCGAAAGAAAGTTTTTCTAAAGGATTCATGATTGTTGCTGGTTTTTCTTATAATGGCAAGTTAAAAATAAAGAGAGAGGAAAAAAGATTAACTCCAAATACTATCAGGAACATATTTTATCATCAATTTTTCTGAATCAAATACCATCGCTTTACCCACAGTGCCATCAATCTGTGAGACTCCATCAGGACAAAGCTAGCAGTCACACATCAAAATCCACTGTAAATTTTCTAAAAGAAAAGGAACAAAAAACTGGTATCAAGGCCATACCCTTCACTGATTTCCCTTCTAAATCTCCCAATGTATCACCTAATGGATTTTTGTGCTTTCGGACTTTTAAAATCTGCATTATCCAAACGTCGTCCCAAAACCCTTATTGGACTCTGGAAAGCTGTTCAGGAGGAATGGGATAGAATACCTCTTCTGACACTTCAAAAGGCATTATTATCCTGGAAATTGCGGTGTCGAAAGATAGTTCAGAATAAGGTATGTCAAATAGAACATTTAAAACACAAGAATTTTATGTCATTTAGTTTTGTGAATACAATATACATCGTCTAAAAAATGTGTGAACAGCCTCTGTATAGCCACAAAAATTATCCTTACCGATGATATGGAGCTCTGCTCTCCGGTGCCTAGTTAATGTTCCATGTCAATGTCACATTTTAAATTATCTTAAGTTGCTCAAGAATGTGGAAGGTCAAATTAGTATTTCACTGAAAGTGAATTTAAAGAGATCTCAACAATTTAAAATCTAAAAATAATCTGAATTTTACAGCAAATAAATATGATGAGAATGTGGAAACTTATGGAAATTCCAAAATGTTACTTCTGAATGCTATGGAAAGAAATTTTGTTATTTTGATTACTGTCAACAAAATTACGTACGAAACTGAACAACAACAACAACAAAAAGCGTTAAAATCTAAACTTTCAAAATACTACAATAGAAGCTTTGTACTGTTAATAAACAGTGTGTTTTTAGCATCGCTACTTGTTTTACGGATTACAGTTTGTGCACAGTAGATAATTATTACCTATTAGGTATTTTTCTTTATCTCATCAAGAATGGTAAAAAAATATTGAAAACTTTTATCAGTGAAATTCGCTGCACATTTACTTTAATTCGATAACGCCTTGGCGAACCACCAGAAAGCCTTTTGCGACACCCTAATGCAGGGGTGTCAAACTCGCGGCCAGCGACGAACATTTTTGCGGCCCGGCCTATGTATTGGCACACAATAATATATAATAAAATAACCGACGCAGAATTATAATAAGATAGAAAGAATTCGCTAAATGTTTTTTTAATTATACTTTTTTTGCTATTATTAAACAAAATGTGTATATTTATGTTGAAAACACTGTAATTAGGTAATATACTGTAAAAAACCTACGTTTCTATTAATATTTTTTTTTGCTATAGTTAAACCTTGTTTGTTTGGCCCAAGTTAGTATTTGAGTTTGACACCCCTGCCCTAATGTGTCGCGAACCACATGTTGGGAAACACTGATCTACACTGCTCAAAACAATTAAGGGAGCACATGGTTTTAACGAAATTACGCAAATACATATACCGATATGTAGCATAAAATAAATCATCCATAATTTAAAGCCTAGCAAGAAAAAGAAGAAGAAAACTTCATATGCAAATCAAAGTTCATGACGTTAAAAACGAGAAAATGAACATAAGGGCGGAAATCGGGATGATGCGGAAACGTCGTTTTCACTGCCTTAACTGTGAAATTCGATTGCTCAGTTATTCTTTTTGAGAAAAGGTGACTTGAAAATGTTTCAACAACGTGATTTACCGGAATCCATGGCATGGCGTATTTTATAGGCAGACTTGAATCCGGGCAAACACAACGTAGTGTCTCGGACGCTGTTGGAGTCGTCAGAAGTGTCATTACACGGCTGTGGAATCGATTCCAAGAAACACGGATTGTTAGACGTCGACCAGGACAAGGTCGTCCACGCGCCACTACAGCAACTGATGGCCGGTATATACTGTTAACAGCTCGTAGAAACAGAACAGACAATGCTACTCAGCTGCAAAGACAGTTCCTCTTGGCAACAGGAAGAAGGGTGTCCAGCCAAACGGTACGTAATAGGCTTCATCAGGGAGTTCTCTATGCACGTAGGCCAATAGTCTGCATTCCGTTGACCTCACGCCACCGTGCGGCCCGAAGAAGATGGGCTGCTGAACATCGAGATTGGGAGCAACATGATTGGAGCCAAGTGGTGTTTACAGACGAGTCCCGATTCAGTCTGGAGTGTGACACCCGACGTATTTTGGTATGGAGGGAAAGGGGCACTCGAAATAACCCCACATTCGTTCGTGAAAGGTCACAATACAGACGAGCTGGTTTTATGGTATGGGGTGGAATCAGAATAGGTGGACGTACGGACCTGCATATCATTCGGAATGGTACTTTGACGGCCCGAAGGTATGCAGACGAGATACTGAGACCTCATGTCATAATTTACGCTGCAGCCACTGGAGATTCCTTTGTTTTCCAGCATGATAATGCCAGACCGCATACAGCTCGTCTTGTGGAGAACATGCTTGAAGTTGAAACAATACATCGTATGGAATGGCCAGCGTGCTCTCCTGACCTGAATCCAATCGAACATGTTTGGGACATGCTCGGACGACGCATTGCTGCGAGACCAATGCCTCCTTTTACTCTTCGAGACTTGGAGATTGCACTTCTTGAGGAGTGGAACAGTATTCCCTAAAGTGTTATCGATAACATCATCGCATCCATGCAAAACAGGTGTGCAGCAGTCATAGCTGTTCGAGGAGACTACACGCCATATTAAAAATCTTGCATCATTTCTAAACAATACTTTTTTTATCGCTTACATGTAACCAAACTGTTGCCCTAAATCACCTGTTCATGTTTTTTTCCATATTTACAAGGAATTAAAGCTTAATTACAAATTTTATACGTCTTTTTTTTTCTGTATTGCGCATTGATACGCGTGTACTATACATTTTATGCCAATACATGGCTGTCTCGCACGGTTTTCTTAACTTCTTTGGTTGCTCCCCTAATTTTTTTGAGCAGGGTAGCTCTTTTAGTCCTTGGGGATAAAAATAGATGCGCTTTATACGAAAGCGCAGGAAAAGGGTTTTTCTTACAAATTGAACGTTGTTTTTTTTTTCTCAATAAAATTTCAGCCTGTTTTAACACATATAAAAAAAACTGATGCAATTGCATGCATTGAGCTAAAATACTGCAATGTGAGAACATTTTAATTAATAGCTAATCATTTTTTATTAGTTTCTTGAAATTTGCCTAAAAATAAGAAATTTCTTGAAATAATGATTGGAATCTCGTTTGTCAAAAAACTAAATAAAACAGACAGCATCAAACGTACATGTATATTTATTTACAAAAGTGAGTGCAGGATCCACTTATATTACTAAATGCAATTAAGTGAAAACACAATAGTAAACAAATATTTCAGGAGTCTCCTCTAACGAAACTACCGCGGGTTATTAACATAGGATTACTTAATGTTTGCTTACTTTCGATTTTTTGGGGGGGGGATACATTTTGGTACTTTCTGTTGAACTGTTTACTGCTACTTGGTTTTGCACGCAGCCAAAATTATAACTCACGACGCAGGACAATTTTTTCCTCTTCGAAAGACCGTTATTGAGGAACGTATTCCTACGTTAAAAATGGAGATATGAAATCAAATGGGAAAAAATTCTAATAGAGCATTAAAAATAAAATGTTTTGAAATTTTAATCATATACTTGTATACGTATATCGTAATGAACAGCTTTAAGCTGCACATTTTAAAACAGGACTAATATTATATTAAAATAATAATTTTAAAATAGATAAAATGCAGAGTAGGAAAAACTGAATATTTGACTTGGGATCTAAAAATTTCAAAGGTACTGATGCGGATAGGTGTCAAACAGTGGCACACCCAGAGAGGAGGGGGGCCCAGGGGGCTCTGGATCCCCAAAAGAAGTAGAAATATTGATTTTGTATTATAAATATTTTTATTCGTTCATCTCGCCCCCCCCCCCCCCAAGAAAAAATCCTGGTTGCGCCACTGGTGTCAAATACATATAAATCGCAGAAAGTCAATATCTTATTTATAATTCTATTGAGTTTCGTCTTTTATTTCTTGTCGAGTGAATTATAAAATAAGAAATTGATAAGCGCCGAGTGCGTATTTTATTTTCTCCTCTACCACCTGGATGTCCAAAAAAGATATTCGATTCGGCGCTAACCTGAAAATTTCGCGAAACGAGAGACGTAGCCCTCTAGCGGCGAAAAGCGTGCTCTGTGCGGACTGCAATTTTAAATTACGCTCCCAGGACATCGTTAACCCGTTTCACGTACGCGCAGGTGGCAAGAAACGATCATAAAATTCAACAAGTCATATCTTTTTCGCGTTGTTTAATGCATTCCTAAAAAAATAGCTATCATAATCATTTGAACCCAAGTCTGTGATAGATAGATATTCAAAAATATATGATAGGAATCATTCTTGTAAAGTTGGACAGTTATCTCTTTGTTGTTATGAGTACGTTTGATTTAAATTGACAATTTGCATTGAAAACTGATTCTATTTATTGTTATACTTATATAAATATAGAAGGTAAGCATGCTTGTTATATCTGGACAAATATTGTTAATTTTGTATTATGTCTAATGTTTGTGAATGGGAACCTGAAAGCATTAGCACACAATACTGGCCTTGGTTTACAATGGTTAAAAATTCACAATACAAGGAAAAATATCTTTTTGAGAATAAAAATTTTGTCTAAGCTTTTTTTGTTAAGATACACTAAGTTTATCCCTCAGGAAAATTATGAAAATAATTGAAATTGGCAAATATATTTTTTTTAATCTAAATTTCATAAAATTCCTAAGGATAAAATATGTGCTAATACACTTTAATAAAAAAACATGCTTATCCCTTTTTAGGTACATAAAAAGGAGAAAACCCAAAGGCAATAAAAAGATACTGGATTCAAGACAATGGTGCCTACTTTAAATATTTGGCGTCAATGTTTATTTAAGATACCACACGCGCAGGGGATTACAAAAAAATTCTGTGATAATTACTTAGTTTCCTAAAATTGGAACGGTTCAAGATTTACAATACAAGAATATTGTGTTCTTCATTATGAAGTAACTAGCATAAATTAGCGATGTGTATGGGATTATTCTTACAAAAAAATCTTGCTACAGTGGAAAAAATTGAAAATCCTAAAATATGCTGTTTAAAGTAAAATTACCATTTAATTCCCTGTTTCCTTACAATGTAATATCTATATATATATATATAAAACAGTTCCGTAACTGACTGACTGACTGATTGATTGACGTATAACACACAGACCAAACCGCTGGACCTAAAGGGCTGATATTTTGCACGGAGATTCTTCTCATAGTGTAGAGGTGCGCTAAGAAAGATATTCGAAAAATTATTCTTAGATTTTTTTACTTAAATTTTTAAGCTGTTTTTCTAACTTTTTTTAAGTTTGCATTTAAAATAATAATTTGAGGGTTATAAAATGTATATCACGCGAAAGAGCATAATAATTCCTTTAAAATGAATTCTTTTTCGAATCTTCATCTCCATTTTCTGATTTTTAGTGAATTTTTAAAGATTAAATTTTAGAATTTAATTTATGAAATGCTGATCACGTGGTTTCTTTTCTTTTTGTGATACTTTAAACCAATATTGAATCACGTGCATAACAATGAAATAGGCAAAAATATATTTCTTTTTCTTGCTAATGCGGCAGACGATTGGGCATTATCAAAAAAATATTAAAATACAGTTCCTCAAACTGTACTATATTAACTGTACTATATTCTTTAGTATGTTCTATTAGATTTAATTTGAATATTTTCTTCTACATCTATATACCCTGTGACTGGGCAAGGTCGACTCAGCCTTTCATCCCTTCAGTGGGTGGATAAAATGAGGACCAAGCATGCTTGGGAAATAAACTCGAGGAGGGGGGGGGGGGTCCCACGTCAGGTTGACCACCTGACTGAGACATATGCTGTATCGCTCCCCAAGCCCACGGTTAGGAAAGCGGAGATGGGTACCGCCGGCCCTGGTCTACATCGGACTGTTGCGCCATGAGTTTAAGTTTATAAATATATATATATATATATATATATATATATATATATATATATATATATAAACATATCAAAATTTTAATATACAAATATATATATATATATATATATATATATATATATATATATATATATATATATATATATATATACATTTGTATATTAAAATTTTTTTGGTCATTAATTGCATACATTGACCGTTGTATTTAATTTGAATGTACTCCGTAGCGAAGTACGGGTATTCAGCTAGTATATTAATATTTAAAGGAAATATTTATCATTATAACTCCGAATCCCTATAAAGGAGCAATAGGGGGAGTTAAATTTGCATTCAAGATGTTTTATTATTTTCCTACATACACATTTTATACAGATCTGCTTTCCAGATTCGGGTTTACGTACAGAACACGACGGCGAACGAAGTGTGACGGAGAAATTGGGCCAAATCTCAACGAAACAAATCAGCGTTCCGTTTGAAATTCTGTTGGCTGTCCGCATTAGCAAACCGAATGCTTGTGAAACTTTCATTCATTTTTGTGAAGTTAATACTCCAATCCATACTTTATTGGGCAGTTTCGGATCAGTTTCCGTTACGGCTGCTTTGTACTAACCCTATTGGATTCGCTCACCTCAATATTAACCTATGGAGAAAATTTCCCCATTGATTTGCCGACTTGGATTGAAAGAAAATATTTGAAAAATTTTACTTTCTTAATAGAAAAAGAAATTTTATACCTTGGAGCATTTATCGTTTAAAAATGCTTATAATATTTTAAAATTTAAAATACTCGAGGAAAATTCTGATGTAGTGTGTTTTAAACGCTCATAAATTACTTTGTGGACAGTATTTCTAAAATGAATCCTGATGCAATGGGCAGTTAAGTTCAGGCTATACCAAAATATCATTTTTATAGGGTTACCAGCATTTATCTATCTGTAAATAATAGACACATTTTCTTCATAGGATAACTCTGAGGTGAGCGAATCCAACTGAGTTAGTACACAGTAGCCTTAAGGAAGTTCAAAGAAATAGATTGTAAAGGAAGCCATGATTGGAAAACATTTTGCAAGCAATTACAAAGTGCAGAATAACGATTTAGAGTGTGAAATATTACACAAAATTTATTTATTTCTAATAATGATTTCTTTTTAAATTAATTTTCAGTAACTTTCCGGGGAAGTAGCTATTAAATTAATTAATAGTGAAAATTAGTTGAAAATAAAAAAATAGAGTTTAGAATTTATAAATTACTAATGAATATCTATTAAATAACTGGAAAACGTTAAAATTATAGCCCGGACAAAAATGAAATATTAGTAAATCGTGAAAAAATAAAGAATTAAAAAATATTAGGTAAAACAATTAATGATAGTTTATACTAGCAATGACTGAAGTGTTTTAATTACGTGTAAATTAACTTTCGTAGTGTTTACCTTGTGTCACACGACCGTTTAAACGGGTTTGAAATATTTATAAAACTACGTTATCTACAAACATTTGCCGAGATAAATCCCATTTCGTTTAAATGAGCAGAAATAATTAAATCCGAACTTCTAATCAATAGATTCTATTGAGGTGCCTTCATTGATTTTCCTTGTAATGAACTAGATGCACGAATTGATTTCTAATAAACGCAGGGAAACTGAAAAGGGGCTTGAAATGAAACGCTAAAATCAAACCTTTCCGTGTATCGATGCGAGATAAATTAATTACCGCTTCCACGTTCAACAGCAAATGAATAAATTTCTCTCTAAGGGAGCTTTTAAAACAGTTTTGTGAAATCGAAAGGCAAGTTTTACACAGGGCAAGTTTACGTTATCAAAAACATTGAAAAAGTCATAAATTATAACATAAAATTATAGGAAAATAGTAACATTTGAAGAAAATAATTTCACAGGGGTAATCTCAAAAACATTTTCTATAGAAATAAAACAGTTTTAAGGCTAGAGGTAGCCATGTCGTAGAGTGTTGGCTTTCAGTGTTGAGGGTGCTCCAATCGAATCCCGACACACGTCATTAAATACTTCCGTGTCTAGGCCGGATATGGGCACTTTAAATCCGTAGACCGGAAAGTCCCTCTATGAGGTCAGAGAAAGTGGGAGAAGGTGCGATCCCCCAGGATGTCGCCTCTGGGGGTGGTCGGTTAAAATTGAGGTGGCATTTAGCTAAGACTAGACTCCGACCCTTTTGGTGCTGTATAAACCTGAGCCGTCCACTTTAGCCCGAAGCCTATATGGACCTGGTCTGAAACTTTTGGCCAGGGGCCATTAGAAACAACAACAACAACAAATCAGTTTGAGCTTTACAAAGAACTTCGGTTTAGCTATAATTGTGTGCAAGAGTCAATTGTAAATCTATTTATCAAATGTTCCGTGAAAGAATGTAAGACAAATTAAAAACCGCTTTCGCCTCTGACAATAAATGAATAGATTCTCTCTAAGGAAAAGTTTCAAAACAGTTTTGCAAATTCAAACTAAGTTCGCAAATGTTACTTTATGTTTCCAAAAAAAGAAAAAAAAGCAGTGGAAAATCATAGCAGGTAAACATGTACAAACTGACAGCATCCTTAAACAAAACAGTTCTGACGAAACAGTAAACGCTGTTTGAGTCAATGAGAACTATGTAATGAAATTAATAGCGTAATTAGAATATTTCTTTAAAATTTTTGAATAAGAATTTGTCTGCTACGAGCTATTTTCAAGAACATAATAACACAATAAAGTTTTATAATGTATGTCCGCACCGAAGAAAAACCATATTCCGGATTACAGTGTCTTTTGTGCAAAATAATGTGATGAACATCAAATATTCTTTGTTGTGGTTTTGTCTATGAATCGAGTAGAAGAAAAAGTCTTAACAGAACCAAAAGCCTGGAAAGCAGTACCTACCATATCAGGTAGCTGCTAAACAGCTACCTGATATGGTAAACAGCTACCTGATTAGTGATTAGTATTGACTTTCACGGTACGAGTCAATACTAATATATCCCCCCCAGGCGAAATCCTTCTGGTGTACCCCAAGGCAGTTTGCTTTGCCGTAAGTTGTTTAATCTATATATAAATGATATTCCACCCTCTTCCAACATTGAGTTAGCTCTATATGCTGATGACACGGCCACCATTGCTCGACACTCTCACTCAACCCGTCTGTTTTGTAAGATTCGAAATTATGTCAAAATCTATGAACATTGGCTTACCTGTTGGCGTATTACAGTTAACAACTCTAAAAGTGCTGCAGTACTCTTCCACCCTAAGAACTCTTCTATCACCAGAAACAATAACTTTCTACTTAATAGCTTAACCATACCCTGGGAAACTTGTTACAAATATCTAAGTATTATCCTAGATTCCAAACTAAATTGCATTCCTCATTTCGACAGTATTGTCCATAAATCGAAGAATGCAATTGTTGCCCTTAAACTCTTTCTTTCATATTACAGTCGGCTGTCGCCAAAATTGAAACTGTTGCTGTACAAGAGTTATGTATGTCCCAATTTAACATATGGCTCTGCTGTATGGGGTCTCCATCCATCCACCAATTACAGAGACTTCAAGTTATCCAAAATTATGTCCTTAAACGTTATGTAACTAAAGATCCTATTTTTATCAGAAATGACGGATTCATCAGGATCTACGCGTTAAACCTATTCTTCCAGCAATTAAACGACTGGCTTTTAAATGTTACAATAGTTTCTCTCGTATAATTAATCCGATTTTTCACAGCATTCCTCCCTACGATCCAGTGATCCCCAGCTCGACGAAAAGGCCAAAGCTTTATTATGCCATCCGGATATATCCTCCCCACCATTTAAGAAGCGTAGGATGTTGTGAATACCTATGATTGGTTGATGAAGCCTACTTTTTATTTCTTCAGCTTCTTAATCTAAATTATAATTTCCTTCCACGTCATACTACAAAGATCCGTGAAATTGGACACACGTTGGTCGACACTTCTTCTCACGGAGCTAGGCTCTACATCTATCAAGTTTAAATAATGATTCCTTCTTTTATCTTAACGTAATTGCTGTGATACTGCAAAACGCCCTTTTGGGACAGCGATTTTGGTTCCCTACCCTGCCGATGAATGGAGCCAGTAGTTCAATACTCAGTCTCATGATTGTAATTCGTTTCATTTTAGCAAAATTCATCGTCAAGGTAACTTCTCTTTAACACACAGTTATCGGTTTACCCTTGCTCTATGGAGTATCGGAATTTTCTTCGCAGGTGAAAGCTAGGACCAATCACGGATCCAGGCGGCAGCTGTGCGATTTTTCTAAATTCATGTTTGGCAACTCGTTTACTTCGGAAAATTACTATAAGTTTACTAAATCATTATTTGTGAGGAGGTGAAAGCAGCGCAATTCTTCGCATTGCCAGGAACTCCGTAAACCCTAATACCTTGACCTCGACGATCCAATGATTGTACGAATAAAAGTAAAACAGTTTTAGAATCCTAAAAGATTGGCATTTTAAATAGAGAAATGAAAATAAAATCGAAATTTGGCCCCAAATCAGTCATTTGATCCTTGGCAGTTATCTCAAACGCTCCGTTTAAATTCAAGTTTAGATCAGTTTCATTCATTATTATTTCATATTTAAGATAAATATTAAACGAATTTCAACTTGTTGCGTCATAGGCAGTAGACTATCTCCAGGAATAAAGCGATAAATGTCATCAACTAATGCTCAAAATATTTCAAGCCACAAATTAGGTTGTCATTACTAGAAATTAATTAAAGATAAAAATAAAGTTGGAAAATAAATAAAAGGGAGTGAATTAATATTAAAGAAATAAAAGTTTATAAACAAGAGAAAATTTTAAAAAAAGGGGAGGAGCCAACAGGTCTTGAACTAAGACTGATTGAATGGAAATCACCAGTGTAACTGACTGTGACACACTCAAGAGAGCAACAAGTAGGAATACCCCTTAATGAGATAAGAGAGAAGTTCGCAAGAATGGTGTGAAAAACAAATTCAGAAGTTTAAAATTTAAAATAATTAAGGAGGATGGGAGAAATAAATGTTAGCTGCGTAAGAGCCACGCCAGGAGGCGTTTACGGTTCGCACGAAAAGAGAAGTCGTAAGTCGTAATCGAGGAACATTGCAATTATCTCATCACGAAGATTGGGAATAGAATAATAGAATTTATTATTTTATTTTGTGATCGGTAGTGGAAAAGGATTAAATAGTGAGATTATTTTCGGATTGTGCTTGGTCAGGCATAAAACAAAACGCGCAATGGATACGGTAGAGTGTCTTGTTCTTGAGTAGTAGTGCGCAAACTTTAATCACTAACGGAGACCCACATTCTTTACATAAAAAAATTACCCGACCTCCAATGTAATTTTTTTGTAAGTAACAATTTTTTAAAAAAAATTAGGTAAGAGTTTTTAAAAAATTAGGTCAAAGTTAAAAAAAAATTAAATAAGAAAATTTTGGCAAACTATTTTAAAAATCTACTAATTGTAAATTTTGGGTAATTTTACATAATAACAATAAAAACCGTCTCGCTAACCTTGTGCACGTGTTTTATGCAAATTTCATGTTACTAAGACTTCATATTAAAATATTAATATGTATTTTTATTTCCGTTTAGTAAAAATCAACAAAAATTAAAATTAGAAAAGATCATGATTTAAATACTATTAGTTTATTTATAGGAACTGTTTTAATTAAATCATTCAGTACGATATATATTTACTTCAACCTATCCGCGACTCCTCGAATTATTTTCTGTACCCTCTTGTGGGTCGGGACACATCGTTTGCGAACAACTATTCTAGAGCATAGCAAGTTTTTTAATATGAGTTTTGACGGCATAAAAGTATACAAGAAAGGTGTAGAGAGCTCTTGAAGTATAATTTGTTTAAAAAGCAAAGTATTATTTTTTGAAGAAAATGTGGCAGCCAAAAGACAAAGTCTGAAGTTGCACACAGACAGCATGCATTTAATATTTTTTTTAATAACATGGTCTTTTCAAGGAAGTTTATGGTAAAGGATGACTCGGAAATACTCTACTGTCTAATCATGTAGGAAAATTATATATGTAGACACTCTGAGGATTCGAATAGCGGTTAGAAAGAAGATATCGCGTGACACTTTGAGGTGTAGATTTTAATTTTTCATTCGCGTGATCCATACATCAAGAGTGTTAATATAGTGTTGAATTTAACTAGCGAGAAAATTTCAATTATGAGCAGTTGATAAAATTGAACTGTCGTCCGCATATATGCCTATATGAGTACTCACTCCTCTAGGAATATCATTTACATATAGATTTAAAGAACTTTGAGGGCTAAGGATCGAACTTTTTTGAATACCACTAGTAATATGTTTCTGGTGAGACACTTTGTGTTTTATACTAAGAGTCTTTAATATCTTTTGTGTTGCGCTTACTTCTTTTATATGAAAAAAATTGATACTTGGCCTGCCAATTCAAAAAAAAAAACATTGTAATAAAAAACTATAAATAAATTTTTATGTGTTCCTATCCGTAATCTTCCTTCTTTAAAATTTTCTTCAATTATAACATATTTTTTAACATTCTCTTAATTGGAGTCGATCATCTCGGGCAGAAGCTCCAAACTATAGTTATTGAATTCACTAATCCCGAACCTTAAATATTTCGACTAATCATTCACTTTACTCCTGTTCTGTCCTATTCGCCAATTGGTTACCAGCTTAAATGGACATTTAAAACGGCGTTAGATGGAGTGGTCCAGGAAACGCAGTTAGCTTTCACCTTCTGTTGGTATGTTGACGAAATTTCGGTTGCGGAGAGAGTGATAGATTCAGGTGAATAATTTTAACAGGCATATTTAGCTGAATTAATTTCTAATGAGACCAGATTTTATCAAAGGCTCTCCGCAGCATCTAATAATTACAAGATAAAAAGACTTTTTATATACCATGGTTTTAAATTTTCTATTTAAAAAAAAGAAATGTAATTTACATACAGCTTCTTCATGAGCTGCAAACGAATTCGCATCTTCCATAGTTAATTATGGATTTCAAAATTATAAATTATAATCTATAATTTGAAGGAAAAAAAATCAATGAATTTCGCAGAGAAAATATCGCAAATAGCATGTGGCCATAAATAAAAATTATCCCTTTGTAATGAAAATGTAATATGCTTGGTTCACTATTACGTTAATAGATGGCGCCTGTAGCGCAGTAACTTTAGGCTCCAGACGCTACTCGTATTTTTACGTAATGGATTTTAAAATATGGAATAAAGATGGTTAAAAGTATTAAACTAATGCATTGTCATCGTGTTCTGAGCTATTCTAAAAGTTTCAAATGTCTAGCTAGTCGGGAAGTTAGTTAAAAATCGATTGCAAGATTTGTACCAGACAAACACACCCACAAACACACAAGCAAGTTAATAAAAACATGGTAAAAATAGATCTAAAGTTGGTCACAGGATTGTAGTTCTGGTGAGTGATATTGTGCTGGGTACGAAAATCAAATTCTTCAGAGTTATTAGACTATTTTCGTCGAGTATGTGAGTGATTCTGTTCAGAATTCGTCCAGCAATTTTACTTGATCGCCGCATTAGCTTCAAGAACACAGTAAGGTATTATGGCAATAGTTTTGAGTACCTCGACGGTCAGCTCCAGGATTAGGGATAAGACTAACAGCACTTTTCCAACGTTTGGGAAAATAATTTAAATTCAAAATGGCTTTAACAATAAATAATAGTGAAAATACAAGTTTGGAACAAGACCCTGAATGGACTCCCCGAGGACCCACAGAAAATTATAGTTGCTGCTTTCGAGATTGCAAATGAACAAGACTGCATGGCTGTGCATTTAAATAGAATGGGAATTTTTTTCTATCCCGATATGCCTGCCCTCTTTGCAATTACGACAACACGGACGATAATCACATCATGCCCTGCCTTGCTTTAACTGAGCGTTCTCTATACAGATCTTATTGAGAGGCCCGTGATCGCATGATAATTTTATCTTTTCTTCCTTTTCTTGTTTATGTATTTTGCATTTTGTTCTTCTTTGTAGTTTTGTATTTTTGTCTTTTTTTTTCTATAAATCTGAGGACTTTGTCTTCAGGTTTCTGGATTTAAAAAATAATAGTAAAATATAATATTAATAAGAAGATTTTTAGAGGTCTGTTATTTTTTTTTTGGTCGTAGCCTAGATGTTTTATAAATTTTAGTTTATGAATAATATCGGAAATTTCAGAAACAGAGGCGGGAAAAATAGTGGATTACAAATAGAATATTGAGCAATACGGAGTAAAAGCCGATAGTTATTAATGCCTTATAAATCGTAATTAGAGGAGCATTCATAGCAATAGCTTTCAGGAACAGTATTTATTATCGAAGTCTTCGAAAAGAACTCCATTAAGAACACGAATGTTCGGAAAATGAAGGGAGAGCTAGGTTTTAAGAAACTGCGAAAAGTGGTGATCTTGGGGGGGGAGGGTGGGGAGAAAATAAAATCAGGGTAATACTCTTCAAATTTACAGAATTTTAGGACTGTCGCATGAAGGAAAATATATTGTTGCATGAAGTAGGATAAAGCTTGCCATTTTTACCTTGTTTGATCAGAGATTTAATGTAAATAGAGAGGTTGCGATAACGTGGCTCTTCCAGAGAATGAATAAAATTAATTTTGGTACCAACAACGGTTTTAATTAGTTCTTGAGTTGTTCGCTGGATATCATTGGTGCCGAGATAAGAGACACAATAAAGTAATCGTAAGATGAAATTAAACTAACATCAGTACAAGTATTGCTAAGCAAATTAAAAAGGTGATCACAAATGTCACTTCGTTGTCATTGAGAGATTGTAGAAAGACAGGAGAAAATTTTTCCCCGGTGAGTCTGAGGTTGTCAAGAAGGAGGTGGCGATATTGTCAGTTCTATAGGTCGTTGCATTTGAAAATATTATATATCTCTTCAATTGAAGAAGTGGAAGCAGACATATCAGGCGCCGGCGGGGCGGCAAGAACGTCGACTTCAACTATTACGAAAGGACTGAGCAACAATGAAATGCACAGCAAGAAAACAACGACGTAACAATACGACAGACAAAGGATGAGACACTAATGATGCGAACGTAAGAGAGAAATGAATTTATTTCATATGAGAAATTTCTCAAAATTATTGATGGTGACAGGACAAAGTGTGAATTATGTAACGTTCAAAATCTCTTATACCCCAATACCAAATAGATGATAGTTCTTCCGAAGTTGGCTGGATGACTAATTACACTTTGATAGTCATCCATCTCTGAAGAAGTATAATTTCGTATTTTGGTCCAGTCTGGAGTAGTCATTATGTTTTCTCAAGAGGACATCTGTTAATATATATACTACTTTAGGTAGTGTTGAAATGAGGAGTATCACTGTTTGGTATGTTAAAAAATGTTAGTTTATATCAACTATACCATAACAGAAAAATTTAAAAATGCTTTAGATTAGAGAAAGGAAATTATACGCAGAATTGAAATTAATAAGGAATAAATTCAGTAGCTTTCCTTGTGTGGTAACCATACATACGCATATATACCTGGCGAAATTGGAGTTTTTGAAGTGGAGTTACTGTGTCTTGGAGACTTTATCTCCTGTTTCAAGGTAGTAATTTCAAGGTACAAATGCTCAGTAATTGAGATTTAATGTTAAGAAGAAAATTAAAAAAGAAAATGAGATATTAAAAATTTAAAAATAATTAAAGTTGAAAAAAAGTTGAAAAAAAATTGAAATAAATATAAAAATGAAAGTGAAAAAATAATTAATCAAGGTATTAAAATTTTAAGGTAATACATATGCACATATATAAACTCTACAAGGTACTTTGAACCGATTCTTGACCGCCATACAACTGAAACTGAAAAATGATGATTTAAGATATTGTGATGTAGTGCAAGTGAGACATGTTTCTGACCATTGCAATGATTTCTCGAAGACAATACCCGGTAAATCTATGCACTCTAATATTCTAAGCAAAATGAATATTTGGAAAAATGCTAAAATTGTGTAAATTGTCAAATTCCTTTATTGCAGACTACCATAATAATTTATGCATAACCCATCCTTTACAAATACAGAAAACAAACAGAAGCAGAAATAAATTTTTCTCAAAATATTAGAGAATGCTGTTTTCATTGATTTTAATATCACGTTGCAATGTTATCCTTTAGGGAAATCTATATGACGTGTTTCCAATATCTCCTGTCAAATTTCGGTTTCCAACTGGAGATAAGGCCTTATCCCTCTATTCCACATTTCAAAACGTGCTTGTCAAGAATCGTTGTTAATAAACTAAAAGACCCCTGCCCTTTGATTAGTAAGATAACACTGGATGTGAAACTGAAATGCATGGAACTACGCTCATTATAATCCACAGAGAGAATGTTGTTCGGTCTTTAGAGGACGGAAATTTTCTGACGCAAAAGACATTTATTCATTAAATAAATAGAGGAATCTTTTCTCCCAATTGACCTCTTTAGTACAAAGTGTTAAATTATCTATCTGTTTCATTTGAAATGGAGCAGACCAGGAGAGATTTGAAAGGGATATCATATTGCTTTCTCTCTCTTTATATATATATATATATATATATATATATATATATATATATATATATATATATATATATATACAGGGCCGGATTTACGTATCTATATAACTAAAGCAGAGTGTCTCTATGTATGTATGTATGTATGTATTTATGTATGTAACCTATACAAATCTATATTTCTTGTCGAATCTGGTTGAAACTTCGTATACTTATGTTTTGAAGCCTTGAGATAATTTTAAGATTAGTTTGGAAGCTTTAAAATAATTATAAATAAATACAGTTTTTAAATAATATTTCATCTCCAGACGATTGAATAAACATTGCCGAAAATCGGTGTAATTTTTTTTTCTCATGAAAGTACATAAATGCTACATATTTGGAAAGAGCTTTGAAAACTGATAATTTTTTCTGCTTACAGTTATTCTGTTTTTTTAATAGTTTTACAGATATTTTAATTCTAAAACTCCACCGCTGAGAAATCAAATCAACCATCTGCAGTATAGTGCAGCCATCTGTCGGCAGCGACGGGAATGAAGATTGACGGGAATTTAATATAATTGTATAGCCCTGAAAAGGCTCTTTTTTTTCTTTTGTGCGGCCCGAGCATAGCCGGGCGAAGCCCGGCTAGTAAGCTAATAAACCTACAGCTTACGGCCTCGCAATCTGCCGGGGTCTCAAATAAAAAAAAAACAAAAAATATACAAAAATTGATATAAAAATATCTCGTAGAAAAATCCCTCTAATGAAGTCGGACATATCACGATAATTTCTAAATAACTTTAAATATACAAAATACAACATTGTAACAATTTAATCGCATTGTAAAATTGATTGAGACTACATTTTCACCTAAATAAAATATTAAGTTTTAATCTACTACCATTTATGTTGTTATATTAATTTAATTTTTACCTTTTATTTTAATATTTTAATTTAAAATTATCTTTTCTATGAGCTTTTTGTCGTTTTTAAAACTTTTTAATTATATTATTATTTCTGTGACTTTGTAAACACATCCTTTTTTATCTTTTAATATAAATCAAAAGAAATATATTTTCATACCTTAAAAAGGCGTACATATTTAAATTTATTCCGACAACACCTGATGTAATTTAAAACAGCAGGGGGCCTCTGGGGTTTGTATACCTTAGGGCCTGAGCAAGTCTAATTTCGGCCCTGTATATATATCTATATCCATCTATCTATCTATCTATATATATATATATATACTATATATATAAATATATATAAATAACCAGAATTATTTTTTATGTATAGTTTGTAAATATGTTATCTGTCCTAGAAATAAGTAGAAACATTTTATTTATTAGCACAAAGTAAAAAAAAAAAATTATTTTGAAAAAACAAATACAATATTTACATTTTTAGGATTTTTCTTATGAGATGATGTCAAGAATTTGCTGACGTAACTGCGCTGTTTATTGGTTCCACCTTGCAGGAAATTATGATGCGGTGAACTAACAGAGGACCTCAAAATAATAGAAAATAACAGCGCTTTCATTGGTTGGCTGTTGATTCGAGAGTTATAAAAGAATTAACACCGATAAAAGCGAGAAAAAGATCTGTACCAGAGTAAACACTTTCTTATTCTATATTGGATAATATTAAACTGTGTTTTACAATATCAAGCTGTATATAAGTTTATTATTAACATTGAAGCGTTATTGTTTTTAGATATGGTTAAATCGTGGATAATCGTGTCAACTTATTTACTAAGTTACAACCAAATTTGGCGCCACACCGACAAGTTTGCGACCGTATCATAATCTTCATTTTAACCCTTTCACTGGCTCAATTCGAAAGACTAATTCACCTATCCTGGGTTCTGAAACCTTTACAGTTCTACCCTTCAAGCGGCCCGATTATTTCGCGAAAAGTTTGTTTTCACTGCATAACACTTCATTCCCCCCTTTGCTTGTCACTCCGCGACCCTCCCACAGTCATAAAATCTGGGAGCCCTTTTGAGAGTTTCCCCGAATTGCTTCCCCCAGCGTAAAAGGGGACGGTACGGGATACTAACGCCAGACAATTTCTACTGCAATTCTTCGAGAAAGCGGCAACTGAACTTAACTCGTATTCAAGTAAAAAATGACGCTCCCGTGGTGCCATTCATTTTCTTACGAAACAAGTCCTTCAGGCCAATTTTCAATGGACGCCTTAATAATACGGCAAATAGTGGGGCACGGTACCAGCATTATCTGTTATTTATTTAGACAACGTCGAAAGCTATCAGCTTTGCCTGGCATTAAATTCTGCCATACGCAATAAGTGTTACCTGAAATTATCCATTTTCTCACAAATCTATTTCTTTGAGATCAATATTTGAGTTGTGTTAGTTCATATAAATATCTAGTGAGTTTTATAAGTTTTTAAAATAAAAAAGTACAGTTTTTAATAAACAAATTAAAATAAGAAAGTTAAAAATTTGATTTACATTTTTATCTATTCTAAGATTTATAATTATAATTTTTTTGTGTTTATTAATTTTTGCACGACTAAGCGTGTGTTGTACTTTTTGCGCCATAATCGTTACTTTTAGTTACGTCGTTGTAAAGGCAAGTTATTTCATTATAGTAATAAGCGGCAAATTTGAAAAGCAATTTGTAAAGTTTTGAAGAAGTTCTTCCAATTTTTTTAATAGTACGTAAGTTTTTTAGAACAATGTAAGAAAAAATAAATTTGTCGTAAAATTTGTGCAGGGGCCCTCACTGAAATGTTAAAAAAATCAACTTTTGAATTCAAAAGAAAGTTAAAAATTGAATATTCTATTTCTCATGCTTTAATTATTAAATTAGCCGCTTCGCTCCCAGGCTTCACACTGTGTTGTATAAAATCTGGGCTCTGAGGTCAGAGCCCCTTGCGTGCGATAGATTTGTGTGGACATCGCACACATACATACATATATAGTCAAACTTCTTTTTATCTCTATATTGTTATTTTAGCAGACGATTTTAAATTTACTGCGAGCTTAATTTTTTTTAAATAATAAATATGACGTCACTGGTTCTCGTAATACGATGGAAACGATTTTCTTCCTTTTTAAATCCATGTTTTGATAATATATCAATTATCAATTCGGTATTTAAAAATATCTGAAACTAAATCAGCGATTGAAAAGTCAAAGTAGTTTACCGATATAAATTTCGCACGTGATGTAACGTTAAATTTTAACTCAAATTGAGATTTGAAAATAAAGAAATTGGCTAGATAATGAATTGGCTAGAAATTGGCAACGATTTATAAATAAATTGTTTTTAGACCAAAAATTAAAAAAAGCTCATCGAGGTGTGTTAAATAGGTGTGTCAGGAACCTTTTCCTAAAATTTCGTATTCGCGGACCTCGTAATCTCTGTGATAAGCCAAATAACATCATACATGCTCACAAACACTCTTATTTATATATAGTTAGCCGATGCGCGACCAGCATCGTCGCTTTGTTTTATATTTTCTTTTGCAAAACAACTCAACAGAAGATAACATATGTAAGGAATGTTACCATTACCTGTCATCATAAATATACGTTCTTAAGGTGTAGTGGGAGCTCAACCAAAAAATACGTAATCGTTGCTAAATTCTCTATAAGGCTGATTCTAAAAACATCGTGATTAAAAAATGTGAATTTCCATTAATTGAGGCGGTGAAAGGCAAAGTGGTGTAAGTCACATTTTCAACTTTTTTTATTTGAGGGCAAAAATGTAATCTCCATGTTCAGTTTATAGTGGAATTGCAAATAATTATTATTTGCAATATCATAATAATTATTATGAATTATAATTTGTTCATTTTATAGTGGAATTATTGTAGTTTTTGCAGTAAAACGCTTTTGACTTACAGCACTTGACTTACTGACTTACACCACTTTGCCTTTCACCGCCTCAATTCAGAACAGAGTTAAAGATAAGAATGAGAACCCCAACACCAATGAGTTTAAAAATTACATCCCTCTCCGTATGTACTATTTTTCAAAATTCAGTGCGTAAATCTATAATCAGCGGTTACTACTCTCATGAAAATAAGGTTTTTTTAATCAGGAAAATTCAAACCAAACAAATTTGAACGATCTTTTACTACAGTGTCTCCCAAAAGTGTTCGTACACTTACGATTTTCAATGAAATAGGTTTCTATCCATTAATTAAAATGAATATTTAAGAATGGGTATTTAATAATAAGATCTATAATCTATTCTTAACAAAACTACATGACATATTTTGAAATCATAGTAAAACTTTATTTTTAAGAAACCAGTTATCAAAAAGTAACAAAAACTTTATCTCACAAAAGTCATCGTACACTGAAATAATTTCGGATAAATTCCTAATTAAAATTATCGTCTGGCGCTTTATTTTTATTTTTGAATTTTGGTGGCATTTAAAATATCGTTTGGCTTTAATTTTTGTTTGCATACTCCGTAATATTCTATTTATTATTTAAAAATGGCTCGTAGTTGTAAAGAAACGAAAAACAGCATTCGAAAATTGATTATTTTTCATCATAGTAGTAAATCAGTTCGGAATATTGCTAAATTACTTAATTTATCCCATTCTACTGTGCAGTATGTGATAAAACGCTTTAAAGAAGAAAATTTGATCGAAAACAAGGTAATAAAAGGTCGTCCAGCAAAGTTAACAAAACATGATCAGATTTATAATTAGAAAAATTTTAAAAATTCATCGTTTGTTTGAGTGCTGCAAAAGTTTTCTGCAGAATTTAATGAAACATTTTCTACTTCAATTTCACCTGAAACTGTTCGACGAGTTCTCAGAGCAGCTGGATTATATGGGCGTTCTGCCAGTAGAAAATGTTTTGTGAGTGAGAAAAACAGAAAGCTTAGGCTTTCCTTCGCACTATCCATGATAAATAAGCCCCAAACGTATTGGAATAATGTTTTATTTGCCGACGAAAGCAAGTTTAGCATTTTTGCCTTCGATGGGCGCATAATTGCATGGAGAAGAAAAAATGAGGAACTTAGTCCGAAGAACTCAGTAGGAACAGTTAAGCATGGCGGTGGAGGTGTCCTTGTGTGGGGGTACATGTCAGCATCAGGACGAGATAATCTGGTATTTATTGATGGCATAATGAATCATGCTGTTTATATAAATATTTTAAGAGACAATTTAAAATTATCAGCCCAAAATTTGAGTATTGTAAACAACTTTGTTTTTTTTTATCAAGATAACGATCCTAAGCACACGGCTCTCAACGTTTGCCTCTGGTGTCTCTATAATTGTCCTCAAGTTTTGAAAATACCCCCTCAATTGCTAGATTTAAACACAAAAGGACATATTTGGTGAGAACTGGAGGTTCGAGTACGAAAACACATTCACACGAAAAGCGAACTAAAAACAATTATGATGAAAGAATGGATGTACATTGATGCAGAAATTACAAAAGAACTAGTGCAATCTATTCCCAGACGTTTAAAAACTGTTGTGGATGCTAAAGGACATCCTACTGAATATTAATTTAACGAAAAATTAAAATATTTACTAATATGTAGAGATTTTTTACAAGTGTACGATGACTTTTGTGAGATAAAGTTTTTGTTACTTTTTGATTATTGGTTTCTTAAAAATAAAGTTTTACTATGTTTTTAAAATGTGTCATATAGTTTTGTTAAGAATAGATTATAGATCTTATTATTAAATACCTATTCTGAAATATTCATTTTAATTAGTGGATAGACCCCTATTTCATTGAAAATCGTAAATGTAAGAACACTTTTACATTATGTTTCATTCAAATGTGATTTTATTAGCTATGATGGCTTTATCTAAAGTGTAAAGTAAAAGAAAATGTAGGAGGGAACTTCTATCATTGCAATATCATATTTTATGTATCATTGCAATTAGTAAGAGTTTTGTTGACATAGCATAAAAAAATCATGATTTCATGCATTTAATACATAATTTATCAAATTATGAAATTACTAATAGTACAATGAAAACTTTATCATAAATCGTAATAAATTTAATCATAATTTTAATTATTGCCTTTGAAATTTTTAACTTGTTAATGTTTGCAAAAAGAAAAGAAAATAATAAAATAAAAAAATCGTTTAAAAGAAAATAAAAAAATTAAATAAATTGTTTAAAAGAAAATAAGAAAAATAAATTCTCGAATCTCCCAGATTATGATCCTAGGGAAATTCATCGCCCCTGTAGGAATCTTGTGGTCTTACAACTGCCAGCTAGCCAGCTATTCCACACCCTTAATTCTTGACCTTCCTTCTTGGAAACTGATGCAATTACCGAAAGCATCTGACTTTTCGGGAAGTCGATCTGCAACCCCCCCCCCCCAAAACTTAGCAACATCAGTCTATTCAAAAAAATTTCTCCCCCACCCCGTGAATGCGTCAGAATCGGAGATGTACATGTATATTGATGCACCACTCGTAGGGGTTCTCATTCCCCAATTTCGGACAATTCGAGGTTGTAAATCAAGCACCTTTTATCGTTCCGAAAACGGGGGACGGATTCCTTGCAGTGCTGGAAAAGCAAAAGCGCCTAGTCAGGGGTACGTCACTGCCCAAATGAGACGACTAAGGTCGGACGTAATATTTCGTCACTGCCCGAATGAGACAGTCAGGGCTCGACGTAATATTACGTCACTGCCGTTGAAAGGGTTAACCATTTTTTTTTCATTTACTAAATTTACCGCAATATTTTTTTATAAATAAATACTAATGGGTCACAGATATTTGACAGAGGAAGAAGCTTCAAAACTGAAGCAAATCGATTCAAATACAAAAGAGAACGTCTTAAAGAAAAACGAAATGGACTAATTTATACGAGGCTGGATAAATAATAATAATAATAAACTATACAGAAAAAAAAATTTCGCCCGGTTGAAAAAATAAAATGAATTTCAAAAGAATGTATTAAGGAAAAATGAAATTGTTGTCGTTGTTTCTAATGCCCTCTGGCTGGAAGTTTCAGACCAGATCGATACAGGCTTCGGAATGAAGTGTGCTACTCCAGTTTATAAAGCACAACAAAGGTCGGAGTCCGTCTTAGCTAGATGCCACCTCAATTGTGAACGAAAACTCCCAGGGTTGACATCTGGGGGGATCGTACCCTCACCCACACTTTCTGATCTCATAAAGGGGCTCTTCGCTTAGGATTTAATATATATTAATTAGGCCCATATCCGGCCTAAACACGAAGATATTTAATGGCGTGCGTCGGGTTTAGATTCGAGCATCCTCAGCCCCGTAAGCCAGAGCCCTCGAGCCCGGAAAAACGAATTGATGCAAATTTTGAATTAAAAGCTCGATGAAAAGGGAAAAATATCGGAAACGAATAAAATTAGAAAATTTCTGGTCGATATAAAGGGTTTTTAAAAATGAAAATAATTTCATTATTATGTTTTTGTAGAAAACAATTGCTACCAATTTTTTTGAAAGTGTTTTAGAAGGGCCTACATATGATTATATTTGCATACTCACACAAACGGAGGGTGATACTGTGCTTTTAACACGCCGTTTTTCTCGATGGTCACAACTTTGAGAATTACCTCGTTAGAAAAAGGAGAAGGAGCAAATCCAAAGCATTACACGAAGCGAGGAAATACGAGGAATAATGCGATATTGTCCAATTACTTGCCTCTTATGAGTGTCTATCAAACTGTTAATAGGTACCATTGTTGTCTACCTTTTTAATAACTTTAGGTCTGAAATGTTCACTTCCGTTTGAACCTTGACCTTTCTTGTCACGTAAACCATCGATTTTTTAACAAATAGGAGACTCATTTAATAGTAAAATAGCACTTTGTTAGGATAACGTTAGAACATGACCGCTCTGACTCGCGATCTACTACGTCTACTGTCCTTTACATTTGCAGTGCTCACAGCGCCATCTCTTGGCGAGCAAAATATCTTTAACACCATGCACGTACTTACGGAAGAATCGATAAATATCTGATGGTGCAATCATTTTATAAGATAAGGGGGGGAGGGTTAAGGTTATAACATTACCTAAGTCCATGGTTAAACTTTGCAGTCATCATTTATTTTATTTTAATTATTATTATTATTATTTTAAGAATCGAAAAAAAAAACATTAAAAAGAAATGCTGGATGTAGATATCTCCTTAGTTGGCAGAATCGTAATTGGCAGGATTATGTGAGTACATCGTATTTAATAAATTAAATGTTAATAGCTAAGTTTTGGAGAAACTTTTAAAGAATGAGGAGTCCCTATTGCATATATATCACTTCTATAAGATGATGTTAGACAACTGCAATGATTGGGCGCGTCCTGTAATGCATAAATTTCTTACACGTGTTAAAATCTTAAATATCTGACAAAAATAACAATAAAGCCCAGTAGGACCATCTGTTTAACTGATTGCCAATGCCGCATCACAGAACGGACCGCCCGCGCGTTGTAGGGTAGATTATTTTTTTAAAAAATGTTTGTCCTGTGAACGATGCAGCTGGCGCTCATTAGCAAACGGTTCGCAGAACCAATAGCTATATTTGGTATCCGTTCTATTGAACCGGCACGAACCTGCTGAATCCCACCAATGGGCATATTTATAAATACCAAGCCACCCAAATCATTTGGAACACTATTTTCCCATAGATTCTGAAGAATTTCACCCCATTTCAAAGTTAGACACAAATAACGATATATTTTGAGATAACTGAATTAAAAATATCAATCCATTCGTGTTATTTAAATTTCAAGAATCGGAATAACATTTCCTTCATTATTTAATTTAATAGTTCCCATGTAAGTGAAATACGTAATAGAACAAAAGTACATATGCCACAATTTGATCACAACCAGAGATCAAATGTTTAAGAAACAAACATTAATAACATCAATAAACATTCATCAAACATCTACTCTATGAGAATAGTTGATAAAACATCCCCATATTTACTTTTGTGCCCTTATAATCAGAAAGTGAAACGCTATTAGCATAAAACGTTTCGAATGTTGTTTTAATTAATTTTAATTTCGCAGAATGATGAAACCGAAGGGAAATCGATGCAACGTTTGCCAATAAGTGCTGTCAAATCCGGCTTTTTAGCACATAATTTCATATCCCGATTCATGACATTTAAAACTGCCGTTGTCAGCAGTCACAATTTATTAAAATGAAATACAATATGCAGTTTAATGATTATGAAATTGAGATACACAGTTAATTTTAACTGTCTTTTCAAATTGCGCTTAGACAGAAAATCGAAAGGACTTTGCTACATAACGTGTTGTCTGCTTGCGTTGTGTATGTGGGAGATTTTAGGTCTAACAACTTTTATGCCGGTTGAATCGACTCTACTTCCACCTGCAACCTATTAAATGTAGTGTTATTGTTGTTTGCAATGCCCTCTTTCCGGAATTTTTATTCCAGACCAGTTCCATATAGGCTAGCAGGCTGAGGGGGTGGCTACGTTTTATAATGTCACGACAAGGGCTTGAGTACGAGTTGGCCAGGTGCCACCTTAGTTTTGACCGAACAACCCCAGGGCCTCATCTGGGGGGGGATCCCGTCCCACCCTCTCTGAACTCGTAGATGGAGTTTCCGTTCTAGAGATTTAACGTGCTCATATGGGGCGTAGACACACAGGTATTTGATGAAGCTTGTCGGGAATCGATCCGAGCAACCTGGGGGCCGAATGCTGATGCGCTACCACTAGGCTACCCCAGGTCCATATATAGTAGATTCAGAGAAGAAGAAAAATTGATTTAGAGAAGCTTCTAACGCCAAATGAGGTCGTCATATTTAACTGGATGAGAATACTGATTATTGTTAGGAATTCGTATGTAAAGCATTTAATAAAATATGGCTTCTTTTCTTATCTTCGTCAAATTTGAATTGTTATCCTCTGGACTGAATGTGAAAGAATGAAGAAAACAGAATTATAATAGCATAATAGATGCCAATTAATTAATTAAGATATATATATATATATATATATCACGTTATAGCAATTTCCAGCAAAGGTAACAAAGTAACGAAGAACTCGAACTCTGACCGACAGACTACTGTGCAAAGCCAATCTCCTCTCGCTGCTAAGTAACTGTGTTGTTTCTAGTGCCCCCTAGCCGGAAGTAATCCACGGCAGGTACATATAGACTAGCGAGATTATATGGTCCTGCAATTTATGGACTAGCCTAGTTGCAATGCCGACAGCCACATGTATATTCCAGAAAGATGGTGCACCACCACATTTAGGAATAATTGTACGTGAGATCCAGGGCATGAACTTCTCCAACAGATGGTGTAGATGAGATGAACGAATTCCATGACTTCCTAGATCACCAGATATCACACCGCTGGACTATTTCTTCTGAGGGTTTGTCAGGAACATTGTCTAGAAAACCCCTATGCCCCCACTGCCTGAACTCAAGTGTAGAATTTCTGCTGCGATCCAAAATGTTATACAGCAAATGCTGGAGAACTCTTTACGGAAACTTGAGTTCCGTCTCGATGTGTTACATGCCACGAAAGACTGCCATGTGGAAACTACATAATTTTGTGCTCATAATTAATTTTTTTTTTGGCTTATTCATAACTTTGTGCCACTAAAAAAACTTTTTGATTTCTACTTTACGAAAATATAATAATATTTTTCGTCATATTCTTTAATAAAAAGTTATGAGTTAAGGAAACCCTCGTCAGTAATTTATGGACACCCTTTATTAAAAATACAGTAAAATTGTAGGAATAAGTTAAATGTTATTTAATTGAGTTTTAACTTTTCAAAATTCTCTAGCCACCAAGGAGCTAGAATTTGTACATGCTGTAAAGTCAAATTTTTTTAAAAATCGCGTGCCAACAAATATGAGCATATTTTTCAAACAATTTATTAAAATAAACATTTTTGTAGACCGTGTCTACTGGAATAACAACCACTATAAGAACTATTTACTTATTTGCTATTAAGATATATAAATTTGCGGAATTTTCAGGCCTCGCTTACAGATTAACTTCAAAATTAAGACTTTTTTCTTTTAACCGTTTCATTTACCTCAGCACCGTATTACGGACAGAAATGCATACCAAGTCATTATGGAAAATTTTATCGTTAAAGAATAAATTCACAGTAGTTTGCTTTTGCATTTAATCACTTTATATATCATAGAAACATTCAAATATCCCTTATTCCTTAAAGAATTCTCAAAAATGCTCCTAATTTTTTGAAAATTCGTTTGAAATAAACATTATTACTTCATGAGAGACGTATTGAATAAATTTTATGCTAAATATCCTGCTAATGTTTACTCACGTAAATTGACTCCTAACCTAAGTCAATTGGAGTATTTACTGCAGTGCTGAAACATTTATTTTCATTTGCGCAATAAATGAAAACCGCTGTTTCATTAGGTGAATTTAACCCAGTTTAATACCCTTGAAGTAACATCTAATAAATTATTCAAATTCACCCGCATATGGAGTAATATCGTAACTTTAATTTTGTCTTTTATATAAACGTATGCTCTGATATTTTATTAACATCTTTTCTGACGTATTTTACTGAAAAATATGCACGTCTTAGTCATCCTGGAGAAATTCTTATTCGAAATTCGCATCGCTTAATTAGAATTGGATGATATTGATTCCCTTTTGGCTTCATTGTTTTCACATCACAATGAAGATTAATTAAAATAACAAATGAAACATTTTATGCCGAGTTTCCCCCGGGCTCTCGTTTGTGTTTGACAGAAGAGTAAATAAGGCGGGGTATTTTTAATACATCTCATAACGGTAATGAGAACTGATGATGTCTGGAGCATGATTGGCGCAAGCCTAAGAGACGCCGTCATTGAAGTGTTTAAGATTTATTCTCATTGATTATTTAGTTTTTAAAACCACACAAATGAGTAGATTTTCAGAAATTTTTAATTTATGAACAGGAATTTTTTCTGGTAATCAAAGCTTTATAATTCGTTAGATATGTCATGACTCTAAATGATGGAAATGTTTAAATATATATACAGTATGCCCACTAAAGTCCCTTCCCACCCTCTTAACTTCGGAACGGATGGTGCTATATTCATAAAAGTGGTGTCTAGGTATAGTAAAGTAGCTATGCGCTACTGAATAAAACCACCTACCACGCCACCTGGTGGAAAACAGCGGAGTTAGCATTCCTATCTCGAAAACGGAATGAGATAGAGGAAAAAAGTGATTTACAAAGTTGTAGAACATCATCGATTTAGTAAGAAAAGACAGTAATGCAAATAATAGAATGGTTAAAAAGAGCATTTGTTTTTTTCGTGATTTCCTACACTGTGACGTCACGAAACTTGAACGGAAGGAGAAATGATTATCTTTCGGGCAAAACACGACACCGCAATGACGGTGAGAAGTTTGAACATCTCAAATAAAGGTATATTGTTAAAACTAGTTGTTTTTTTCTTTCTCAGATCGTTTTGTCACGTCACAATGTAGGAAATCATGAAAAAACAAATGCGCGTTTTAACCGTTCTATTTTTTGCGTTAATGTCCCCAAGGTATCTATTTGTACTAAATCGATGATTTTCTACAACTTTGTGAATCACTTTTTTCCCCTATCTAGTTCCGTTTTCGAGATAGGATTGCTAACTCCGCAGTTTTCCACCAGGTGGCGCGGTAGGTGGTTTTATTCAGTAGCGCATGGCTACTTTACTATACCTAGACACCACTTTTATGACTATAGCAGCAGCCGTTCAGAAGTTAAGAGTGTGGGAAGGGACTTTAGGGGGCATACTGTATATAAGACTTAAACCTAAAGTAATAGCGATAGGTCTGAATTTTTCTATAATTCATTCTTGCCGTTATTTAAATACCGTAAGACGGGGGTTACTTTGTGACTGCAAGTACAACTTTGTGACACATAGTAATTTTTTCGTACTTCGGATCTTGCGCCGCGCCTGTGATACCGGGGAGGCAAAGAACAGCGCCGACAGCTTGTCCGACACGCAGAGACACCTAGTGGACAGTGTCCGAAACTTCTGAGAGCTCGATTTATCTTCGCTGGCCAGTGTATTGTTCAAACCTGTTGTCAAGCTATTGACTCAAACTTCCGAAACTTTGTGTGCTGAAGGCTAACACCTTATACAACAAACTACCACATGTAATTTTTTTTTTATTAACAGTATGTTAGTTAGATTGTAGAGCAATATAACTTTTGTGCAGTGATATTTCCGAGAGATATGAGAACATAACCTAAATATCGGAAGGTGACGGGGTTACTTTGAGAACATTGGCACTATCACAAAATAACCCACAAAGCGAACCCACCTCCTCCAGCCGTTCGATGCTACATTTTTTCCTCCTCTAAAATATTACTGGAAAGAAAGAAATATTGACTATCTGTAAAAAACTACCAGCAGAAGCAGAATATGCCGAAAGACGAATTTCCTCATATTCTCAATGAACTGATGGCTGCCCTGGGCACCCGAGGTCTCTTTCACGTCAAATATATAGATAAATCTATCCAATATTTGTAAAACGTACATATAATTGTGTATCAAGCTTTTTATAAGCGTTTTAGTGTCTAACATTATGTCAATTAATTTATTCGGATTTCAAGGCGAAAACATAAATGTCACAAATATTCATAAATTAGAAATGTTTTCTGACCATTTAAAAAAATATCAGCTCTTGACCAATGATAGATTATATGTTGTCTGCAGGCATAACACGAGGATATTTATTCTAGAACAGCCCTACTCAACCTTTATTTATTTATTTATTTATTTATTTTTATTTATTATTTTTTTTGTGGGGGGGGTGGGGGGCGGGCGGGGGGCTGCATGTGTATATTTTCTATGTTAAGCGAACCGCTATAGCATACTATACCTCATAATTTAATAACGTGAAAAATTAAATTCCAAACCTAAATGTATTTAAAATTTTTTTAAAACGAGTGGGATTTTTATGTTGATGCAAAATTTTGACTATTTTAGACAAAATCAAGTTTATACTTGCTACATGCTACTCTCAATACGCCATCAAGGTAAAAATCAATAAGCCGATTTCCATATACTTTCGCCGTATATTTCAGTTTCGAATTGAATGATTCATAAATATACGTTGATGCGAACAACTGGAGCGGAAGGAGGCACAATTTTGTACAGATTTATATTTCCAGGCACTCATTTCTAAAATTATGTTTACAAAAGCCCCTGCCTGATAATGAGTGGGAGTGTTTCAGGCAGCACTTTAAAGCTCAGGGAGGGGGGACACATGAAGCCCGCGGGCCGCAGTTTGAGTATCCATTTTCTAGAAGGTTTCTGTATATTTTTATTCTCCTATATGAATAAAAGCTGTATTAAGATTAAGTCTTAATTACCACTGTCCAACAGAAAGCTTTATTGCACAGTTTCTATACTAGTACAATCTATATATATAAAATAGCTCCGTAACTGACTCACTGACTGACATACAACGCACAGACCAAACCGCTGGACCTAAAGGGCTGAAATTTTGCATGGCGATTCTTCTTATAGTGTAGGGGTGCACTAAGAAAGATTTTTCAAAAATTCTTCTTAGATTTTTTTAAATTAAATTTTTAAGCTGTTTTTTTAACTTTTTAAAGTTTGCATTTAAAATAATAATTTGAGGGTTATAAAATTTATATCACGAGAAAGATCATGAAAATTCCTTTAAAATGAAATCTTTTTCGAATATTTACCTCCATTTTCTGATTTTTGGTGAATTTTTAAAGATTAATTTTTAGAATTTAATTTATTAAATGCTGATCACGTGATATATTTTCCTGGTACTTTAAATAAATTTATCGTCACGTGAATAACAACTAAATAGACAAAAATATACTTTTTTTTCTTGATAATATGGCAGACGATTGGACATTATCCAAAAAAATATTAAAATACAGTAAAAGAAATGTTCTACAAACTGTACTATATTAACTTTACTATATTCTATAGTATTCTTTATATTAGATTTAATTTGAATATTTTCTTCTACATTATTTTGTCTATAAAAATATTCCTTACGATTTTCTTATAAATATATATATATATATATATATATATATATATATATATATATTTTTTTTTTTTTTTTTTTTACATCAATTGTATACATTGATTGTCGTATTTATTGTTATTATTATTATTATATAATATATATATATATATATATATATATATATATATATATATTTATTTATTTATTTATATTTGGCATTAATTGCATACATTGACCGTTGCATTTACTTTGAATGTACTCCGTAGCGAAGTGCGGGTTTTCAGCTAGTTACATATAGGAGTTACAAACTTCAAACTACCTTCTGAAAATCCCTTGAGCTTCAACACACTAATTTATACTCCTGGTTAGTTTTCAGTCATAACAGCGTATATGCTGTGCCGTTTCTCACGTATCCTTTAAATTTGCAGGGAATTAATTAAAACTGAATTTTTCTTAATTATTGTTTTTGCCTAGCTTTGTTTCAGTTTTATGCTGGTTAGTGCATTGGCTCTTTTTCTAGGAATCCATAAAGAGATCACAGGCCAGCGTGGTAAAACAATGTTGTCAAAAGGCAAAAGTAGTCGGATTTCGATCCTAATGGTATCCAACAGAAAATGCTAAAACCAGAACTTCACCAATTGAGGCGTTTAATATCAAAACCAGCTCAATCCATTTTTATAAATTTTTCAGGAGAAACATAAAACATTTCAGTGGAAGCATGAATTGAGCTGGGTAGGGAATATTGAGCTGGATTCGCTCCAAATCGCTTTGTAGCGTGATAGTATCTACCAAGAACTATCAAATTACGAAAAAAAACTTTTGAAAATTAATGAATTAAGCTGGTTTGTTACTAAACGCCTGAATTGGGCCCTGCAAGGGACATAAGATGAGATATAGAAGGCGCAGGTTACCAACAAAGAATAAATCGTATGAGAGATTTGCCCGAGATTCAAAAGCAGAGGATTTTGTCTAGTTCTAGATTTTGTCTACATACAATTTTGAATCATAGCAATGTTGCCGAAAGTTTTCTACAAAATGGTACAATGACTATTGCCTGAGAATTTAATAAACTACAAGTAATTGCTGCATTCCTGAAGTCATAGTGTAGTATAGTATAAGATAATATACGTTGATAGGAAAGTATGTTAACCTTCATTAGTTTGAAATCGAATTCATTTGAATAATCCCCATTTGAATCTGAATTTCAGACAGTTGTGCTGTTTCACAAGACCACCCAACAATAAAGGGAACTTGACCAATAGAAGTCACAAAAATCCAATAAGACTGGACACTCAAAATACTGTTTTGAAGATACAATTAACGATCATTCGTGCTAACCGTAAACACTCACGGGCGTATCTCCTTAATAGCTAATGTTATTTCTCTTACTTAAAAACATAATTTTCTTCTAAAACTCATCCCACTTTTATTTATACATTCCTCCGAGAATCTCTGAATTATCTTAATGCTAATAACTTCCTTTAATATCACTAACTGTGGCTTCATAGCGTAGTCGGTATCGCGTTCAGTCGCTGATATTTCGTCTCGAGTTAGATGTATGTATTGAGTTAGATTCCTGAAGGATATTTTTTATTAGTTAATTCCGTCAATTAAAATCTCCAATTATTTTTACATATAATTTGATATGATGAGGACCTATTTATATACATATATTTTTTACTTGCCTGGGTATGACTACAATTAACTTATTTGCTGGAGTTAAAGTCTATACACCAAGGAACTCCGTGACTTTTATATTCCTGCACTCCTGCAATTCATACTCAATATTTAAATGATTACGGAACCACAATTAAATAGAGAAAAATATTTATGCTAGAAAAGTTTTTATCAACAGTTTTACCCATACTTCAAAACTCGAGGAAGAACAAAATAATGACTTTAGTTATTTAAATATTTCCCCACATCCCTTTAATTTTATGCTACATACATGATGAGTTCAATAAAATTTACATGTTGTTACTAAAAATATATTTCATTATTACCAACGGTAAAATTTAGAATTCTTATGTGTTCATAAAATTATGCAGCTTAAAATGAGATGTGTTTTGCATTTAAAATATATAATAGCATATAATCGTCGTTTTGAAGCGAAAAAATAATGTTAAGGGTAACGAGCCTTACGTTTCCTGCAGTTTGAGGTACCATAGGAAATTTCATGAAAACACTAACACTCTCAGATTATAAGTTTCTTTTTTCAAATTGCTTTGCCAATATTTATTCTTATGATCACCATATTGGCAGAGGGATGATAAATGGTAAGCCATTACCAGGTGTCCATTTTAAAGCACGAAAGGGAAATGATACAGATTATCTTACGCCGATGTCAGAATTCTTTCGAAATTAATCTTTATCTAATAATAATCTACATTTATCTCTCTCTCTCTCTCTGTATATATATATATATATATATATATATATATATATATATATATATATATATATATATATATTTATGTATGCCGTGGTCCCCAATCCCCGGGACGTGAACCGGCACCGGCCCGTGGATCATATGGTACCGGGCCGCCAGCTTAGGGCTACAAGGTCAGAGTTCTCATTGGTTTAGCGTTCGAGATAGTTAAAATGTTAAATCACTTTATATTCATTTTTTGGTGTAACTGTATTTTATTTTGAAGGCATGTTTAAGTACAATTAAATTCAAATTATTAAATCAAAACAATCTAAAATATAAGCAATCAACGCCCCCCCCCCTCAGCGGGCCGCGGTAAAATTATCAAACGTTGACCGCTCCACGGCGATAAAAAGGTTGGGGAGCACTGTGTATATATATATATATAACATTAAAAATCCCATATCTCTTTTAAATTCCAATTTATTCTAAATTCCCTGCGGCGTTCGAGCTAATTTCACTGTTGATTCTAATTTCTAATAGCCCTCGAGAGAAAAATATTAAATGGCGGCCTATTATTCGAAAACTTGTCCTGCGTGGCCTGGGTACCCAATTTTAACAACTTTAGCGCATTAGTCACGCCTTTTCCTAACTGTTAACCAATTAACCTCTACTGCGATCACATGGCGAGATAAGTTTATTTAAGGTCTGGTATCATGTAGATGTAGGCTTTTTTCATTTGTATGTTTCCCCGAGATGTTGTATTTCCGTGTATCTTAAAAATAAAATGTAGTTCGAGAAACTCGTGGTGTGATATGTGTGTCCGAGGGTTGAGAAGAATGAGGGGCCAGTTCTTTATAACTACTTTCGAGATGCTGAAAAACGGCATCGGCCAACGTCATTGTATGCGGGAACTGATTTTGAACTGTTGTGATGCATGGAATTATTAACTGTTGCACCATTCCTCAACCCCACGTCCGTGTCATATATATATATATATATATATATATATATATATATATATATATATATATATATATATATATATATATATATGTATATATATATATATATATATATATATATATGATAATAATCACATTTGGAAAATTTGGAACAAGTTGAATTGATGCGCACAACTTGGAGAGATGCAGTCGGGCGTAGTGTTGATCCAGGAAAACACTGACGAATTTTAGGAGAGTAACACACGTATCCATAGAAGAGAATCACAGATTGCACGATATCCAGGAAATCACCTTTATTTACTTATGAAGCATCGCGAAGGTATTAGCTGCAGTGGCCACATGACTTGTCCGGCGCCTTTGCCAGGACGGGACGCGGATTACATACAGGAGCGGACCGCAGGTTCGACAGCAACAAAAGTTAGACACGAAGAGAAGGAAAAGTCTTGCGTTCATGCAATATTAAACGGGTGTTTTGCGATATTTTCGCCAGAGGGCCTAAACTACTTAATTTTTAATTGGGCGACTTCAGATTCGTGGAGTTCACGTGTCCACTTAAGTTTATCGGGGACTTTACTGCTAGATACCGCGCTTGTTATAACCGTGAACTGTTGAGGGCCTGGGCGTAGGATAAGTGGCCATAAGTTCTTGCAAAGTGGATTTTTGACGTTAAAAAAGACATAATTTCAGAGTGATTCGAGGGCTCTTCAAGAATTTTGACACTATACTGACATTCGAAATCTCATAAACTTTGAACACTCATATCTGGGGATGTTATCGAGTTCAGATACTTCACATGCCTGCTTAATGACCTGCAGGGCTGCGATAAATTATACTTACTTTACTTTTAGGTCGCAATTTTTTGAAAAGGGGTCGTGCTTTATTAAAAAGAGAATTTAGAATATGTTTTAAAGTAAAGTAATTTAGGACGACGCGTTTTCTTGTTACATTTCCCCCCCATCGAAATAAGAAAAGTTCTTGCAGAAAGGAAGACTTTTCCGTTGACATAAAATTTTACAAAATTTTAAGTACACTGTATGCATCAAAGGTAAACACACATTATATCATTTACAGAATAAGAATCTCCATGTTCGAATTCAATTTCAATATTTCATACTAAATGCAATAATTTAATTTCATTATTCAATATTCACTATCCAAAACAATATTATATCCACAAAAATAATAACCTCTAAAATAATAAGTCAAATAAATGTACTAAATTCTTTCTCAATATTTATCATATTTAATTTCTTATATAAACACTATAACTTCCATAAGTAACACGATATTTTTATTTAATCTTACTACTAGCATTTTGGTATGAATCCTCCTGTTATATAACCTCTTACCTCTTAAAACATACATCTCTTTTTGTCATATATGAAACATTACTTTTTTTGTTTCTATTTATTTATCCTTTATCATTTTGAGAATTTTCTGGAATGGGCACTTCCTCTATAGCAGACGGATGTTAATATTCAACCGTGGCATATGGGAAGCTTTATGTAGATTAGAAAGAGCTCCGTTGCTATACTGTTGTAGCTAACTGCTCTTTGAAATTTCTACTGTACCAGAAAATCTCCTGAAAAACATATTACTCTCCTACCTTTATTTAACCTTCAACGACATAATATACTCATGAGGATTCAAAACCATATACTTTTTTCAATTTACTATGTAAAAAAGTACAATGTTTAGGTAACTTGTGAAGAATACTAAGTTAGCAATGTTTGTACTTTAATACTTCAGTAAAACAAAACAATTATACTCTTATAATTTCTTAAAATAGATTACAAACCGTTTACATAAGTTAATAAATATTTTTGTGGATAAATTTAAAATTTAACTATTCATTATTTTTATTAATTTTTATTTATCTTTATCTACATCCGTATAGTACTCAAAATTTAGAAACCGAAACCTATCTTCTTTTACCATTTGAAAGGAGAGAGAAAAATATCTAATGATCAAAACATCAAAATAAAAGCTTTAGCTTTTACGCGTTTTGAGTACATCCAAACGATGAGGAACTAAATTTATTGCTCTCCTCTTGGGGGGAATAGTAACCTTTGACCCTACCACGGTAGCTCGGAGAGTTGACCTAGTTTTTCCAATTCCTCTCTTTCATATAGAGGGTTCTTAAGCTATACGCGAAGTAGATACTTTTGACTGATTTGTAACAAGATAAAACTGATATGGAATTTATATTTAGCAACATATGATTAAATTTGATCAAATTGTATTTAGATTATCATCATTATTACGAACACACTATTTAAACATTAAATGCAATTTTACATAAAACTTTATGCACTTCCAACATAAATTTAATTTTTATTTTAACAAAATTCAGTTTCATCACTTAATCATGAAGAACACATATGACATTTATAGACAATTTCTCTTACCTTTAATTCCTGTTCATTTATTTAGTTATTTATTTATTTTCTTACCTTTAATTTCTGTTCATTTATTTATTTATTTATTTATTTATTATTATCATTTTTTTTCCTCGTCGGCGTAAATTAATTTTAATTTTGTCTCTTAACAGATGATTACAAATTTTTTAAAAGGCAAAAGTTCTTGGGAATGAATTGTTGCTGGCGGAAGTTGCTAGCGTATTTCTTCTTATTGCAGCACAACACAGGCCAATGTAGATCACAAGCCGTACCTATGAACACATTAAAAAAAAAAACCGCGGCATAATTTTCACGATTAGGAGAATTCACAACACACTGAGACGTTGTGAAGGTGAAGGGAGCAGAACAATTTTATGCTGTAATAAGTGACACATAGAAAAAGGAGAGCCGCGTAAACAGTGACTTGAGCACTCATATTGAAACAAGGATGATCCGTTGAGGTGAAAGCGTAGACATCGCATAACTTTCTTGTACGTAAAAATATCATTTGAAGATTCGAAAAAAAACTTTGGAAATTCTTGTATGGAATTAAACACTCAAAAGCCAGCGAAGTCAATACAAATGACAACATGAAGAAACTGCACAAATTTTTCACAAAATGATGTGATTGGAGCACATGACGTAAAGACACTTGAAAATTTTCTTTTTATGAAAGATATCCGCTGAGGATTCCAGGACAGGTATAAATCCTGTCGACTTTATAAATGTGATATTATCACATATATATATATATCTTCTGTCCGTTTTTATGTCACTGAACTCCTCCTAAACGGCTGGACTGATTTTAATGAAATTTTGTGTGTGCGATTAAGTTGATTCGAGAATGGTTTAGATTCCCAATTTGATCCGATATAAAAGGTTTATTTAATTAATTCACTTATTTATGTGTTGTTGTTGATCTTTGGTTAGTTTAGGTACGCAACTGGATCCGGTACGCAGCGCTGCAATCGCGTTTCAGAAATTATTTTATTTTCATGAATTTTAATGATGTATACACGTGCATTCAATAATTGGATCCGGTAGGCAGCGCTGAAATCGCGTTTCAGAATTTTTTTATTTTCATGAATTTCAATGCTGTATACACGTGCATTGGATAACAATTAACTTACCCTAGAAATTTAAATTGCAATTCTGATTTGATTCTATGCAACTTATGAAGTATTGAACAGCTCATTGATTAGTCATACTAATAGCCATATTAATGAAATTTCGTCCACTTTCTTGCTAATTTTAAGATAGGTCGAGTTGTGATAACTGTACGCTTGGTGGTGTAAGGTTTTTTAAAAATATTTTTTTTTTTGCATATTTTTTCATCAAAACGGTCCATACAATTTATAGTTTATTAAAATAATTCTATAATTTTTGGATTTACAACGTTTGAACAGCACAACGTCTGTCGGGTCAGCTAGTATATATATATATATATATATATATATATATATATATATATATATATATATATATATATATAGTGTTGTAGAGAGGGCGGCTGGTTACGACAGCAAAATATAGTGGGGTTATTGGCAAAACAAATTAAAGAACAATTAAACAAATAAAACAAATAAAAATATTTTTAGTTGTCTCATCAGTGTACGTGAATACAATGTCACAAATGTGCACCAATGAGCATGTAGAAACAAGTATCAGAATTTTTTAAAGGTAATTTGAGGCCTTATTGAAAAGCCCTAGTTCCTCATTTCGTAAAAATTTCGCAAACGACTAATCCCATTTAGTCCGATGTAAAAAGGTAATGGATATCATTAAAATATATTAAAATATATTTCTTTAATACTCGCATATTTTCTCAACCGAACAAAGTTTTTCCTTTTAAAAGCCAATCTCCAAAACTGAATTAAATCACAATCCCTCATTGTTTGCTGAAATAACCGCGTAATTAAAGCCAGCATAGAAACCTATTACAGAAAAACGATTCAATCATGCTTTTCTCCGCCCGCAGTATACAATGGAAATAATATTTGTCCGAAAGAAATCTTCCAGACTTCTTGAAAAGATCAAGCAATTATCATATCGACAAAAGCATTTACCCATATCTTACATAAGTTCCTTGATGTTCAAACATAGAATCCATTCACAGAATATTGAGGGCAAATATTGAATCAAAGAGACATGTTTACATCGAATAAAACTTCTGTTCTTATGGTTGAAAGAGATCTGATTTTCGTAAGAATTGAATCTATGAAGTTTATTGGAAAAATTATATCTTTCACGATTATTTTAACTTTATTTATTCTACAAATATTGCTTGTAAATTTAGCATAATTTCGAATCTGCTTGCTGGGTTTAGTTTTTTTAAGAGCACGCGGTAGCCTAGTGGTAGCGCTTGGATTTCGGTGCTAAGGGTGCTTGGATCAATCCCGACAAGTGCCATTAAATATCTCCGTGTCTGGTCTTGATATGGGCACGTTAAATGCGTAGGTTAGAAAGTCCCTGTATGAGGTCAGAGAGGGTGGCAGAGGGTACGATCCCCCTAGATTATGCCCCCTTGGGTTTCTTGATCAAAATTGACATGGCACCAGTCTAAATCGGACTCTGGTGGTGCCATAATAAACTGGAGTCGTACCCCTCAGTCCACTATCATAGATGAACGTGATCTGGAATACTTCCTGCCGGGGGGCATTAGAAACAACAACAAAAGTTCTTTTTTATCTGATTTTATGTCAGTCAGCAAACAATCAACTGAATTTATGTTGTTTCGAAAATCCTCTCTCTCCTAGAGTACAAACTTACATCTCCAGCGTACAGGTACCCTTGGAACTAGGTTTCCCCCTTTGTTATGGGTTGTTTAGCAACTCAAAACTACGGATTACAGCCGCAGGAAAGAAAGAAATTTGATTTGTAAAATTTTTCTACGTTTTTTTCTGGTGGTTGACAATGTGCAACCGACTTCGGAAATAACCATGGCTGACAATTAAATATCATGCAAAATGCAAAGCCCAAGAAAATCGCAAAATACACAAATTCCGCCCAAAGGCGATTCGAAATGCTAAGGTACACATTTGCAGAGTACAGGTAGTCTTGGACCTAAGTTTCTCCTTTGTTATGAGCTGTTTAGCAAAGGAAAAACTTACGTTCCATAAGACCATAAGACCACAAGAAAATGGCGTCTAACTGCACTGCCTGGGCTTCGCCCTCTAGTGCAGGCTTTCAGAGAGTAAGCAGCGGGGAACCATGATTGGCAGAAAGTAGGAAAAGGAGAAAAGTGATTGGAGCGCTCAGAATCCGTGAGTTCGAAGTAGTGAAAGTAAGCAAGCAACTTGCATGGACAGTAGTTTGGATGTTTTACGATCGATGCTAAGTTTTATAAATAAGAGAGAAGGATGTTTAGGGATAGCAATGCATAATTAGTTGTTTTTTAAAAAATTTATGATGTTTGTTGCCTTAGCAAGCCAAGTATCAGTTTTATTTTTAATTATTTATTTTTATTAATTAATTAGTTTATTTTTTGTGTGGGAAAATTAAATTAATAAATAGACGAAAACAACAATTAAGACGCTGTAGTGAAAGTAATTTGCTTCAACAATCTCTCAAAATTTCCTGGTGATTGACAAAGTGCAGCCGACCTCGGAAAGAACCATCAATAATTATGATGCAAAATGCAAAACACAAGAAGATCACAAAATACATAAATCCCATCCAAAGGTGATTTGAAATGTCAAAGTACACATTTCCAGAGTACAGGTAGTCTTGGACTTAAGTTTCTCCTTTGTTATGGACTGTTTAGCAAGGAACAACTTACGTTCACTGGAAGGAAAGTAATTTCATTTCCGAAACATCTCTACATTTTTTTCTGGTGATTGACAATGTGCAGTCGACTTGACAATGGCCAATCACTAATTGCAGGGTCTGTCGAGAAAATAATGAGACCGATTCCATAAAATTCGTTTATTTGAAGATAATTTTACAGATACTTAATATTCTTCAAAATAGGCCCCTCCTGCATTAATACACCGTGGCCAACGACTCTGCCATCCATTGATGTTCGCCTGGAAGTCTTCAATTGGAATCAGTTCAGGACGCACGTTACGTTTTTCTGCAAGTTCTCCAGATTGTCAAAACGATGAACTTTTAAGCTGGATTTTAACCGAGGGAATGCAAAAAAGTCCGACGGTGACAGATCGGGGGTGTACAGAGGTTGGGACAGCGTTGCGACCTTTTGTTTTGCCAGGAACTGAATCACTGTGAAGTATGTGTGGACCGGCGCATTATCGTAGTGCAGAATCCAACTGTTTGTCGGCTTCGGGCGGTCTCGCGCGACTCGATTCTTCAACCTTTTGTAAGTCCCAACGTCTCCGCAATCATTCAGACACTCATCCGACGATCAGAGTCCAAAAGCGATTTAATTTTAGCCACATCCTCTATAGTTCGAGAATTTGATGGATGCCCAGCGCGTTGTTCGTCATCGACGTTCTCTCTTCCATCTTTGAAGGCTTTTTGACACCTCAACACTTGAGCCTTGGACAAAGAATCCTTCCCGTACGCTTCTTGCAACATGGCAAGCGTCTCAGTATCCGATTTGTTTGATTTTAAGCAAAACTTTATGCCGTATCGCTCCTCGACACTCCGCTGCATTCTGAAAACATAACGCCACTTTCAGACACGTGTCTGCTTCATGAGCGATCCCAGCGCTGCAAAGGCTCAAGGCCAAATGATTTCCGCCAGACTCTGTAGCTGACAGCCCCCACCACCCGTACCGCCCGCAAATTCGACCCCTTTGGCCTTCTACTTGGCGCAAACAAAAAAAAAATCAGTATTATAACTTTCTGGAGAGACCCTGTATGATGCAAAATGCAAAGCACAAGAAGATCGCAAAATGCATGGAGTCCACATTTCAGAGTACACTCATGATCCTAAGTTTCTACTTTGTTGTAGGCTGTTTAGCAAGGAACTATTTACGCTCGCCGGAGGGAAAGCAATTTCATTTTCAAACCATCCCTACATTTTTTTCTGATCATTGACAATGTGCAGTCGACTGCGTGAAAGAACCATGGTCGATCACGAATTGTCGGGCGGTATGAAATTTATGGAAAGATGGCAAAATCCATAGAGCCCGCACAAATACAATTCCAAATGCCAAAATAACTCATTTCCAGCATGCAGTTAGTCTTGGACTTAGTTTCTAAATTTTGTGCAATTTATGACAGCCCATGGTTTTATCCCAAGTGGGATGGGTGACTGCTCTTTGCCAGACAGAGAAAAAATTCAGAAAAATGCCTCATTTGGATTTTTTTCTCCCACGAGCGTACTTCTTATCGGTTGGGCCTTTCTAAGAAGCCCATAATGGAAGTGAAACCTAGTCCCAAGGATATATGTAGGTTGGAGACGTATATTTTTGCAACGAGAACCTTCTCCAGGCAAGCACTATGAAATTTGACGCTTCGGAAGTGTTTGTTTTATTCCTACGTCAATGCAGACCACACTACAAATTATTGTACAGAAGGGTTATACAGACTATCATATTAATAGGTGATGAGTAATTGACGATTCTATCAAATTGCTGTTTGAATAATTGATGACGAGTTATTATTGGGTACAGTGATAACCTGGGAGGTCTGGATTTTTTTTTTCTAGGGGAGGAACTTGTAGTATAGACATTCGCCTGTAAATCACCGCAATTTGCTGGCCTTTTTTTTCATGTGGGCACCATATAGGCGGACCATCATTAACCCCTATGAAGGGACGACAAAAACGTGCACACTCAGCACCAAAAACCAATGCGTTGCACCATAGGACCACTACAAACCCTAGGTCTGGATTAAAATAACATCATTTTGCAGATGAAATGTAAATACTAGAACAGTGCGTTGTAACTTGAATCGAATAGCGTTTCCGACTTCAACGTTCGGGGTGACTGCAATGCGATGTAAGCAATATGCACTTGAAATAAGTGTAACTATTTCCTCTCATATGCATTTTCCCCCTCGCAACATTTAGCACACTGCCACTTAGACTGTATAGTGATTGGAGTTGCCAACTTTCACAGAGTGGGTTCAACTTTGTATACCGTCTAACATTCCTGCAATTTATGGACTGTCCCCTAATACAGGGATGTATCGACTATACGATGCTTCCATAGTGAAGAAGTCAACAAATTCAACATGGGAATGGAAGAATGTCCACAGGCCAAGTGCTTGTCACGTTGGAAAAAATATATTCTTTGATGAGTTATCCGAAAGAATAATTTCAGTAACAACGAGTTTACGAGGGTTTAAACCACATTGTCGCATGTGAAAGCTAAACGAAACTACATATAAATAACTCCAAGGAAGTCTATCGGTAGCGTGGATCAGTAGACCCGGGGAAAAACGTTTCCCGGGTCTCAGGATAGCCTAGTGTTAGCGTGTCAGCAATCGGTACTGAGGCTGCTCGGATTGAATCCCGACAAGCTCCGTTAAATACCTACGTTTCTAGACCAGATATGGGCACGTAAAATCCGTAGACCGGAAAGTCCGTCTATGAGGTCAGTGGGCGGGGAATGTACGACCCCTCCAGTTTAGCCCTGGGGGTGCTCGGTCAAAATTGAGGTGGCACCTAGCTAAGTCGGATTCCGATCCTTGTGGTCCTTTTCTATACCACAGCCGCACAATTCAGCCCGAAGCCTATATGGACCTGTTCTGGAAATTCCGGCCAGTGGACAATAGGTACAACAACAACTTCTTTAAACGAGGTATGTATTTTCAAAACTATCACATTTTCACTTAAAAAGTGTATTATTCTTTCAAATTTTGAAATAAATTTACGATGCATGATGCCATGAAAAATGTAAGCCTATTGCAAAACTGTTCCAAAGTTATTGCGTTTGTTATAGTCTTACATGTAGTAAAAAATAACTTGTTTTTCATCAGAAATTATATGTTATTGCGGCCAGGGGATATTAGGAACAAGAACAAGAACAACAGTAAATATAAATGAAATACTATCTGGAACAAAGGATAGCGTGGGAACTAGGTGAAATCTACATGTATAGAACTCGTTCGCTCGCAAATTTCTTTAAGTTTTTTTCAATAGCATATTGCTGAGATATTTAACCCTGGAGGTGAAGAAAATGTGTTGCAACAAAATGCTCTCTCCTTCAGGATTAAAAATATTAGCTTTCATGTGATAAAAGAGCTTCTTAGATAGACTAAATAGCTTTTAGTAAATATAAGAAGTCCAAAAGACCGAATGCGAATACAACAAATATAACTTACTATACAGAATCTGCATTTAAGCTATAGTTATATGAAAGTAAAAATCGGATTTAAACTTTGCTTTCACCGAAGGACCACAAAATCAGAAACTGGAAAAGGGAAACTATTACGAAGGTATAAGACATCGAAAAAGGTGTCCGGGATTGCAAATAGAAAAAAAAAACCATACATTCGAACTCATGGTGTTTATTTTTTCACCAAAAGATACAAAACGGAATAAAGTGTTGGACCTTACCTAGTAGGTTTTGTTTTGAGCACCCCTCGCCGCTCGACACACATCTAGGCAATAGTCGATCTCAATCTAGGTACTCTCGATCATAGCAAGAACAGCACTATTTCAGCAGTGATTCTGTCCGGTAAATGACGTACTTCTGGATCTTCTGAGCGTTCACAATATTTTTCAGATAACACCAGTAGATAAAAGTCTAGAGGATTCAAATCGAGGCTCCACGGTGGCCAAAAATTGAACCGTCTCTTCCTATCCAACGTCAAAGCCCATGTAGCAGGAAGCGCGACGTCACAGTGTCGGCGCATGCCCCAACACAGTCACGGTCACCACGATATTGAAGTATAAAACTCACAGATTTAACAAACCATCTGCTAGTACGCAAAGTCCTATCGCTCGATTGTTGTTCCTTGTGTGCACACTGAAATCATCAACACCTTTTTTAATAGCCCTGAACTTTCTGAATAAAAAGCAGTGAACCGAAAGTTTTACGACTTACATAAATTGAAAATATTCACAATAAAACTGAAGTCCAAAATATGTGAGTTCCCGCATATTTTGTTAGATTCGTGTTCAGAAATACTACCTTTTAGGTTCTATTTTTAATTTTAAAAATAAAATGCGTATTTATTAAGTTTCTCGTAATTATACTTTTTAATTTTTCCCCCCATACGTAAATAACTTCCATGTTTGTTTTTTTTGTAATTACATTATAAAAGAAAATTATACAGATATAAAAAAACATGCATATAACATTATTCACACCCGATTACTATATAAAATACGTATATATAAAAAAGTGTAAAATGTGTATATATAAAGTTTCTCGTAATTATACTTTTTTAATTTTTCCCCACATATGTAAATAACTTCTATTTTTTTTTTTTGTAATGACATTATAAAGGAAAATTATACAGATATGAAAAACATGCATATAAAATTATTCAAACCTGATTACTTGTAATTAATATTTGAACTCAAACAAGGATTATTTTTCATTATCACTTCAATTTAAACATCGGGGTTATTGAAAAATCTTATACTATGTATATTAAATAATATTCCCCCTCATTATTTCAAAATTTAATTACAAAAAAATAGCTCCTTTACATGAGAGAAAACAAAACTTATAATCCCTAATTATATTTTCTATAGAAAGTTTTCACACTGATTTATCTTTGAACTGAAACTTATATTTTCTAAGAGAAAACGTTTCACGACGTAGATAAATTCATGATAGAATTTTCAATTACAAACAGTGAGAAAAAAAATAAAATTTTAGAGCCTTAATTTTTTATTCAGTAATTGCTTTTGGACAGTGCTTTAGGTTCTCAGAATTAAATCTTCTTTTCTGAAGTATTGTAATTAGGTGTATAATTGTGTGCTCGAAGACAAAGGAATACAAGTTTGGAAAAACAAATGTCCACGAATTGAATTGAATTTGAAAAGTTCTGTAATTCCATTTATGGTGAAGTAAATGTGTAAATAATGTTTGTTTTTTACAATAAAGGTTAGTCGTTACTGAAAAATCTAACTATTGGAGAGAAGTTAAAAACATTATAGAAAATTCAGTGTTGCAATTATGTATGTAAAATAATTTTACAATAGGAGCAATAATTTTTTTAGCAGATAGTTATTTAAATTGAGTTCTAAGGTTCTAGTTTGTACAACAAACATACTTAATTTGTAAAAATGCTAAAAACAAGACCATTTTAGGCTCACTTATCAACCACTGCGGCATTATGCTATGGTAAACTTTGTGATCTACTGTCAATTACAATGATAAAAGTTTATGTTTATGAGAAAAGAAATACCAGTCAATCGAGGGTCAATATAGTGTTAACAAATTTAAACTCTGAATTTGAATAAAAATCAATCACCGATTTTTTAGTAATATTTTTTGTAAAGCGAGAGCATTTTTACCATGTTTTTATTAACTTGCTTTTTGTTTGTGTGTGTGTGTGTGTGTCTGTCTTTGTCCAGTACAAATATTGCAATCGATTTTTAACTGACTTCCCGACTAGCTAGACATTTGAAACTTTTAGAATAGCTCAGAACACGATGACAATGCATTTTTTTAAATACTTTTAGCCATCTTTAAGCAGATTTTTACCATGTTTTTATTATATTCAGTTAGTTTTCTTTTGTAGACTGGTGCAGTCATCTGTCGGCCGGGACGGGAACGAAAAGTTAAACGCAAGTTAACTTCCAATTAACTTCATTTTCTTTCAAGTTGATGGGATAATTCCTCAAAAATTTTTTTTAAAAGTATTTATTAATACATTGAACTGTCAAGTTTATATGATTCAACAGAAAATTTAAAAACATAGTATAGAATTTTTTTTATCTTGTAATTATTCTTTTGTATCTTTCCGTTATGTTAAACACTATGGGTAAACATTCTATATACAGCCTTTGTCATAAAATTTCAGGACTGAGCTCGTGAAAAATAATTTTTACTCAACTTAAAAACCATTTTTTGTTGTTGTTGCTTAAGTCCCTTGGCTGGAATTAATTCCAAACCAGGTCCATATAGGCTTCGTTCTGAAGTGTGTGGCTCCGGTTTTAATAAATAGCAAGGGTGGGAGTCCGACTTGGCTGGGTGCCACCTCAATTTTAAACGAGCACACTCAGTGGAGACATCATGGAGGATCGTACACTCTCCCACACTCTATGACCTACATAGAGGGACATTCCGGACTACGGATTTAAACTGCCCATATCTGGCCTAGACACGGAGGTATTTTAGTGACGCGCGCGGGATTTGATCCGAGCACCCTCAGCACTAAAAGCCAGCGCCCTTTACCACAAGGTCATCTCGGTGCCCAACTAATGGACCTAGATCTTATCAATGAAGTCCCCTAAGGTATGTATAGGCAGGTGCGATTCTGAATGTTACTGAAAGAATCATGCAGAGGAAGCTTTATCCGAAAAGCTTCTCAGGATATTTGCCACAGCCGTTTGGATTGCTCCAATATCTTCAGGCCACTTCCGTTTCAACAGAATTTTTGAACGGGGATACAAACAATAATTTCAAGATAAAAATAACTTTTTATATACCATGTTTTTACAATTTCTGTTGAATCATATAAACTTGACAATTCTATGTATTAATAAATACTTAAAAAAACATTTTTTTTGGTGAATTATCCCACCAACTTGAAAAAAAATGAAGTCAATTGAAAGTTAAATTGCGTTTAACTTTTCGTTCCCGACCCAGCCGATAGATGGCTGCACCAGTCTACAAAACAAAATTAACTGAAAATGAATTCAATCCTGCTTAAATATGACTAAAAATATTAAAATAAGGCATTGTCATCGTGTTCTGAGCTATTCTAAAAGTTTCAAATGTCTAGCTAGTCGAGAAGTTAGTTAAAAATCGATTTCAATATTTGTACTGGACAAACACACACACAAACAAGAAAGCGAGTTAATAAAAACATGGTAAAAATCACACAGAGACAGGTCTGGTGAATATGGAGGTTGTAACGGAGTACGGGTACGACTATGTTTTGTGATATATTCCTGGACCGATCGTTTTCGAAGGTTAGTGCTTCACTCTTTTGGAGGCAGGTGAACCATGACATCGTCCATCGTCCCTTTGCCGCTTCTTTGTAACCGTTTCTGCCATTCAAAGAAACGGCTTATCTATAATGCCTCTTGACTTTAAGCTTGTTATATCATATTCCATGTTTCACTTGGGTGTTACCCTAGATTAACTTGCTATGTTGACACTCTGTTCGGAATCCACGTCCATCACGTCAATCATTTCACTTCCAACTACATGCTCCAACCAGCCGTAGAGTGGGATGTAAAAACACAGCCCTGCTACCTAGTGAGTTTACATGAAATACTTCCTAGACCATGTCTATGCATAGCACATATCAGATGACTGAATAACGACAATTTGTTTTTGAATATCACAGGTAAAGAATTGAAACATCGGTCCTGGAACTTTTATGCTAAAGGTTATATATATTTTAGAATAAGCTGATTTTACGGAAATGCATCCATCGTAGTTCTTTATTCCACATTTTCAGGCTTCAGTTCCTTAGAAGAGGGATCAAAATTAGCTCAAAAATATTCAATCTAGAAATATCATATAGGTCCTAGTTTGCGATAGATATAAGTTTAAAGAGTTTAAAAAGTCACCGGTAGATGGCGCTGACATCCAAGAGATTCAGCAGAATTATGCAAATCAATCTTGCAATAAAAGACCGTGATACACGATCATTTGTCGGATCGGCCACGAATTCCCTCCTTGGCGGAGGGCCGCATTACTGTGGTGCAAACCGCTATGAATAATAAGCCGCTGGAATCGTGCTGGAACTAGCGGTGCTCGAAAATCTGGACCAGTTACTCTAGCAGTGACTTTTTTAAATTTTTATTTTGCTGCTAAAAAAAATCCGAATCCTTTGTGAGCCCTTTCTTGCAAACTTCACTTCTTTATCATAATTTCTTCTTTTTATGAATTTTTTAAGTTTTTACAAATTTTGGCTCACCCCGTATATTACAATGTATATGCTGTGGAATTGTCTAATGCTGGCTTGCATAAGACTAGCAGTTGATAGTAGGAAAACTAAATTGAAAGTAAAAAATCTTAAAGTAGTACGATTCATATAACAGAACACACATAGCAACCTGCTGTCGTTTTGGAATAGATTAAAACGAATTTAACTAAAAACAACTTAATTGCACTTCAACTCAACCTTCAAGAACCGTAGACATCACATTTTTGGTTAAAAAATATTTTTAAAAAATTTCAAATTTTTAAATATTTTTTAAGATACAGGATGACAAGAAAAATGTCAGTCGGTTACAAGACCGTTCCAAAACCATTACTTCTGTTAAATTGTTCATGTTGTAAAAAATAGCTTATTTTCCATTAGACATTATATATGTTTTTCAGTTTTAAAATTGAGTTCCACATAGAATTACGAGTTAAATATATACAGAATAGATAAATACAACAGATATGTCCACGCTTTTGGAAGCAGAGTCTCCGTGCTTTTGTTAGAAAATTATTTAAAATATACTTGGAATTCATTCCCAAATACTTTTAACATATACTGAACATTTCTATCATTTAACTTATATTAACTATTCAAATGATATGTGATTGCAAAATATTTAGCAACTCGCTAACAAATATGTTATGTAAGGAAGTTAATTAAAATTCCGAATTTTCCTGATAAATCAAATTTTTTATTTATCAGAATAAAATACTGATAGTGTATTCTGTATTTTATTCATTGTGATGATATGAATACAACTTAAGAAATTAGATGAACCAATAAAGTTATATTTCGAAAGATGAGAAAATTAGTACAATTATTAGTACAGATATGAAGCTTCTTTAAACACTTGAAACTTAATCTGAATAGGCAGAATGAAGATCTTGCGAGGATTTTCTTCAAAATCTTCATTCAAAGGGAATCTTCATTCAAGGGAAAGCAATCAAAATTATTGAAATTAACATACATCAAAAACATATGGATATATACCCAAGGAAATGTTAATTAATAGAAAAAGTTAAAACGCTGGTTGATACAGACATCTGTTCGTTTAAATTAGTAACACAGAGCTTCTTTGAACATTAAAAACTTAATATGAAGAGTTAGAATGAAGATTCATCATGAAGAGTCATCATGAAGATTTTGCGAGCATTATTTCGAATGGGAATGCAAAATAAATTAATTAAATTAACATTAATCAAAAGCATATGGATGTTAATCAAAGAAAATATTAATAAACAGAAAAAGTGAAAACGCTGGTTGATACAGACATGTGTTCGTTTGAATTAGTAAAGCAGAGCTTCTATGAACACTTAAAACTTGATAGGAAGAGTTAGAATGAAGATTTAGCGAGTAACATTTTAAAAGGGAATACAAACAAAATTAATGAAATTAAAATAACTCAAAAAGCATATAGATGTAAATCAAAGAAAATATTAACATACAGAAAAAGTGAAAACGCTGGTTGATACAGACATTTGTTCGTTTAAATTAGTAAAGCAGAGCTTCTTCGAACATTTCAAACTTAATATGAAGAGTCAGAATGAAGATTTTGCGAGCAATATTTTAAAAAGGAATGCAAGCTAAATTAATGAAATTAACATAAATTAAAAAAACGGAATATAAATTTAAGGAAATGCTAATTCAGAGAAAATTGACAACGCTGGTTGATACAAACATCTGTTTGTTTAAAAGATCTGCTCTTTTTGATATAGCCTCTAAGTTTTTGCAGAATTTATAGATAGCATCAATATGTATAGTTTTCAATCGATCTTAATCCCTACGATAAAAAAAAATCTCATATTTATTTCTAACTTTCCCATCTGCAATTTGTATAATTCAAGAACAAAATGAACACTTCCAAATTTATTACTCTGGTGTTATTTCGTCATTTTGTTCTTTCAATTAAAACTTTTGCTCATTAAAAGGACAACCCACATTCTCCAAGGACCAGAATGTGGCTAATTATTTAGATGGACCATAAATTTACGGTAAAGTATGGTTGTATCAAAGTTTCTCTTTCTTCTCAATTTTTCTGATTAAATGACGTTGAAAGAGATTAAAAAAGAAGAACCGATAGAGGTTTCTCTAAAGCAACCACAGTTCAGAAGACACATCACGTACGAAGAACTTCCATTAATAAAATAGCCATTAACGTTTTTTTTTTTTCATTTTGTATCCATTTCATTGCCATAAATAAGTTATTATGTTATACTCGATCTAAAGAGTTGAAATGTCAGTTGTTTGCATAGTTGCGTTTTGTTGGACTATATTTGTAAATGATGACTCTCGATAACAAAGACGGAAGTTTCTGTCTTTAAGGCTGCTGTGTACTAACCCTAATGGATTTTATCACCTCAATGTTAACCTATGGAGAAAATGTGTCAACTCTTTAAAAATGCTGATAATCCAATAAAAATGGTATTTTCAGATAGCCTGAACATTTCTGCACTTTGCAGAAGGATTCATTTTGTAATTTTCGTCCAACAAAAGAATTTATGAACATTTAAAACACAGTATACCATATTTTCTTCCCCGAATAAATTTATTTAAAAATATTATTTGCATTTTTTATAAAGACGAAATATTCCAGAAGATATAAAATTTCTTTCTCTATTACGGAGTATAATTAAAAAAAAATTTAATTCGCCTTAGCATTCCTTGGACAAATTTTCTCATAGGTTAACATTGAGGTGAACCAATCCAATAGGGTAAGTACACAGTAGGCTTAATATTCTTAAACAGAACATTAATATTATAAACAAGGACTACAGTGATGTTCAGCAAAAAAACTTCAGATTTCACATAATACACACACATGCAGTAAGAGGTCTACATTTCCCACAGAACAGCGGAGCTTCAACTAAAACATGAAGAAATGAAAACTACAGTTCGGCATTCTTGTATACCCTTGGGGACATTCTCAATTGTTCTAGAAATAGAAAATTCCAGAACTCGATAAACACGTACCCTAGGTGAAATGTGATTGTATTTCCTGACACCCACCTAAAATAGCCAAATGGAGCCAAATGTATTACAAATTTTTGAAAATATCGCTAAAGAATGTTATTTTGAACTAAAATGCTCATTGGCAGTATATTAACGGTATTTAACATACAATAAAAGAAATTACAGTGAAATAAACGATGTTTTGAAATGTTTAAACTATTTACAGCTATTTTAAGGGGCTGGGGGTGCCTTGGGTGGATTGCAGATCTGTACTGTATATCCGGCATCCTCCAGCCCCACAGCAATGGAAGCATCGGACCGCGGAAATTTACCTTCGGCAGCGTATACAGGTTTTGCTACGCAGCGGCCGGTCTGCAGGTGACTCATGGTTGATGGACAGCATTGTCCGGGGGACCGGTAAAGTTTTAGAATTACAGCTATTTAAAACAACATGATGATGTATTGGCAAAGAATCGTTTATAAAAGCTTTGGTGTCACTTTAAAACATTTCCATGCTATATAGTATTTAAAGTTATGTAAATTTTAATTTTATACATTAGGGATTTCTTAATTAAGTTATTTGCCAAGGCTGTTTCAGCACATTTTAAATCAATAATAATAATCAACGCAATAACAAGACATGCATGCCTTTTACCATTACGGTTAAGGTTAAAATTCAGCCTGTTAAAAAAAAAGTATGTATTAGTAGGCGAGAGTCTATAAATACCTTTACCTTCACTTGCCAACCTTTACATCCTATATCTTGTTTAATTGACGGAAATATTAATTGACGGAAATATTGATTCCATATTTTGACACTTTTAATAAAATGCCTCTGGGATTGAATTTCAGATACATTTTAAATAAATGATCGTGAGAAAAATATAATTAGCGATGTCATCTGAGGAAAAGTCAGACATTTAAATTCAGGTGTGTTTGGAAAAGAGCGTTTCTAAGTGATGCCATGTGTCTTCATAACATTTCCATAATTTAAGATGTTATAATGAGGGAAATTTTTATTTCATATTTTAAATTATATTTTTCATATTTTAATAATCTTTAGTAAATGTGTTTGTAAATGTATAGGAATTCCAGGTAAATATTTTAAAAAATAGTGGTCTACCTAACTACACAGAGAAAAAAAAGCCGGTCAGTTTTCGAAAGTTCCAGGTTTGCAGACACACTTCATGTGGGTTGAAAATAAAATGGGTCGACTGACCTATCTAATGTGTTCACCGCCTCACCCCAAAGCGAGCTGAATATCTTGTTTGCGGATTGATGAGATTTTCCTGTTTTCCTGACTCGCACTGCGGGAGATTTTCTTCGGAAGAGGGTCGGAAGCGGGTCGAAAGCTGTACTTTGAAGCAATTAGTAGCTTTTTGGCTGGGGAAATAGGAAAAATGGCGCTTGTCGACGAAACGGAGTGTCCACGTGTTATAGTGCATGTAAGTACATTTTTAATCTTTTGAACATTAAAATATATGCAAAATCCTTCATGTAAATCCGAATTATAGAGCATACTTCAACACAATAGAAATGTGAGAACTTTTAACGGAAGATTTGCTATTTGTTTAAATTTGAAATTGTTGTGTAAGGCTAAAGTTGCGACAATCGCGTAAGCTATTGCATGTTTAACATATAACTCATATATGAATTATAGCTGTATATGGTTGAGCATATCATGATATTAGGTTTTTCTTGTCGCAAATCTTCCATGTGCTTGTGTGTGTGCGTGCGTACATGTATGTAATATCTAAACATTATGTATTAAAATTATTTTTACATTACATAAAAATCTCATCATAGAAAACTCTTAATTGAGTGCAATTTTAATGAATAAATAGATTTTTATGATTTATAAAAAACAAGAATACGATTTCTAAAAGTAATTTTTGACATCTACTGATATAACAGGAACACACAGCTTCTAAATATCCACTATAAAAAATAAGGTTGACAACTTATTTTACAGTTTGTTAATGAGCTGTGTGTTCCTGTTATGCGCTTCTTACAACTTTTATTAATAACTCATCAATATTTTAAAAAAGCTTAGAACCACAGAAAAAAAAGTAAAAGCATGCAGTTTGTTTCATGCAATGCTACGAGTAGTATACGTATGTATATCTATTTGTGTGTACATATAAGTTGTGTTTGAATGTCCAAGTTCATTCTAAAATCCAAATCTACAGATGATACCATCTAGCGATAACATTTAATTATAAACTCATTTGACATGGTCGAATTTAGAAAAATGGATAAACTAGAGGGTGAAATCAGGTTTTTAAAATTCATCTATACATTACATTTATGTGTGGAAGTGTGTGTTTGTGAATAAGTAAATAAGAGAGTAGGAAATAAAAGAAATATCTTGTAACAGATGATGATCTATCTAGATAACTAATTCAAAATTCTACGAATTCTTTTCCTTTTATACTAATAATTTTCAGTTTATAAACTAATTTATTCTCCTAAAGATTTGATACATTTTAGCTTTATATAAACACCTTAAAACAGAAGGAATTCTGTAATGATAATAAGGTAGCTGGAAAATTCAAATTGAATTAATATTCATGCAGAATAGGGAGAGGGGGGGGGGAAATTGTTTTTGAAAATTTTCATGGCATGTATAAAGTACAGTGGCAATTTTTCTTATCTAATATTAAAAACATAATTTGAAGTTTGTTTATTTTACAAACTAATGTTATTGTTCTGAGTTGTCATTTTAGCTGTATAAAATTTAAATGATTATCTAATTTGGGTAACAAAATTTCATTTAAAAAATTCGATGCAAACACTTTCAGACTAGGCATTTTAGAAAATTCTTTTAAACATGAAGTACATAATGAGGCAACATCTCATTATGTACTGCAAAAGTTAAAGATAAAAATAATTTTTTTTTAAAGTGTAAGTATTTATTACTAGTTGTGAAGTATGCTTTATAACTTTTAATGATAATATTTTTAATGTTCAATAGATTAAAGAAGTGCTAATTTGATTCATTTTAATTCAACGCAAACAATGTCATCTTTATATAATTTATAGTTCTCAGGATGGCAAGTATCAAATAAAGGTGTCTGGAATAAAATTATAAATCACTTGCTTCAAACTGAGATACATAAAGCAGTAACTAGGAATTATTACCAAAGCTTTAAATGATCTGTGTCTTATAATATTACAAAAATAATCAAATGTGTGTATATATATATATATATTAAAAATTATATATATATATATATATATATATATATATATATATATATATATATATATATATATATATATATATATATATATATATATATATATATATATATATATATATAGGCTCAATACACAACTCGCTTTAATCGACTCATTCAAAGAGTTTTTAAACTCACAAAGGCAGGTAAATGTACCCGTTTTCGAAAGTGGGTTGTAGGACCCACTTTCCAATGTGGGTTGTTTGACTCACCAAAAGCGAGTTCCACTGTGCAGTGGATTTCAACCCAGCAAAGTGAGTTCACCGACCAACTTTTTTTTCTCTGTGTACGTAACTTTGGTATTTTAACGTAGGATTACATTCCTCTATAACAGTCCTCCGGAAAGCAAAATTTCCGACGCTAAAACCGTTCGTCCCCTTTCTCGCGAGTTATAATTTTGGCAGCTCGCCACACCCAGTCTGTATCGCTTGGACAAGAAGTAAACAGTTAAACAGAAAAGTATAAATGTGGGTCAAAATTTTGACATACATATATATATGTATATAAATACGTACATACATAATACATAAATACATATATACCTACAAAAGAGGTAAGCAATCCTACGTTAAGATAAGTAATCCTACGTTAATAACCCGCGGTAGTTTCGTTATAACAGTCTACCTGAATTTATTTTTTAGCATGGCATTTAACATTCAATAGTCGTGGAGTTCTAAGTCCTAATAGTGTTAAATTCATACCTTTAGACAAGATGCACTTGTAAGGGGGCTTTTCTAAAACATCTGCTGTGTTACATGGTAATATATATACATGCCATATCGCAGACGTGGTGAACCTTTTTACCATTAGAGGCAAACATGTAAATTAGTTAGTAATAAAGGAGGCCGCATAAGTTGATGTACCTATAAATGCGACTTTTATGAAATTATTATAGTTAGGTATAGTTTTAACAATTTGGTGTATAATATAGAAAAATATGAACAAAAAATTAAGTCCTTATGTATTTATTATTTGATTTAAAAAGTTACAATATAAAATAATTTTGTATTCACATGAGGGTAAAATTTAGTTATAACATTAATCATTAATTATTATTTATTTTATAAAATTATAAGATTCATAGATACCAGTGTAATTTTTTATATTTCACTGTTGGTATTTTTATTTATGTAATCACACACACGCACACACAGACATATATATATATATATATATATATATATATATATATATATATATATATATATATATATATATATATATATATATATATATATATATATATATATATATATATATATATATATATATCCAGAATTTTCAATTTTAATAAACAGCTACATATTTAAATACCACTTCAAATAAAAATAATGAAGTAGAAGTATTTTTAAATGATTTTAACATTATAAAGAAATACAATAGAAAAATAATAGTATTAAATAATAAATAACTGACATAGCAACAATTCCTAAAATAATTTTAAAATCCGATGGAAAATTTAAGCTAGTAGTATATTTGCATTTGTTTCTTGCTTGAAAGTAATTTAACATTTGGATCAAGCTTCGTAACGCGAAACCTGCTTACATACATTCATGCCGTTCTTTATTTAATTCTATTGATTTGGAAATTGTAGTAATCTATAAAATTAAATATTAATTAATACAACTGCTAGCTTTTATGAAGGCCGCAGAATAAGATCACGCAGGCCGCATGCGGCCTTAAGGTCGCGCGTTCCCCACCTCTGCCATAGCGTTTTCAACAAATACATATTTTAGATCTCATATATCGATTGATACACTTTGAAGGCGATCTCAGATTTGGAGTTAACTTATTTACTTCTTTCTTTTTGCAATAAAGGGAAAACAAGTCATGAGTACTCAAGTCATGAGTACTTAAGTTCCAAAGATTCGCACTTGATGTTTTAGTCCCCTTAATATTTTAGAATAGGGTGTTATGATAACGTCCGCAGTCGACCACGCTCTGTGTAAGTAATTTCGATCTGTCGATACCAGTTGCATTGCTGCACCGCTACTCATCTTTTTTTCAAAATAATAACAATTACTGAATCAGGACTGATGCAACTGTCAGATTAGAAATCCCACCATCATATTAGTGGCAAAGGTAGTAATTGATAACTATCGTTCTAAGTCTTTTTTCCCCTAATCAGTTGGCTTTGGTCAAAGAGTTGAATTGATAGAGGTTTTTGAATTTTGCGACTTTAAGTACAACTCCGAGGCCTTTTTTTCGTTTTAACGTAGGATTACGTTCCTCCATAACGGTCCTTCGTAAAGCAAAATTTCAGATGTCCAGCGTCCGGAGTTATTATTTTGGCAGCATGCAAACCCATTCTGTATTGATTGGGCAAGCAGTAAACAGTTAAATAGAAAAGTATGAAAATGCGTCAAAATTTTGACACACACACATATATATTTATACTAGCTGAAAACCCGAACTTCGCTACGGTGTACATTCAAATTAAATACCACGGTCAATGTATGCAGTTAATGTCAAAATAAATAAATAAATAAATAAATAAATAAATATGTAAAAAAACAAAAAAATATATTATAAAAAAAACATAAGGGATATTTTTATAGACAAAATAATGTAGCAGAAAATATTCGATTTAAATCTAATAGGACATACTAAAGAATATAGTACAGTTAATATAGTACAGTTTGAGGAACATATCTTTTACTGCATTTTAATATTTTTTTCGATAATGTCCAATCTACTGCACCATTAGCAAGTAAAACTATTTTTTGTCTATTTCGTTGTTATCAACGTGACGATTAATTAACTTAAAGTACCAGAAAAAGAAATCACGTGATCAGCATTTAACAAATAAAATTCTAAAAATTAATCTTTCAAAATTTACCCAAAAATCAGAAAATGGATGTAAATGTTCGAAAAAGATTTCATTTTAAAGGAATTTTTATGATCTTTCTCGTGATATAAATTTTATAACCGCCAAATTATTATTTTAAATGCAAACTTTAAAAAAGTCACAAAGACAGCTTAAAAATTTAATTTTAAAAATCTAAGAAGAATTTTTCAAAAATCCTTCTTCGTGCACCCCTACACTATAAGAAGAATCGACATGCAAAATTTCAGCCCTTTAGGTCCAATGGTTTGGTCTGTGCGTTCTATGTCATTCAGTCAATCAGTCAGTCAGTGAGTCAGTCAGTTACGGAACTGTTTTATATATAGAGATATAGATAGATAGATACATATATACATAACACATACCTACAAAAGAGGTAAGCAACGATAAGTATGTCAGGTGGCAGTATGTCATAGGGACATGACAGTAGTGTCACGGACAGGGGCAGGAGAATTGAAAATTACGGGACGAAGTAAAATAATTGCTAAATGTAAGAAAGAAACATGGCAAATGACGGGCAATAAAAGAGAAGGGGAGTGAGCCAACAATATAGCGAAACTAAATATATAGATTGTGCTTGTAGCAAGAAGCATAAGATAAAAGTTCAAGAGAGTGAGTTGCAACGAATAGAAGAATAGAAGAAAGGGAAGACTAAATTTATGATAGCTATAAAATAGGCCACCCTGCTTCATGCCGGAGCATGGGAAAAAGTTAAATTAGAAGGAGGATTTTATAAATCCCGCCCTCGATGCGCATTGGTGTAAAGGGGATTGAGAAGAGCCAGCCACGGACGAATGACGATGACATGGTAATAATATGACCAATAGAAATTGTAAGAGGTGGCAGCATTAATAAGAGAAAATAATATGAAATAAGATGCGGAGGCACATAAGAAGGAGAGTTAGTCAGAAGTTTGAAATAGAAGTAGTGTCAATCCGATGAATGTACGAAGTACCCCGATGATATAGATATAAGTCGTGGCCCATGCAAAGGAGCCCTAATACCTATGATGAGAGTGCCCCAGTGTCCCGTGTAGAGTGTCTGCCATGATTAAAGGAGCCTTGTACCATACGAAGAAAGTGCCTTAGTTCCCGTGCGATGATAATGCAATGAAGTTCGTCATTACGAGTGCCAGCTGCCCATCATAGTGATCCAACAGTCATCTTTCGGGGTACCGACTTTTGCATTTCCTTTTTATATTATCGTCATTGCTTCTCAGTGTGTAGCCTTAATAACTAATATAAAGCGCGATGATGATGTTATTCGAGTATAAAATGTTAAAGTGATGACCGATAATTCATAAAAAACAATTTAATTAATATGATGTTATGCTTATATATATGAGTAAATATTGGTAGTAATGGAACATGGTTATATGAGATATTATGTTTAGAAAATGTTATTATAATAAGAGAATGAATTAAATATATGAGTCATAGAGAATTAATTTAGTAGTAATGAAGTTGAGAGTAATATGTGTAGATGAAGTATGAAATATTGTCATAATAATTGAATGAATTAAATATATGTGTCGTGGTGAATTAACTTAGTAGTAATGAAGTTGTGAGTAATGTGTAAATGAAGGATGAAATATTTAGTAGGATTGTATCATATTGTTTATGTGTTTAATAATCAATAAATTAATTTGTCAGTGTAAACCAGAGTTGCTTCCATTATTTGGGAATCACAATTAATCAATGTACTAACCACAATCTTAAGCAATGAATTCAAAATCATCAGTAAAATTATTATCTAATACAACAGCTAATTAATACTCTCTTTTTCACCGCCACAACTACCTGAATTGTTTGTTTGTTTGTTTGTTTGTTTGTTGTTGCTAGTGCCCGTGACCGGAAGTGCTTCAGACCAGGTCAATATAGGGGAAGACGTTTCCATTTTAACAATAGCACCACAAATGTCGTAGTCCATTTTACCTAGGTGCCGCTTCAATTTTAACCGAGCCGACAGAATCGCCATCTGAGTGGATCGTAACGTCTTCCACCATTTTCTGAACTCATAGAGGGACTTTACTGTATATTGATTTAAAGCATTGGTTCTTAACTGGGGTCGTGGGCCCCCATGGGGCTGCGAGTCAACATTTCTAGTGGTGGGAGAGAAGTTTCTAAATTGTTAATGAAAATTACCAATTGAGTGAATTATTTGATGGATACTTTTCATTGGGAAATATAAGCAAAATTAATACATGGATACTCGATCCATTTGTATTTGACCTAAATTCAATGGACGACAATGTTTTATTAAAAGACGATCTTATCGAAATACGAGTTAATGCACGTATAGAAATGGAATTGGAAAAGCTGGACTTCGAACAGTTCTTGTGCACGCAGTGAGAACTTTATCCAGAATTGGCAAAAGCAGCATTAAGGAACTTTTGCCACCACTTACCTTTGTGAAATGAGTTTTTCATCATTTATGCACATCAAAACAAAAACCAGAAATCGCTTAATAAATGCATCTGACGACTTATAGGTGTGGCTCTTAAAAAAATAGCCTCGTTTTAAACGGATAATTATGAACAAACAACAACAACGTAGCCATTAAAAATGTAGATATTGTTTTATATGAAATAATATAGTATGTATTGTATATGTATTAATTTTTTAATGCAATAATTAAATTATCTTGCAATATATGGCTTTTCCTGAATAAAAATAGAAACACTTTTCAAGGGGGTGCGAGAACTTATTTTCAGACTCAAGGGGTGTTGACTATGAAAAAGGTTAAGAACCACTGATTTAAAGCATCCATATCCGGACTAGACACGAAGGTATTTAATGACGCTTTTTGAGATTCAAACTAAGCACTCTTGGGACCGAAAGAAGACGTGCTACCACTAGGTTACCTTCGGCTCACTCCGAGGCTTGTGTAAATAGAATTGATTGAAAGTGAAAAAAATCATCATTTCATGTATCAATTTTTACCAAGTTTTTATTAACTCGCTTTCCTGTCTGTGTGTGTGTGTGTGTGTGTGTGTGTGTGTTTGTCCATTACAAATCTTGCAATCGATTTTTAACTAACTTCCGGAATAGCTAGATATTTTAAACTTTTCGAATAGCTCAGAACACGATGACAATACAATATTTTAATACTTTTAGCCATCATATAGAAGATTTGAATTCATTATCAGTTAATTTTGTTTTGTAGAATGGTGCAGCCATCTATCGGCTGGGACGAGAACGAAAAGTGAAACACAAATTAACCTTTTCGGACCCTAAATTCCCCTTTTCGGACAAAGACGGTTCCACTGACAATTGTCTGGCAGACCGGCAAGATTTAGTCGACACTCGAGTGGGAGTGAGCGACTTGTCCGTTATTTTTCGAGGTGATATGTGATCTTGATAGAAGGTCCCGAGCGGACACGAGGCTGGCTGGAATCCTGAGAATCAACTGACTCATCATGACATCACCAACTCATATTTTTTAATTTGTAGCTTAAAAAATATTGTGTACATATTATATATATATATATATATATATATATATATATATATATATATATATATATATATATATATATATATATATATATATATATATAACAGTTTCGTTACTGACTGACTGACTGACATTATGACGCACAGACCAAAACGTTGCACATAAAGGGCTGAAATTTTGCATGGTGATTCTTCTTATAGTGTAGGGGTGCACTAAGAGAGATTTTTGAAAAATTCTTCTTAGATTTTTTTAAAATTACATTTTTAAGCTCTTTATGTAATATTCCTTAAATTTTGCATCTAAAATAATAATCCGAGGGATGAGAAAGATCATAAAAATTCCTTTCAAATGAAGTCTTTTTCGAATCTTTACCTCTATTTTCTAATTTTTGGTGAATTTTTAAAGATTAATTTTTAGAATTTAATTTATTAAATGCTGATCACGTGATTTCTTTTTCTGGTACTTTAAATTAATTTATCGTCACGTGTATAACAACGTAATAGTCAAAAAATACATTTATTTTTCCTGCTAATACGGCAGACGATTGGACATTATCCAAAAAAAATACTAACATACAGTAAAAGAAATGTTCCTCAGACTCTACTATATTAACTGTACTATATTCTTTAATATGTTCTATTAGATTTAATTTGAATATTTTCGTCTACATTATTTTGTCTATAAAAATATCCGTTAGGATTTTTTTATAAATAAATTTTTTCTTTTATTTTACACGAATTGCATACACTGATTGTTGTATTTATTATAAATATATACATATACTTATTTTCGTCTACATTATTTTGTCTATAAAAATATCCGTTACGATTTTTTTATAAATAAATTTTTTCATTTTTTTTACACCAATTGTATACATTGATTGTTGTATTTATTATAAATATATACATATACTTTTTTTTGGCATTAATTACATACATTGACCGTTATTATTTAATTTGAATGTACTCAGTAGCGAAGTACAGGTTTTTAGCTAGTTACTGTGTATAGCTTTATGTTAATCAAGAATGTTATGTAAAAGCATTAGTAATCTTAATGTCTGTCATTCTTATTTAAGGCAAAGTCCTTGCATTGGACAGCATGCAGACCGCGGGCCGCAATTTGAGCCTCCCTAACATAGACGGTAGAGAAAGCTAACGTTTTTATAACACCCCATTCATAAATGAGCTAAGAAAATAATAATTGTATTTTTGACATTCTACTGTTGAAATCATTTGAATTCGAGAAAATGCTCTTGTATGAATTCCTTTAGTGCAGTGCGGAGGGGTATGTTCCCGTTTCAATTATAATTTCTTAAATACAAAAATCTATTTTAAAGCAGGTAATAAGGAAACATTTTCTATCATTTTCGGAAGAACTAGGAAAGCAATAACCATTTGTATTCCTTTCATTTCTCTGTATGCGGAAGATAATAAAATGTAATAAAATTTCTTTCTGATTATTTAAAGCCATAAAACTGGTCCATTAAAATAAATTATATTCTTTGTAATTCCAAGAGAATATTTGAGATTATGATGCTAACACAGGAGATATAAATTTTTCAGGCTATTTCCGTAAGACGTATTTTATGAATCGTTTTTAACCTTTCTTCTATTCATAAGAAATGTTTTCAGCTGAAAATGTGCACTTTTTCTTTAGTATTGTATGTGATGGTGTATTAAATAAACGATATTGCACAATTTATATGAAAAAACTTTTTTGTTATTTGTACGAGATATATATTTACTCATCTATGGATTGAATAAAAATAATTTTATGTGTTATACACATAAAATAATTTTTAATGTGTTTATCTTATTACTGAAATACCGGGTAACTTCATAAAAAAGGAAGAAATTATGATAAAGAAGTGCAGTTTGCAAGAAAAGGGCCACAAATAAGTCGGGTTTTTTTTTAGCAGTAATGTAAAAATTTTAAAAAGTCACTGGTAGAGTCATTGGTCCAGCTTTGCGAGCACTGCTACTCCCGGTGGACGATTCCTCCGCCATATTATTTATCACAGTTTCCACCGCAGTAGTGCGGGCCTCCGCGAACGAGGGTATTCCACTTCGTTGCAGATCCCCAAATCATCGTGTATCACGGTCTTTTATTGCAAGATTGATTTGAATAATTCTGCTGAATCTCTCGCGTTTCAGAGCCATCTACAAGTGACTTTTTATACTTTTAAAGTTTTAAACTTTTTTTGGCTACTAAAAAAATTTGACTTTCTTGTGAGCCCCTCTCTTGCAAACCACACTTCTTCATCATGATTTCTTCCTTTTTTTATGAATTTTTAAAGTGTTTATGAACTTATGGCTCACCCTATATTTTTAAAGGAAGATGAAGAACTTATAATATTTTATGATGACAAAGACTGATGTCTTATGTCGGTGAGCCCGGTTTGATGAACCCGGCTGTAGTCGCGCGTTGGTCGATTCCCCGCCATTTTTCAATTGTTCCCCTGTAACCCCCTCCCCTTCAAATTGTATTGAAAAGATTCCTGATAACCTTATGTATTATTCCTACCCGCGTGTGAATTACTAAGATCCTCTCCCGAATTTCTTGGAGGTTATTGCTTTTGAAAGTTGAAATCGGTCGTTTCGACCGAGACGCGACTACTGCGTCAGCAGGTTTTTTTTCACCTGGCGGCATACTGGTCTCAAGCTCATTGTGATTCCCATATATGGCACAGAACGAAACGTTACAATGGAAAACTGGTTTACATGTGTTCCTTTAGCCAAGACACTTTTAAAGGAGCATAATTTGACAATGGTAGGGACATTAAGTAAAAATAAAAAGGAAATCCCACTAGCATTCTTACCTTCAAACCAGAGGGAAATATTTTCCTGTGCGTTTTGGAGAGATGTTACTCTTATTTCTTATGTTCCCCAAAAATGCTGCTATTTTATTGATTTCTACAATGAGTAATGATAATTCTACTGATAACCCAGAAAAAAAGAAATGATAAATAATTTCTATAATGAGACAAAAGGAGGTATGGACTTTGTAGATGAAATGAAAGCCTCATATTCCGTATCAAAGAAAAGTAATACATAGTCACTTACAATATTTTTCTCTCTTAAGAGCATTGGTGGCTTAAACTGCCAAATTATATTTCAACAAAATACAGGAGATAAGATAGCACGTCGTCATCTTTTGAACAAACTTGCAATTGAATTACTGAAGGAGCACATAAATCGAAGAAAGAAATTAGCAACTTTACCCAATCCTTTAAAAAAATTGATGAATTGTGTTGAGAACCCCCCGAAATAGCCCTACGATCCCCCAAAGAAGAACGGTGTATCTATTGCACAACAAAATAAAATCGGAAAACTAAACAATCATGTCGGTAATGTTGCTCATATATAGGCAAAGAAAATTCTTTTAACATATGTAAGAAATATGCAAAGTATTCAGAAATTGATTCTGATGAAGATTGGTAAACGAATAATAAAAGGAAATACTTTTTTCGGTAGTGTGTGTTCTGCTTATACCTATGATGTTTTTGATAAGTACATTACTTTTTCTTCTTAAATTTTTCTTAAATTTAAATAAAAAACAATAAAAAATTTATCAACTCTTAACTTTTCAGCAATATATCATTGATTTACATTTAATTTATAAATATACAAAACTAAATCGTTAGCGTCATCTGTTAGATAACGGAAATTATGTTAATATCCATTAAAAACTATTTTTGTATCTAAGTTTTTTTCCGCATTGCTAACAGCGGGGAAATGACCGACACGCGACTACCAACGTTCTAAAAAGGGACGCGACTACACTAGGCTTAAGACTCTATGTTGCTGAATATTAGGCAACATTACATTAGTATTTCGGAGGAAACTGAATTTTACAAAATACACGGTATATTCTTAAGACATAAGACAGTAAGCCTGAGGGGAAAATATGTTGGTTTGAAAAATTGCATGGTGGCTGAACAGCCTGATAAATCACATGGAACGGATAAGTACAGGAGATATACACACGCATAATTGCAATACATATGTCTAATAAAAGATAATTCTTACTCATAATTTGAACCTAACTCTTTTTTTTTTTTTAAACTCGGAGGCAATTGTCGTTAGACATTCACCTTTTGTTATTTCGCGCGAAGTCTTGTTGGCTACTTTAGTATGAGAGGACCTTTTGGGTGAGTCAGCATTGACCCTTGTGAGGGTACAACGCTGTAACGACCAAGCCATACTCGGGATTTAAACCCAAGCCCACAGAGTGGAAGATCACGACGATACCCACTATACCATGTCTTCAGGAGAAATGGATATCTTTAAAATGTACATTCTGTAACTGAAAATAGATTTTAAATGAAATGTGCATATTTTTCATAAAATTTTTAATTTAATTTAATTTAAAAAAATTAGTTTTGGATTCGTCAATAGAAACCAGCGGGTGTACAGTAAAAAAAGCACTATAAAACAATAGTATTTTCTCCCCAATGCTATATGCGATAATATTGACCGCGTTCCCCATTCAAACTACTACTTTTTATTACCATGCTTTTATTAACTCGCTTTCTTGTTTGTGTGTGTGTTTGTCCCGCACAAATCCTGCAATCAATTTTTAACTAACTTCCCGACTAGCTAGACATTTGAAACTTTTAGAATAGCTCAGAACACGATGACAATGCATTATTTTAATACTTTTAGCCATATGTAAGAAGGATTGAATTCATTTTCAGTTAATTTTGTTTTGTAGACTAGTGCAGCCATCTACCGACCGGGACGGGAACGAAAAGTTAAACGCAAATTAACTTCCACTTAACTTCATTATCTTTCAAGTTGATGGGATAATTCATCAAAAAATTTTAAAAAGTATTTATTAATACATAGAATTGTCAAGTTTATGTTATTCAACAGAAAATTAAAAAACATGGTATATAAAAAGTTCTTTTTATCTTGTAATTATGTTGCCTTCTTTTTTATGGGAGCACCATTTAGGTGAACCAATATTGGTCCCTACGAAGGGACAGTTTGGGAACGTCCCTGATTTAGTCGGGAGACGAAACCAATCTGTGGAAGTTCAGTAATAATGGTATAGTAGAAATGAACTTCACCAGATTTAAATTTTAAATTCGATGTTATAAATTTCACGAAAAGCTTATTTCAGTATAAATAATTACAAGATAAAAAGAACTTTTTATATACCATGTTTTTAAATTTTCTGTTGAATCATATAAACTTGACAATTCTATGTATTAATAAATACTTTTAAAATTTTTTTCATAAATTATCTCATAAACTTGTAAGAAAATGAAGTTAATTGGAAGTTAACTTGCGTTTAACTTTTCGTTCCCGTCCCGGCCGAGAGATGGCCGCATCAGTCTGCAAATCAAAATTAACTGAAAATGAATTCAATCCTGGTTAAAGATGGCTAAAAGTATTAAAATAATGCATTGCCATATTGTTCTGAGCTATTCTAAAAGTTTCAAATGTCTAGCAAGTCGGGATGTTAGTTAAAAATGGATTGCAAGATTTGTACTAGACAAACACACACACAAACAAGAAAGCGAGCTAATAAAAACATGGTAAATAGTGATGTGTCGGATCCATTACATACCACTGCTCTGAGTGGATTCACTGGGTCTTGATTGTTGACAGTTGGTTTATGCTGAGATTATAGTAATACATTGCTATTCTTTTCCAATTCCTACAATTAGTTCACACTCTCCCTATATATATCTTGTTCAAATTTTCAATGGTTAATAAAATACTTTTTATTCATCCACTCAAGTTCAAATACATTTTTTTAAACTTGTAGTGGATGACACGTGATGTTAATACAGTTTTTTTTTTTCAAATATTAATTGATTAATTAAATTTAATTAATCGATTTTAGTTTTAAACCTAGAGCGTCTCTTTCTCTTGTCTAGTAATTTCCCTCTTCTTACTCTGTAAACGGTAGCACTGCGGTAGCGCGGGCTCCCCCCGTCCTGTAGGTTGCGGGATCTAATCCCCAACCTGACAAACTTTTTCTCTCTCTTCCCCCCCCCTCCTAATCTCGCACAGTTGGCAAGGTTCTGGCAGGAAATCCTTTTTTTCAATTCCAATTATTAGTTCACACTCAAATTTTTCTTTGTTGACCTAAGTAGGAATTGACTTTAAAAATTTTTGTTTTTATATTACTTGTTACCTGCTTTGCTGTTGAGCCGATCTGAATTGCAGTGGTTTTGCAAGTGAGGATTTTTCCCGGCTAAAATTTCTGTTTATTGATACTTTGAGCTTCTAACTCCCGTTTAGCTATTTTTTTAGGGGGGGGGGATTGTACGGATCATATTGTGGTTTGTTTGTATAACAGTTTGGTGGCTGTTCTTTTCGAACGGAGTTTCGCTTTGTTTTTTCGTCTGGTGTTTGAAGTTAGTGTATTTGATGGTTTTTGGCTAGGCCGGGACGAAATCAACCTCAGTCTATTTATTTATCTACCTCTTCTCTCTAGTTAGAATATCTGTAGTTTATATAAACTTCTAAATTCCATAAGATTAGTGTATAATCTATATATATATAAAACAGTTACTGACCGTAACTGACTGACTGACTGACTGACATCCAACGGACAGACCAAACCGCTGGACCTAAAGGGCTGAAATTTTTTTGTGGCGATACTTCTTATAATGTAGGGGTGCACCAAGAAAGATTTATGAAAAATTCTTCATAGATTTTTTAAAATAAAATTTTTAAGCTGTTTTAGTATTTTTTAAAAGTTTGCATTTAAAATAATAATTTGAAGGTTATAAAATTGACATCACGAGAAAGATCATAAACATTTCCTTTCAAATGAAATCTTTTTCGAATCTTTACCTCCATTTTCTGATTTTCGGTGAATTTTTAAACATCAATTTTTAGAATTTAATTTATTAAATGCTGATCACGTGATTTCTTTTTCTGGCACTTTAAATACATTTATCGTCACGTCCATAACAACGAAATAGACAGAAAAAATATTTTTTTCTTACTAATGCGGCAGACCATTGGACATTATCCAAAAAAATATTAAAATACAGTAAAAGAAATGTTCCTCAAACTGTAATATATTCTTTAGTATGTCCTATCAGATTTATTTGAATATTTTTTCTTCTACATTATTTTGTCTATAAAAATATCCATTACGATTTTTTATAAATATATATATTTCTTTACATCAATTGTATACATTGATCTTCGTATATATATATATATATATATATATATATATATATATGGCATTAATTGCATACATTGACCATTGTATTTAATTTGAATGTACTCTGTAGTGAAGTGCGGGTTTTCAGCTAGTGAGGGTATCAGTGCATAATGACATTTCTTAAACATCTGTTTGCTTCTAAGGTAGAAGACGGGAATGTTCATTGGAAGTACTGGAAGACACGCAAAGAACGTCTAAAGGTGATATTCAGTGCAAAAGTATCGATTACAATCATATTTGAAACTGGATGCAATATATACAAATTCGTAATTATTCGAATATATTTTTTGGGTATAACTGTATAATGAGAATAAAACGAATTAAGTTGTAATAGCTTAAAATCATGTTACTAAATTATATAGAGATATAACGTAGATACGTAACATTTTAACGTAGGATTACGTTTCTCCATAAGAGTCTTCGGAAAGCAAAATTTCAGATGTATTGCGCGCGAATTAAAATTGTGGAAGCGCGCCAAACCCAGTCTGTATCGCTTGGGCAAGCATAAAACCGTTAAACAGAAAAGTACCAAAATGCGTCAAAATTTTGCATTCATACACACACACACGCACACACACACACACACACACACACACATATATATATATATAATTTTGACTATAAATTTTTTTTTTCATTTATGAACATTAAAAATACATCCGGTACATTCAGCTTGCTGATTTGCAGAAATTAACATGATAATTTTTCATCATATGAAATCCTTACATTTAAAAGGTGTAGTCGTAAAATTTTCTGAAATTTATAAATAAGATATAAGAATAAAAATTACTTTGATAAAATGAAAAGTAACACTTCGATCATCAATAACTTAATCACGTATACACTATTTATTGTACTTTCTAAAATTTATCTGTCTAAAATTTTGACAACAACATATTATTCTCAATTCAAAACTAATATATCATACACAACGTCTGATTTCTGCAAAGCTCTGGAAAAAATGTTAGATTGATAAATCACATATTTTTGTATAGTTATTTCTTGTTTGACTATTACAATATCAGTTCATTCTTATACAGTCACTTCCTTGGGGGTAGATTAAACTTAAAACTAATCCATTTACCCTGTGTGACTTTCTGGAAGTTTCCAATCGTTCAAGCATGACATTTCCTCTTTCTTCTGTTATCTCTAGAGTGAGGGCCATCAGAATCATTATTTATTACAGTTTGTCTTAGAAGATGATTTACTACTGTGATTTACAGTTTTTTTTTTTTAAATAAAGTTAGTATTAGGAATTGTTTTATCAAAAAGTAATCGTCTCAGATTTTGATGTTTTACTTTTGTTTCTGAAAAGATATTTTAGATCAAATTTATTAAAATATCTAGGATCCTGTGGAGTGAAGTGCATTCAGCGAGAAATCATGACATTTTTATACACAGTTAGGAAACTATTTATGTCCATGATACTTTTATGATTGCATTGCTGAAGTGCTCTCGTAAACCAGATTTTACATCATGAATTTCAAGGTAATCATCATGTATTAAAATATTTTTTATACATTTAATTTGCTATCTATGAATAATACTTTTGACATGAATAAAACATCATTATAAATACTAGATTAAAAATTGAAAAATTTTAGGAACTAAACATTGGCATTTATAGAACATGAATACTTCTATCATTTTGCATCGCAATAACATAAATAATCTCCGGTAGAGAAACTGGAACGTACAAAAATAAATTAATTATAGGATTCAGTATCAAACAGGTTCTTGAATCCTGTGATTTTAAATACTGTAGTCTTTCAGTGTTTCAAATATTCCTGAAAAGAACTTTAAGGAAATATGTTAAATAGTAGATTATTCCCTCCCCCAACAAACATACAAACAGACGAAAGCAACCCTAAAATTAACGCAAATTGAGTCTGATTAAAAAGTATGTTAACCAAGGATTTTAAATCTTTGAGCGAAAGTTTAATGTTTAATCCGACGACATTTAAAGTTAACCTTAACAATACAGTTTTTTAATGAAGACAGTGAGTTTCGTTAGTGACTTTTTTCCAAAAATTTTTAAAAAAATATTTCACACTGGATTCTTAGTTAGATGACCGTCTTGTTTGTAGGTGTAGTTGAATTATGTAACAAACTGTCTATTTTCTTAATAAAATAAATGTGAAAATATTTGGTTGTTTGTAAATTTAATGATACTGAAAAGTGTTTTGCAGTTTAATAAAAACACTTATAGTGGATAAGTTTAGTTTGAAACCAACCACCTTGATCACCTTATAGATATAATGTCGAAATTCTTAAACCACATTATTTGTTAGTTTCACTTGCAAGTGAGTACTCCTTTTCTGTGAGGTAATCAATTCTATGTCTGTCGTTAACAAATGAAAACAACACTATAACTCTAACAAGTATTTATTAGTCCAAAATAACTTAGAGACTACCGTCCGATCTAACATGTATTCAAGGCCACCGGCCATCTTAAAAAACGGAGCAGCTCGCTACGCTCCTTTCGTCATCGAGTCACTATCCGGTCTGGATATGTATATAATATATTTAACCAATTGTGAGGTACTGAACCAAAATTAACTCCTCTTCGAATAAGGGGTGGTACCTTTTAAAGATCAAGAGACTCACAAACATATCCTATTTTCAATCACCAGTAGTTACTAAAATAATTTATTAAGAAATATGAAAATTTTACTGTGAGTTAAAAACTTTTTCTTATTTATAAATATTGCACTCGATTTTTCCTAGATTGAAGATAATATCTTTATTTTTTTTAAATTTTAGCCATTGTTTTTTTCATTGTTATGTGATTGCGCGCAGGCTATCACCAGAGCAGTTGGCTAGAATACCAAGAAATTTTATACACGTTCAATATAAACGGGTATCAGTAAAATGACGAACAATTGTGTCATTTCTACCATGAAAATTTGAATTACAATAAAATTTATCAAAAAAATTTCTGAAATTTAAAAAAAAAATTTTTTTCTATGAAAAACTAAGAATTTTGATTTCAACGTTCGTCATTTAAAAAATATATTATGCAACTTCATTTTAAAATTTAAAAAATATGTATATTCATTAATATATGGACGCAAGTCTGCGCGCAATGACATAAAATTGAAAGAAAAAACAATGGTTGAAATTTTAAGAAAATTAAAAATTTAGCTTCAAGCTAGGAAAAATTAAGAGCCATATTTATAAAGAAGAAAGTGTGTTTAACACTCAGTAAACTTTTAATATTCCTAAATAAAACATTTTCATAACTACTGATGATTTAACATAGGAATATCTCTGTCGAATCTCTTAGTTTCAAAAAGGTACCTGACAACGAATATATAAAAGAATTTGCATAACCCGTGATTTTCGTTAACATATATCAATATATTTTTTTTCTTAAAAAATTTGAGAAAATCTTGATCTTAAAATAATAAATCAAAGATTTAGGCATTCCTTATCTTATTATATTATCCTAAACCTCATCCTTTTCAATGTTCTGCCATGAGCATATATTTTAATAACAGCTCGTATATTTTATTTCATTGACTCCATAAAACTTTTCAATTGTCTTAAGTATTTTATTCGAAGTTCGGGAAATCTTAAAATGTCTAAATTCAATTTGAGTCAGTGTGCTTAAAAGGAAAAAAATCAGAAATGCTACATCTAAAAGAGATGGATATATTTTTCAGACATTTATTACTATGAAAAAGGTTTATTAGACATTCAAGGGTGTCTTATAACCTTATTCAAAAGTATCTTATATTATGTGTTACATCAAATATAATATGACTTTTTAAATATCTGTAGACATTAATGAATTTCATATTTAAACTTGTCGGCATAAATTACGTAAATAACTTGGTAAAATTTTTATCACTGTTTCAAATAAATTCGTTTATCTGAAGTTTTGAAATTCTGATGTAATCAGTAAAAAGAGTAAACATTCAGTGTTCAAAAATTATTATTTGAACTATAAAATTCATATCTTGCATTTTCTGTTATTCTTTTTTTCATACCTGTTGTACGTTGAATATATTTACCATTTTTAACATTGTATTGTCTTTTCATCGACTAATGATATATCTTAATATTTCCTAACATATCCTCTTTAAAAATGATATAACTAGTTTCATTTCTGCCTCTGTATGGGTGTTATCTGTTAAAAACTCTACGATATTTGTATCTCTGTCAATAAGATGCTTTGTCAATGATTTTTATCCCCCAGCTATTCATTTATTATAAATTTGGAAAGAAAAAAAATTGCTATAAAATATCTTATATTTTACAAACAGATGGTATATCAGAAACAAACAATAAAGCGTTTTGTTTATCAGTTTCGGGAGATACTGAAAGAATAAAATATCTTAAATTTAAAAAAAAAATTGAAATATTGCAGATATATTACATAAGTCATATTAAGTACATACAAATGTTCATAATACTACCTACATATTTGGGATGATATAAATATCTTTATTGCAATTTTAATACTATCTGTTTAAAATTTGTATGGCATGTTTTAAGTTTTATAAAATTGATACTTATGGTTTGGAAAATCCTGAATTCATAGATTCGGACTCTCACATCATATTAGCATCTAAGCTGCTGCAATACATACAGTTTATTCAAAATCACAAATGATGAAAACTGGTACTTACATGCGATTATAAATGTCAACCCTTCTCTCTGTCTGTCTGTGTGTATATATATATATATATATATGTATGTATGTATGTATGTATATATATATATATATATATGTATGTATATATATATATATATATATATATATATATATATATATATATATATATATATATATATATATATATATATATATATATATATATATATGAGTTATGTATGCGTAAAACAAAATGTCAAAATATGAAATGTCTTTGCGTGAAAAAAGTGATGAAGTCTAATTCCAAATGAAATTCAAGTCTACCATGCAGCAACAAGTACGATAATTTTAATTTTTTATGAAAAATTACATTTTTATACTTTCTTATTTAATATTTTCTTAATTTTAGCAAGTAATGCGTAGGGAAAGTATATAATAATTCCCATATTTCATAATTTGCCTAAAAACGTCAAGCATTCTATAAAATGCCTAGGCATCCCGTAGAATGCCGGCATTTCATACATTGCCGATAATATTATATTATATTATATTATATAATATATATATATATATATATATATATATATATATATATATATATATATATATATATATATATATATATATATATAATGAATTCCTTACAAAATAATTTTGATTTCTTCTACAATTCTATAAATATGATAAATGTATAACGTTATAAATGTTGAAAAATGCTACTGTAATATATAATAAAATCATAATCGTGTAAATAATATATGAATCGATTCTATTATTAGCTATGACAGGTGGAGAGAAAATAGCAATGTGGCCGTATACGGATAATATGATTTAAGGGGTATATTTCTAGATTTTCCTCCTTCCAATACTTTAAAACTGTCCTTTTTTATATTTCTGAAACGTGAGATTAAACGGCACAGATGTGGAAACCGATATTAGAAGGAAAATAAAAACGTATTAAAACTTGATGACGTCGGACAACGATCGCTAGACACAGCTAAAACTCAAAAACATCACTTAAAGACTATCTTAAATATCTTTGTTCTCAAAGCCGGCATTTAATTTTCCTAATTTATAACATTATTTTAATCTTATTATTCTATGAGCTATTTCTGAGACTAATTCCACCGAAAGTTTTCAAAACTGACGAAAATAAAATAGTATTCTTCGTAAAATCTGTTACTACATTTAATAAATTTTAGACTGTTGTGTGCTACTTCCTCCTTCTTCCTATTTCCTGCTATGTAACCCTATTGGATTTGCTCACCTCAAAGTTAACACTTTCAGGGAAACAACCTCTACCGTTTGCAGAGTGCAGATTTTTTTTCCCGATTTTTTTAATCTAAAGAATCTTGAAAATTTTTCCAATTAAAGGTTTCAAAATGTTTTTACTTCTTTAAACTGATAACAGATGGCATCACTAGCCATTTTTCTGCTCATTTAACTGAAATACATTGAATGCAAGTGAAATAAATACTAGATTTAGGCGTTCGCACTCTGCAAACGGCGCCCCTCAAAGGGTTAAGCTATTGAGAAAATCTGTTTATTACAGTGGAACCCCGATAATCCAAAATGATTGGGACCGGACCCTTTTCAGATTAACGAATTTTTCGGATTAAACAAAATCATTCTTAAAATAAACATAACTTACATAATAACGTGTGATTACAAAAATATTACATATTATATGCGATTACACATATTATTTTATAAGGTCTGTCTAAAAATAACCAAATCTCGGGACGAAATGGGTGATAAGAGAGCGGAACGCTTTCTAGTACAGTACAGCAGAGTGTACGATGTTCTAACAATGCGTCACAGTGCTCGACAGATGGAGAGGCGCGTCGTTATTGTTAGTGTCAGTTTAGCCTTAACATAAACATGTGCTGTTTATTCTACTGTGTCCTACTTGATTATACTTCTCTTGTTTAACTTTGAATTTTCTTGTAATTTTCAGAAATATACTTTATATTACTTAGTATCACTGTAGTTTTATTGTAGCCTTAGTTCTTTTTGACTTTTGGTTTCGGATTGAGCGGACTTTCGGATTACCGAAGTTCGGATTATCGGACTCCACTGTGTTTACAGCTACAAAAATGCTGATACTCCAACAAAAAATAGTATTTTCAGATAGCCTGGACATTTCTGCACCTTGCAACAGGACTCGTTTTATAAATTTTGCCTGCCAAAAGAATTTATGAGAGTTTAAAACTCTCTAGACCAGAATTTTCTCAGAATAATTTAAAGTTTAAAATACTATTTGCACTTTAAAAAAATGAAAAAGGCTCCAAGTTGTGGAATTTCTATGTCTATTGCGGAGTAAAATTTTAAAAAATATATCTTGCAAGTCGGCAATCCTTGGGCACATTTTCTCCATAGGGGTGAGTGAATCCAATACTGTTAGTACTCATCAGCCTACACGAAAAATCTTGTGCTCGGTTCCTGAAAGGTAGATATGCAGATTTCCTTTTTCGCATCTGTAAGGAACCTGTTTATAAAACAAAGAATCTCACTCTAGCTAATATATGGTATCTAGATGGAAGATGCTGCGGAATGGACTCCCACATTTCAAAGGGTAATAAAAAATCGAATGAAATAGTTCACATAAAATGCTATATATTTCTGAAAAGTACTTATAATCTAGTTTTTTAGAACTAGAATTTGGAAATAACATCACCCGAAGCAGTTCTTTAAAGTTTTCAATCACTCTATTAGTTATCTATGGGGGGAATGGTGGAAATTCCTCCTGAATAGCTGTCTAGCGGACTCGTTGCACATTTTAAGGTGTTTTAGAAAGACCATGGTAAATGATGAATACTCTAGCATTCAACATTTATCATCCTTTACATTGTAAAGTGAAAAAATGTACTTTGCGTTTAAATGAGACGTGTACCAAGTGAAAAGGTTCAAAGTCTAGAATCCACATAAAACAGGTCACGTTAAAGTCACGTTTTCCTCCTTAATAATTATTAGGGGGAATCTGGTCCAATTAAAATTAAAAAATGTTTTTATGAAAGTGGTTGTTGCATTCCAAATAATTGTTATGTTGGAAATTGGGTGTCACCAGAAGTTTCAAAATATCAAACTTCTAACAATCTTTTTTCCCAATAAATAGCTTGTGTCAATTCCTTTTCTCCCAAAAAATTTTTCAAACAATTTATATCATCTTGAATCCAATAAAACTAACGAACTCTGACATTGTTACGAATATCTCAATACGGAAAATGTAAAAAAGGTCTAAATTGCAGTATTCTCAAGCCAACTACCACATTTTACATTTAATTGTACTTGAATTACCTGTGTATGTGGAACTCAACAGAACCCCCCCCCCCCGTATGGTTTAAACTTTATCTCAAAAGATAATCTTAAATTCCTATCATCCAAAATGAAGAGTATAAACACCTTTAGAAGCCGAGCTGTGCGACTTTAGAAATAGGGTCATTAAAAGTTGTTCATAAAATCCACTTAAACGCACAATTTTTTAAGAAACTAAAAATTTACTAAAAATAATTTTGTGTAAATTTATGCCATCCTTTAACCAGTAAAACTTTCACAATTTACTTTTGTTACTAACAGTAAACGATGAATGAAAAATGTGTTGAAATTCATTTTTCCCTCCAGAAACTGCAAATTTTTATCTTTTATTTAAAAAATAAATTCAATAGTTAATCAACCTACTCAAAAATGTGTGCTCTATAACCTAAATTATTTTATCAATCTTTTTTTTTTTCTTTCGTCTACAATGTCCAGAGTTGGGGTCGGTTGAAAGCGATACAGTGATATTTTTAATACCGACAATATTTTGAATAAATGTCGTTAGATAGAGTTGTTAGATATTATGTAGTTTCAACTTTAAATTTAATACACATTTTAATATAAACTACCCTTTTTGCCAAAAATATTTTTATATAAACTTATATTATTCAATATTCTGTAAAATGTACATATCCTATTTATGTCACTAATGTCTCACTAATAGGTTTAAATTCCCGTTTTTTCTCCTCCAGAAATTGTAAAGTTGTACCTCTTATTTCAACAATAATCTCACTAGTTTATCGTCGTATGAAACAACGTTTCCTATATGACCTCAGTATTTTTTGGTAATTGTTTATCTTTACTTGTCTTCTATATTGTCTTGAGGACATTTGATTTGTCATTTTTTCTTAAATTAGTTTTACTTTTATAACATTATACACCGAGATTCTTAATACAGGGTGTTTCAAAAAGAATCATCCGATTTAAAAAATCATAACTATTCATATTTAAATCCGTTTTGATCGAATAATGTATACGCAGAAAGAGGGAAATCTCGAGTTTCACGCAGTTGCCGACAAGTAGCGTTAACGTTTTTCCTTCACCAGCCACGTTAGTGTTCGTAAAGATGGCGACTGCACAACAGAAATCATTTTGTGTTCTACGTTTTGCGAAGTGTGAGTCCGTAACAACTGTTCAGCGTGATTTTCGTCGATAAAACCCTGGTAGATCGAAGTTCCTAACTCTCATAACATTAGGCGATGATATAAACAATTCCAAAACACGGGTTGTCTGTGTACGCATAACAGCCGTGGAAGCAGTGCATGCAGACATGCTCGCAAAAGTTTGGGACAAATTTGCCTACCATATAGACATATGTTGTGCATCCAAAGGTGGGCAAATTGAGCCTGTTTAATTTGGTTTGTAAAATAACTATATGATTAGCTATGTAATATAAAATTAGTTTTAATTTTTTATGTTCAATATTTTTCATAATATACTTATTTCAAATCGGTTGATTGTTTTTGAAACACCCTGTATATTGACGGCTGGATGTAAACTGTGATGTGTTTGTGTGTGTGTATTATAAATATTAAAATATTTTTTAATTCCATTATTAACATGAAAGCTACCAATTTTTCACTATATCAACTACAATAATTTTTATAGTGAAGGGTACGTCACTATAACAATTAGTGTAGGGGTACGTCAAACGCTATAGCAAATTGACTTCTGAGCAAATTAAATTTTCTTTTCTTCGGTATCTTTCTATTTTAAGCACTATAATATCAGAGATAAAGGCCGTTAGAGGTTACTTTACATCAAAATATGCTTTAAAAGAATCAATGCTATGGATTTTCAGTTCTCTGAAATAACATTTCATTATAAAACCATTTTCAGCTATTTTCGGTGGAAGAGGCGAATCAAATGTTCTTTTCCAAGCTACCTTTTATTTGAAAGAGTGAAGAAAGATATATGAAAGTGATCGACATTAGGGCCATAAAATACGTAAGTTACGAAATTCAGCATTTCAAATAACATGGAGAAGGATGTGTGATATTTTCATGGAGTATTTGCCGTGATAATGTGGGCAGAAGGTAACATCCACCTGTAAATTTCTCACGACGTTAGAGGAGAGGGTGTCAATTTAGAAAACTTTTGCTCTAAAATTAAAGATATGGCTTTTAAAGTGGTATTTCTGGTCAAAATGCAATAATATTGCTATCTTACACAGATGTAAATGTTTATACTATTGCATAATGCAAGTTTATACTGTTGTATATGCCATAATCATTAGATCGTAATGGAAGTTTTTGTAAGGAATGTTGAGAAACAAAATGCCTGATACGCCATTTTGGACACCCGGGGTCCTAATCAATGTTTAAATCATCAAACCTTCAGAGCTAAAGCTCAAACCTTGCTTGAAAATTATAACTCATAAATATCCAACCTGACTTATCAGCAATAACCACGTTTCTAGGCCTTAACACCTCGATTAAATGCAAAAAAAAATCATGTAGTCTCTTCCAACGAAACTACAGCGGGTTATTACCGCAAGATTACGTATCGTTGCTTACCTCTTTTGTATGTGTATATGTATTTATAGGTTATGTATATATGTATGTATCTCTCTCTCTCTCTCTCTCTTTATATATATATATATATATATATTTATATATATATATATATATATATACACATATATACACACACTCACACACAAATATATATATATATATATATATATATATATATATATATATATATATATATATATATATATATATATATATACGTATGTATATATATACACATATATGTATGTCAAAATTTTAATGCATATTAGTTCTTTTCTGTTTAACTGTTTGTCGAAGCGATTGTTTAACGCATTCTATTTACTGCTTGTCGAAGCGATACAGACTAGGTTTGCCACTCTGCCCAAATTATAACTCGCGAGGACGGATGGACGGACGGTTTCAATGTCTGAAATTATGCTTTCCGAAGAACCGTTGTGGAGGAACATAATCCTACGTTAAAAGCAAATGGTTTCAAAAATGCTCGGTTTTGTCCACTTGACATTCCGTTTTAGTGATTTGAAAATACACACACACACACCAAAAAAAAATAATAAATCCAAACACACTATCTTGTAAAGTAAAACATTATCTTGTACACAACATAAAACATTTTTCCAATGCGATTTATTTCTGTTCCTTTTTTGAATTTGAGTAAAAAAGTTTATGAATCATTCCCCAACCCAATATATATGTTTCACAGGAGACCATTTGTAATAGGTTTAAAGGAGAAAATAATAACAGGAAATAAAACAATTCATATCATCCTTCTTCTTCACAATATAAATTTATAATTTCCACCACATAGATATAATATCACTAAGACTCACAATAAAAAAACATTTTTTTCTCGTTAGTGTTACAACACCATTATATGATCCCACTGAAAACAGACTAAACACACATTCACCCTTAAAAATATCTCTTTTTCATCAAAAATTATTCATGGAATTTTGAGTCAAAACCCTCAGTGAATTAATATTTCTCCCAAGAATACATCATTTCTCGAGGTTTCCACGTTTCATTTCTTATTTCACGCTGAAATGGGAGGTAATAAATTACTTTTCGTGGGTGACGCGACCAAGAAATGCAACACAACATGGTCGTGTATGTAAAAATTTAAACACTTTGTATAGTATATTATATTTCACATGAGAAATGATTTATTTCTGCTATTTTTGTACAACGGTATATATTATACTGTGCTGAACATTTAGTTTATGTACTGAAAAATGTCTGTCTTTCAAAATGAAATGTTATTTATAACACTAGACGAAATGATTAATATATTGACGGCTGGATATAAACTGTGATATGCTTGTGTGTGTATATATATATATATTGCGTACGTACTATGTATGTAAGTACTGTGTATGTTCGCATATAAGTATGTATGAATGCATATTTACCCGAGTACGTACAAAACGGTAGGCGATATCTCCGGGTAATATATACTAAAGAATTATGAGCAAGTACGAAAATAAGAAAGCATTTATAACTCCAATCTTTATTTACATAGGTATATATTTGAACAAATTTCGTCGAAATAATGTTTAATTCGACCTTTACGGTTTACAAATAAAATTTCTCTTTTCCCTTCTAGGCTAGTAATGGGTTCTGAAAGTTTGTTTTTGGAAACTTTTCTGGCCGTTTCTTAAAATGAATTTTTCGCAGTTGATCATTATTGAAGTTCCTTTCTGAATACCGTCGAATGTAGGAAACAGCACATTCTGTATTCTGAAAGACCAGAATGAACTTTGATATATATATATATATATATATATATATATATATATATATATATATATATATATATATATATATATTGATCGATTTCGCTTCTTGCTTTTTATAAATTGATATGAAATTGCATAACTCAACGCTGCTGTGTACTAACCCCATTGGATTCGCTCAACTCAATCTTAACCTATGGAGAAAATGTGTCTACTATTTGTAGCTACATAAATGGGGATAATACAATAAAAATAGTATTTTCAGAAACTGTGAAGTTTTCTGCACTTTGCAACAAAATGATTTTTATAAATTTAGTCCACCAAAGGAATTTCGGAGAGTTAAAACACACTATACCAGATTTTTTTTCTCCGAATGATTAAAATTTTAAAATATTATGTGCATTTTTTTTCAAACGAAAAATGCCCGAAGTTGTATTTTTTTTCTCTATTAAGGACTACAATTTCATTAAAAAATTAATCCAAGTTGTTGCAATCCTTGAAAAAATATTCCCTCACAAGTTGGAAAAAACCCAATTGGGTTAGTACACATGAGTCTTATACAATAGAACTAAAATGTGCTATGAAGGCGATTACTATATAACATTTTTGTTTGTTTACAGTTAGAAATTCTTACCGCTGCACTGACTACTTCAACTCATTAAAGAGATAAGTAACTTTGTACAACTTCATGTACAGACAAAAAATATTCAAGACTACACTCTACGCTACCAAATACAAGGCACCAGAGGTGTCAAATATAGGTTTACTATGTCTTCTTCAGTGTCGGAAGGCTGATTAATGGTAGCCCTCTTTGTATCATTTCCAATTTGCCCATTTTTATTTTTTTATATCAGATTCTACATCACTTACAGACCCTAGAATCAGCTTCTTTTGTTTGTTTAGTGTTGATTTGAACAAGGACCGAGTGAATCCATTCCGGTAATTTATGCCCGTCACAAGACATGCCTTTGAGGACTTGCGACCTCGAGTGGTCGCAAGTCCGGAATTGAAATAAATACAGAAAATAAAATATAAACACCCAAATATAATTTTAAAAAAATACTTTAGATTTAGAATAAAAAGCAAAACAAATATACAAAGGTATGTGATAGGTGAGAAAATGGTCAAAATATGGGCTAGCCCGTTTTTCGACCGAATCTGCTAGCCCATTTTTAGACCAACAGTATATTCAAATTTTACTGAAAGGCAGCCATTATGAGTTAAAGATATTCCTTGAATAATTATCTCAAAATGTAGCTTACTATGTTATCAGTAACGTGGTAACAACATAACATGCAATAGTTAAGCGTTAAAATGTACAGAAATTCGAATACACTTACCTGATAAAGTTTCGAAGTCTGAAAATATGTGATTTTCAAAAAGAATGGCGACCGCTTTAAACGCAAACGGCAAAGATGTATATTCTGTTTTTTATCTCCTTCCTTACCAAAATGTGATTGTTTGATGACCTCGCCTGCCAGATGGCAGAACCTTCTTGTATATAATTCAACAACTAGCCGATTTTAGACCCTAGCCGTTTTTAGACCCTAGCCCGGGTGAGCCAAAGGTTCGTAAAAACTTTAAAAATTCATAAAAATGGAAGAAATTATGATAAAGAAGTGGGGTTTGCAAGAAAGGGATCACAATAAAGTCGAATTTTTTAAAAATTTATTATTTATTTATTTATTTTTTTAGCAACAGCCAAAAAAAAAGTCCCCGGTAGATGGCTCTGACATACCAGAGATTCAGAAGAACTATGCAAAACAATCTTGCAATAAAAGACTCTGATACACGAAAATTTCTCATTCTCTTTCAGAGTATTATCATTACACGATCGAGCGTTGTTGGTCAAGCTGTTAAGAGTCGCCTTAGTTGCGTCGTACAATGTTCTGGAGGTCATGTTGAACAATTGTTATAGAAAGAATAAATGAATGGGACGTACTGTCTTATACATTGTGTTTTGGGTCGACAGGGCCTTCTGCCGGTTACTTTTTTTAACTAATTTTTATTTTGCTGCTAAAAACTATCCGACTTCCTTGAGAGCCCTTTCTTGCAACCGCACTCCTTTATCATAATTTCTTCCATTTTATGAATTTTTAAAGTTTTTATGAACTTTTGGGTCCCTCTATATATGTACTCGTACACACACACACACACATTGCGTATGTACGCTTATCTATCTATCTATCTATCTATATATATATATATATATATATATATATATATATATATATATATATATATATATATATATATATAACAGTTCCGTAACTGACTGAGTGACTGACTGACCGACGTATAACGGACAGACCAAACCGCTGGACCTAAATGGCTGAAATTTTGCATGGTGTTTCTTCTTATAGTGTAGGGGTGCACTAAGAAAGATTTTTGAAACATTATTCTTAGATTTTTTTTAAATTAAATTTTTAAGCTGTTTTAGTAAATTTTTTAAAGTTTGCATTTAAAATAACAATTTGAGGGTTATAAAATTTATATCATGCGGAAGATCATAAAAATTCCTTTAATATGAAATCTTTTTCAAATCTTTAACTCCATTTTCTGATTTTTGGTGAATTTTTAAAGATTAATTTTTAGAATTTAATTTATTAAATGCTGATCACTTGATATCTTTTTCTGGTACTTTAAATAAATTTATCGTCACGTCCATAACAATGAAATAGACAAAAAAATATTTTTTCTCCTGCTAATGCGGCAGACGATTGGACAATATCCCAAAAAATATTAAAATACAGTAAAAGATATGTTCCTCAAACTGTACTATATTAACTGTACTATATTCTTCAGTAAGTCCTATTAGATATAATTTGAATATTTTCTTCTACATTATTTGGTCTATAAAAATATATCTTGCGATTTTTTATAAATATAATTTTTCCTTTTTTTTTACATCAATAGCATACATTGATCGTCGTATTTATAATACATATTTATTTATATTTATTTTTTTGCCATTAATTGCATATATTGACCGTTTTATTTAATTTGAATGTACTCCGTAGTGAACTGCGGGTTTTCAACTAGTCTATGCATATAAGTATATGTATGTATCTATGCGTCTATGTACCCTAACTTATAAGTCTCACAGAACTAAAAATTATAAAACGTTTTGTTTGCAACATATTATGCAGTTATTTACAAAGTAATTAGATTTTGGGAAAACAATGTATCCTATAACCCTATACGTGATTCGTATTTCTAAGAACGCAAGTAAACGTATGGGTTTCATATACTTTAGCCAGTATCAAAATGTTATATCCCTAAATATCATAAATTTCCAATTGTTTCCTAAATTTTAATAACGGTATCAAATGCCTCAACGACAAATACCATTACTCATTCATTCGAAATCAATAAAACTGATTCTGGAACTTTTGTACTTTGAACTTAATGTACCGCCATAAAGCTGTCGTTTCTATGAAACTTTTAAGAATGGATTTCCGGGCATTTTTTACTGACAAAATGAAAAATAATCTTTATTTTTTTTCGTTTTTACGAGACATAAAATGTGCCAGTAATTTTTCAGGGCATTATTCCGAGTACCGAATGCATTATTTTCTTTTGTACTTCGGGAATGCGTAATATTCTTCGAAAAGTTATAGAACAAAGAAATGCGTCTCTCTCAGTACTACTCGCGGAGTAGTCGCGATCTTTTTATGCATCCTGATATCTTAGCGCATTATGTTACGCAATTACACTCAGACTTTTCGATGTTGAAATGGCTGGCAAAAATGCATTTTTAGTGGTATTTAGCCTCGAACTGCCAAATTATCTAACTGAATGTGACTTACCCATTTGACAGACATATGTCACTATATGGCACACACCCACACACGTATATATATATATATATATATATATATATATATATATATATATATATATATATATATATATATATAAATATATAAATATATATATATATATATATATAAATATATAAATATATATATATATATATATATATAAATATATAAATATATATATATATAAATATATAAATATATATATATATATATATATATATATATATATATATATATATATATATATATATATATATATATATATATATATATATAAATAACGTATGTATGTATGTAGCTAACTACATATGAGATATTACAAACACAGGATGATATTCATCGTGCATTTCAGCAGTGGAGGCATAACATACCTTGTCGATAGATTATACTCGTGCGTCTAGAATATAAATGCCTATGCATTTAATATTCCCGGAATTCTCGATTGGACGAAATCAGTTTATACGAAGGGGAAAACTAACCTGTGGAAAGTTTTGAATACGAAATACAGTTCCAAAAGAATTTCTTCAAGGTATAACACATTGAAAGAGAGAGAAAAAATATTTTTACTGCAACAGAGGGAATAGCACCTCCTAGGGAAGCAGGTTTTTTTTTTATAACTCCATTTAATTCTACAATCGTAGAAGGGTTGTTGAAAGAATTTTTCTTCCTTTTTTTTTTCAGCGAAAAAGAGCTTCAGATTTGTAACCGAAAATTTCTGTCCATTTGAATTATTGATCTTCGGTCTGACAATTCAAATCATTAAACTCGGAATAACACGAGGTTTGTCTGTTTTCCTTTCTAATTTTGTATAGGAGAAACAGTTTTCTTACGATTTAGAGAAAGCGAGTGGGAAAATGTAACAGAAAAATGCTAAAGAAAACTGTATGGGTCAATCTAGAATTTATCGTGGGCTGTGTTATAAAAACATTGACTATTAAACATGTTTAGGGAATCACTGGGAATTTTATAGTGTGAACTGTATAGCCCATAATTGTTTACGGGCTTAGTGAACCCGTATGCGTGTACAAAGGGCTGTTTACGACTGCCGTGTGCTAACTCTAGTGGATTCGCTCTCCTCAATGTTAACCTATGGAGTAAATTTCTCCAAGGATTGCCGACTTGTATTGAAATATTTTTTTAAAAATTGTACTCCTTAACATAGAAAGAAATTTTATATCTTGGAATATCTTTCGTTTCTTTAAATGCAAATAATATTTTAAAATTTAAATTATTTGAGGAGAAAAAACTGGTGTAGAGTGTTTTAAACAATCGTGAATTCCTTTGGGGGACGAAATTTATAAGAAAGTATGAAATATCGCCGCCGTTCACACCCGAAGGTTGTACAGCCCTTCAATAATAAAACTAATCATCCGGACAGCAATCCAGCCCAGCCGGGTCCCGAAGTTTTTCTTTTTGCAGTTCGTTTACGTGTCTTTTTTTTTTCTTTTCAATCTGAGGGGCTATGCAACATCCCTTGTAGGGGGAAGTGGATATTCATAAGTTCCTGCATAATATTCTTGATATACCTTCTACAATAATAATCCGTAAATAATTTACTAGGGGCCCAATCCTCAAAGCCCAAAGGTAAGTTTTTTCGTGCTTCAGCCCATTTTCTACAATTGTGTATAAAGTGCTTTATAGTTTGTATATTGCCCCACTCACAAAAATCTGTTTTAGCAACAAAAAAAAGTTTTGATAGACCTCTATACAACCATGTTCAGTTATTGCTTGATTAACAAGGAAATATGCCGACAGTCTTTTCATAGAAACTCTGTCGACGAAATTTATAAAATGAATGCAGTTGCAAGATGCAAAAAAGTTCAGGTTATCTGAAAACACTCTGAACTACACAACCTTGGAGCAGAGATCCGACGTGCATACCACTAGGCCACTGGGCCACCATAGTATTTTATGCTATACTACATACGTATTATTTACTATGTTTAGTATACTTTACTGGATAATATTTATGCAATTTTGAACACTAAGCTATGTAGTGCATTCACAGTAATTCATATTTAACACTAGAAAGATGGCTGCCGTCCTTTTGATGGTTTCGGACATACTATTGAGCGCTATGTCTCTATTTATGTCCTGAGGCTTCTGAAATTTTATGACTTTTTAAAATTTTACGCGAAATATGCACACGCATTTACAAAATTATATCCGATAGTGAAGAGGGGGAGAAAATGTGTTGTATACCTACTAAGACTGAAATCCATCAATTTGACGGCAATGTAGAAAACAGGCAGAAATCTTTAAAGTAATACCGGAAAAAATTTTAGTAACTTTTTGTCTCTTCTCCCTTTTACAAACAGAAATATTGACACTTCGGAAATATTGGTGTTGAAAAATGAGGACTGCACATTCCATGCATATATTTTTATGGATAAACCATACCAGATTGTCAGCTCAGAATACCTGCACAAAAATATATCTAAATATATACTAATTTATTATATATTGGTATGAAATAGTTCAAAATTTAAAGTATTTAACCATTTAATAAAACATCAAATATTTTAAATTATTGATTTTATTTTTAACCGTCAGAATGACGGCATTCAGTCTTTTTAGTAAGAAAAAATTTCCGTCTTTCTAGTTTTAATAAATATATATTATAAATAATTATAGTATTCAACACATACTCAAAGCAATTTCGGTTAAATCTTTATCAATACTGTCTGACAATAGTGACATATGTCCTCCTATAAGATAAATAACAATCGTTTAGATGTTTTAAGTTCGAGACTAAATATTTCTGTATTTAGTCTTGAAATGTATTTTCACTAGAGAAACGAACATTAAATTGTCTGACTGTAAATATGCAACACAATGTACTAAGATATAAGAATACGATAACGATTACACTGGGAGTCGTTTCTAAAAGCGAAAATCACAACGTCTTAACAATCGAATGATGCATTGCTTTGTCTGACTATACTGACATATGTCAGCCAATAGGATAAGTAAAAATCTTTTAGATACTTTTGAAATTCGAGGCTAAATGCCACTTAAAATGCATTTTCGTCAGCGATTTGAACAACGAAATGACTGACTGTAATTACGTAACATAATGCACTTGTATATAGGAATACAGAAAAAGATCGTTGGGGATCATTTCGAGAGACTAAATCACCCATCCTATCAATCGAATGATGCATAGCTTTCTTCAAAACTTTTCGAAATATTTTACGCATTGCCGAAGTACAAATGAAAAAAATGCATTGGATATTCAGAATAATGCCCTGAAATATGACTGCCACATTTTATAACTCGTAAAAACATAAAAAAAGAATAGATTATTTTTCATTTTATCTATAAAAATTTATGGCGGGACATTAAGTTAAATATACAAAAGTGCTAGAATCATTTTTATGGATTTTTGAGTGAATTAATAATGATATTTGTCCTTAATTAATGCATATGCTTCAGTTATTAAGATTCAGAAAAAAATTAGATATTCATCCAATTAAAGGATATAAGATTTTGTTGCCAGAGGAAATTTATTAAATCCCTCCGTTTACTTTCACCTTAAGAAATTTGAATCACGTGTATCATACACTGGCTTTTAAAAACTCTTGCTATTTTTAAAAAATAATAATTAGATAATTTAATGGCATTGATGAATTATTAAATGTGTTCATAATTTATTTAAATTCCTGATTCATGAGTTCATTTAGCTTGTGTGAAAGAGCACCATTTGGTGCCTTATAATTTGAAAATAGAGTTCATGTTCTTATATCTTCAATTTGTGCAAGAAGTTTTACGTGGTTAACTAACTCTTTAATTAAACTAATGAGCTGTGGTAGTCTAGGGTCTAGTGGTAAAAATTTCTAACCATAGACAAATAAAATTTTAATTTCTATTCCGGAGTTCCAAACCAGGTTAATCCTTAACGTTCCAGACATGTTTATCTGTTGCCTGATTTCAATTTGAAAAATATTTGTGATGGATTATCTAATTTTCCTCAGAAAGGCACGAGATCTAGTATGTCTTTTTAACCTAAGTTAGTTATAAATTTCCATCATTCAGAAGTTTTAAAGAAGAAGAGGGACACTCAATTATTAATTCGTATTGAATTTTTTGAGTCAGGAAACGGTATGTTGTTGTTGCTGTTTCAAATGCCCCCTGACTGGAATCGTATTCCAGACCAGGTCTATATAGGGTAGCAGGCTGAGAAATGCGGGTCCTGTTTATAATATCACCACAAGAGTCCACAAGTCCGATTTCGCGAAGTGCCACCTCAATGTTCACCGAGCAACCCCAAGGGCGATATCTGGGTGGATCGTACCTTCCCCAAACATTGCCCTCATCGAAGGAAATCCCGGGCTACGGACTTAATGTGCCAGGTCCATTTAGACTTCGGGCTGAAGTGTACGGTTGCGGTTTATATATCACCACAAGGGTCGGAGTCAGTCTTAGCTAAACGTCACCTCGATTTTGGCCGAGTAACCATAGGGTTGACAAATGGAATCGTACCCTATCCCACCCTATCAGACCTCGTAGAGAGACTTTCCAGTATACGGATTTAACTTGCCCATATCCGGCCAATACACTGAGGTATTTATCGGTGCTTGTCAGGGTTCGATCCGACCACCCTCATCACGGAAAGCTGACACTCTATCACTAGGCTACCCTGAGTCCCTGGAAACGTTATTTCGACGTTCATTGAATTTTATTAAGTTTGTTATTTGTTATTTTCAATACAGGGAGACGTTAATAACTCCAACTATGCTCCTATTAAATACTGCCTCTAATAAATGCGTACTGTTCTAAAAACATTCTTACTAGGCAATGTTAGTACACTGTGTACATAAATGAATATCCCAAATTTGCAGGGCTATTGAGAGAAATCTAAAAAAAGTACAAACTTTTTTTTTTTCTGGGGCTACATCAAACATCAGGTGTTTGTTCCTCAGCTACCAAATGACGTTGACGAATTAAAGGGGGTCCAGGACACATTTTGAAATTTTTTTTATTTATTGAGTTAAATTTTTTAATTTTTTTCTGGTGGTTAACCAGATAATTTGTAAAAAAAATCACACCATAAAACGTCTCAGAAAGTTTTTAAAAAATTTTAAAATTTAAAATTTTTAATAAAAGTGGAGTAATTTAAAATCGTTATAACTCGAAATATTATTTGTCGAATTTCAATTTTTTTTTCATTTAATTAAACAAAAATATATAAATTTTAATTTTGATTCAGCATTTTTTAAAATATTAATTTAAAAAAAAATAAAAAAAATTTAGATTAGAAATTACGGAAAAAATTATGTAACTTATCTTTAAAAATCATATTTTCCAAATTAAATATTTTTTTCAAATTTGCTGAATCAAAATTAAAGTAAAATAGTTGAAAAAGACATGTTACAAGTTTCAATCATTTATCTTTAACGATTCTTGACTTATAACAATTTAAAGACGAGAAATGGGGAAAAAAAACATCATGCAGAAAAACGCACTTACAGGTTTAAATAACTATTGGCTACTATTAGAATGTTGAAAAAAAAATAATAATTTCTCTTGTTCTAATTAAGATAGAAACACGATTTAAACGTCATTTTAAACGCAATAGAACACAAAAATTTTTAATGCAATAAATTTTTTTTCGAAAATTCGAACAATTTTGTGTCCTGGACCCCCCCATAAGACACGCATATCTGCAGCCTCCCAATGCTGAAAAGAGTGTGGGACGAGTTATCATACCTCCTCGATATCCTTCGTGTTACTAAAGGGGCTCACATTGAACTCTTATAACTGTGTGGAATTTAAACTTTTACCTTTTATTTTTGGATTTCCGATGAACAGCAGGTTTGCACTTTGTTTAGCTTTCTTTCACTATCACTGCAAAGTCAGAATACTCATTTGTGTACACACTGTATTTTTAAACAGTTTTCTTTATTGGGCGTTTTCCTTTTTTGTCGAATTTTCTTTCCAGTAGCGCAAAACTTATACTACTGTACAAAGTACAAAATATACGTTTATATAATAGATAAAATGTTTATTGTATCTAAGCATATTTATTGTATGAAGCTGTGCGCAGACGTGTGCGTATATACGCAGATAGATATCCACTCTGCATTTCAAGAAGTACAGCCGTAACATGCAATGCCGATACATTAAGGCCGTGCACCTGGAATATAAATGTACGCATATAATATACTCCTTACTGTTGGATATTCGTGATTAGACGAATTCAGCTCATAAGACGGCGGAAAAGAACCTGTTGTTCATTTCCTCATGTTTCATAAGTTTTGGATGTGAAATATATATATATATATATATATATATATATATATATAATGATAACGCCTCACGATTATTAATTGTCGGGTATTTTAAATTCTCCTCAATAAAGCATAACCCCATATTTCAAATTCTGACACAAGAATGAACGATTAACCAACTTTTCAATTCCCTTCACTGCACGTGGGAAACTTTAAAGTTATTTTTAGACATGATTCAGAAGCTTGTGTTTTCCCGTTATACAATGCGCGTGTTCCTTTTGACTTATAGCCACTAGGTTGGGGTCGCATGTTCGCCGGTTAAATTCAATAACTTTTAAACTCCTAGCGTCCCCATAGTGTAAAAACGTTGAACAGCGATTTTCGAGCCTTCCTTGCCTGTTCTATTTCTCTTCTGGCTCGCGTTCTCTCTTTCTTTTGTCCCTAGTCCTCACACTGCTTCCAACTATACCATGATGCAAATGTCTTCTGACTGCTCCGGCAGACTCCGGTGGCCGCTAGTATTGTTTCTGTGTATCCTGCTGTAAAGATACATTTGGATTTGTTGAAGTGTCTGTAGAATAATACGGAATAAAATAATGTACATCAGTGTTGTGCGGGCTCTTCAGTGCCGCCCTTATGTGTTTATTACGGCGACCACGACCACCTGTGTGTGAATCCATCACCTGTACCGTTAAAGCCATTTTATTATATATACAGGTGGTTATAAAAATAATGGAAACACCAAGGTATAACTTGAAATACTCTATTAGTATGGAGTAGGAATGTTTTTGCCATATAATACACCCTTAATTCACCTAGGAACGGATTAGTCCAAGGCATGAATGGTGGTTAAGGAAGTATTATACCACTCCTCATGGAGAAATGTTGAAAGTAAATGTAGAGTTAGTGTTGGTGGATATCGATACCTGACTCTATTCTCTCAAACAAACCACAGTGTTGAAATAATACTGAAATCTAGGGACTGTGGTGGTTAGGTATCAGGTTTGCCTCTATTTTCATGTTCCTCAAGCCACAATTTGACAGGGCTGGCTCTATGGACAGGAGCTTTATCATCCTAAGAAACACCCTCTTCAACAGCAAAGAATGTTTGCATCATAGGATGAACCTGGTTGGCAAAAAGTTCGACATAGTACTTCCCAGTGTATCTCCCTTTTAGAGTTACAATAGGACTTGATGAAAACCATGAGAAAACAGCCTAGACCATGTCAGATTGATAGTTTGCACTAGACAATAAGGATCATATATTTCTTTTGTTGTTTTCCGGTAGTACGCACATTCTTTTATGGGGAACAATGGGACCGATGAAAATTCTGTCCACATGACATTCTTTTACATATCACTTGACCAGGATTTGTGCTCGTGGTACCATCGTGGGCGACGTTTTGCATTCACGTCTGTTACAAGTGGCTTGGGAATTGTTACTCATCCGTAAATGTTTTGTTTGTTGAGTTCCCTCCTACTTATAATGGCTGATACGAGAGCCTGTACATGCAGATAGAGCTCTATGGTCAATTTGGTTGCAGTTGTTTTATCTTTGCAAAACACAATCCACTTCAATACTCGTCCGTGTCTTTCACTCAGCTCTCCTTTTCTTCCACTATTCTGTTTCGCAGACGGCGTTTATTCGTTCATTCAGTATCTTGTCATGACATTCGATGCCATAGTTCTAGAAACATCCCAAACCTAGGTGGTTGTCGCAAGAGATATTCCCATTTGAAGCGCTCCATCAATTTTCCCTCTCTGCAAGGTGTGCAAGGTTTAACATCTTACGTTATCTCTCAAAACCGCGATGCCCATAGCTTCATTACTGCTACCTAACGGTAGAATAATATACAAACTATATTCTTTAAAAAATAACGGGGGTCAAACTTGTATTTTAAGGAATACGAAGCTCTCTCCTGAACACTCCTAATATTTATAGGTGTTTCCATTATTTTGATAACCACCTGTATATATATATATATATATATATATATATATATATATATATATATATATATATATATATATATATATATGGTGCTCCCATAATAAAGTAGCCACTAAACCACGTTGAATAACGAAAGGCGAATGTCCCTCAAACAAGCATCCAGATTATATATATATATATATATATATATATATGGATGTTTTTAAGTATAATATTAAATCATTGTAGTAAATGAATGTATCGATATATTAAGGAAATATGTTATTCTAAATAATACTCAAATTATATTAAGTAAATATAATTTTTATATTGTTATATAAAATAACAATCTGAGGAATATATATTTACAATTGTTATCAAAAGTGAATAGATTAAAGGATAAGTCTGCAAGTAAAATAATTCGAAATACAGGGCCGAGAGAATTTCTTCGGAGTATGACACGTCGATAGAGAGAGAGAGAGAGAGAAAGAAAAAAAAAATGTACTGAAACATAGAAAACCGCAAATCCCTTGGAAGCATGCTTTCTATTCATAACTATATTTACGTCTACAACCGTGGAAAGATTGTTGAAATAAAATTTTGTTTTTTTCCTTTCTTTTGCAACGAAAAATAGCACCGGATATGTAACCGAAAATGTATGTGCATCGGAAAGATTGATCTGCGGGCGGACAATTCAAATCTGTAAACTGAGAAATACATCAGGTTTGTCTGATTTTTTTCTCCTAATTTTATATCGAAGAAAGTATTTTTTCTTATTCATTCGACAAAGCGCGAAGAAAACATTTTGTATATACCGAATGGTATATACAAAAAATATGAGTGTTAGTCTAGAATCTATAGTCAGCTGTGTTATAAAAACAACTATTAAACATGTTTAGTGAATCACTATGGCTTTTATAGTTTTTACTGTATACTGTAGAGTTTATTGCTAAAATAATTTTTGCTCTCTAGAATTTATTGCGGGCAGTGTTATAAAATGGTTGACTATTACATATGTTTTAGCATTGAGAGTTACATAGGGTTAACAATATAGTCGGGCTAATAGAATTTGCATGCATATATATATATTCTAATGTCTGGGAGAACTGAGCCTAGGCTTTTCTCCGGGGGGAGCCGGAAGCGTGAGACCACTTCGCCGCATGTATTTCCCCCGGTTTCACCAAGGGGGTGGGTCCACACTGCACCCGTTTGCTGGTCTGCGAATTTGAACCGAGTCAAGAGGCGGGACCAGACCACCTGACCCAGAAATCCCTGAGGTAAATTTGAGAACTTGCAGTACATTGCAGCCACGCCCTATTTTACGTGCCCCGGCCACTATTAGTGAACACGGCGGTGGATTTTGTCAGCGACCGATCTTGAACCTGCAACCCTCAGATTACTGGCTTGACGCCTTTGCCAACCGGGCCACAGCCCCCATATATATATATATATATATATATATTTATTTATTTATTTATTTATTTATTTATTTATTTATTTCTGTGCGTGCACTAAGAGACAACTTGGGTCTGACTAAGTCTTGGAGCAAGTAAGTTTTATGTAGTTTTAATATATGGAACTGTCTAAGTAATAAATGAACACGATGGTTTTTGTAGTCTGCATTAACTGTATATCAACTATATGTAGCTGTAGTATCAACAGTATAGTAGAGTGTTTACGGCCTAAGTGAACTCGTATGTTTGTACTAATCTCTGCTTAAGCCTAACTAAATATGCTTTAAAAAATATAAATGTGTTTGTCTAAGTGCAACAAAGGTTTGAATAATTGTAATATGGAACTGTTGTAGTAATAAAACTAGGACGAATATACGGTATTTGCAGTCTGTACTATCTGTATGAGCACATTTTAGTGTACTATAACAGTATTCTTACCAGTATGCTAAATACTATTCTCATTATATAGTGTACCGTACTAAATACTCACCCTCTAATATCTACTAAATTGCATATTTGATAATTAATTTTGTCCCCTAGGTAGTGTTCACACTGATTAGCGAACTGCACCAATTCGCACAATTTTTCCAGTTACTATAGTAAATAGAACTAACATGATTTAAAATTGTTTTTAATGCTCCCTGCCTATACATCCCTTACCAAAACATCCTAACCACAACCTTCACAGTATGCACAGTGCAGATTTTTTTTCCAATTTCTTTTCCTTAAAATATCTTCCAATTAAATTTTCCAATTAAGTTTTCCAATTAAAGGTTGCAAATTGTTTTTTACTTCTTTAAATTGACATAAGATGGCGCACTAGCCATTTTTCTGCTCATTTTACGGGAATACATTGAATGCAAGTGAAAAAAGACTAGATTTAGGCGTTTGTACTGTGCAAACGGCGTTCCTCAAATGGTTAAAGCGTGCAGGGTTAAGGAACGCGGTTTCTTTTTGGCATACGGATATGGGTGGCGACTAGGGATGTAAGACGAAATTATTTCGCCTGGTGCCACCAAGATTAAGACCGAGCACCCGCTGGTGCACCATCTGATGAGTTTGTGACCTCCATTCATCACTACGAACTCCACGGAAGGGCCTCTCGGCCTACAAAATTAACGTGCCACTACTTGGCGTAGACATGAGAAAATTCAGTAGTGCTTGTCGTCAAAGGAACTGAGCTACATCGGTGCCGAATCCAAACGAGCATACCTCTAGGATGAGACGGGCCACACTGAAATGTAAACTATACAACATAGTATTTTCTCTACATAGTGTATTATGCTAAATAGTAATTATACTATATTGTACAATTTACTTAATTGTATAGTCACATTATTTAGTAAAACATTCTTTTGAATTCTACTTTAACGTACAAATATTTTATATTTACAGTATTTCGTATATAGTCAAGTTATTATATATTGAATCGCTAGTAAAATCCTCTGGCAACATACATATATATATATATATATATATATATATATATATATATATATATATATATATACCACCTATTCTAGGGTGGTAATTAGGATTGAAAGTTTCTCTTCGGAAAGTTTTCTGGTCCTTTCTTAAAATCAATTTTTCGCAGTTTGTCACTATGTAAGTTCAATTTAGAATACGGGCGGTAGCAAGAAACTGTACTTTCTCTGTTCGGAATAGCATAGTAAACATTTTATTTATTGATTGATTCTGCTTACTACTTTATATAAAGCGATATAGAATTACATAGCTATATATATATACAGGGGGTTATCAAAATAATGGAAACACTTAGGAATAGCATGAAATTCTTTATTAATATGGCATAGGACCAAATATGGCATTTAATAACACCTGAATAAACTAATGAATTGAAATATGCAATGCATGAATAGTGGTTAAGGGACTATTAAACCATTGTTTATGGATAAATCGTCAATGTTCCTGTAAAGATGCTGTTGTTGGATATCGATTCCGGACTCTATTCTCTAAAATAGACCACAGCAGTTCGATGATATGGAGGTTTAGGGACTGTGCGAACCGGAAAAGATGTTTAACTTGGTCTTTATGTTCCTCAAACCCCGACCTGACACATCTACCCGTATGGATCGGAGCATTATCATCATGGAGAACGCCATCTCCTGCAGGAAACAATTTTTCCACCATATGATAGATCTGGTCGTCTAAAAGTTCGACATAGTCTTTCCCAGTCAATTTTTCTTTTAGATCCCTTTTGAAAACCATGAGATGGCCGCCGAAACCGTGAAAAATTTCCCTCCATGTTTGACAGCTGTTATGGGAGAAGCATGATCATACGCTTGTATAGGTGTTCTTCGGACATACGAACGTCATGTTGCGGGGAACAAAGTGAACAATGATTAGTCTAACCAAATGTCCTATTTCGAAGTTTCACACGATCAGGATCTGTGCTCATGGCACCACTGTAGAGGAAGTTTTTTCATCACATCTGTCACGAGCGGCTTGGGAATTACTACTCTGCCTTAAATATTTTGTTTGTGTAGTTTTCTCTTACCTGTAATGACTGATACTGAAGCCTGCAGATTCAGATGGAGCTCTACGGTCACTTTGGCTGCAGTTATATTCCTTTTTGATGTTACAATCCGCTTCAACACCCGTCAGTGTCTTTCGCATAGCTTTCACTTTCGTCCACTTTTCTGTTTCACAGAGGATGTCTTTCCGTGCACTCTGTATGACATCATGGCTTCCGATATCAGAGTTCGGTAGACACCCAAAACCAAGGGGATGTTGTAACAGATACTCCAATTAGACGCACTTCAACAATTTTCCCTCTCTCCACGGTCTACAAGGTTTGACATCTTACACTATCCCCCAAAGAGCCTGATGCCCATAGTTTCATTACTGCTACCTTAGAGTAGAAAATGTATACACTATATTCTATAAAATATACTGGTCCCTAGACTTGTTCTTTAAGGAATACGAAGCTCTTTTATAAACACTACTAATAATGATATGTTTCCATTATTTTGATAATCACCTATATATATATATATATATATATATATATATATATATATATATATATATATATATATATATATATATATATATATATATATATATATATATATCTGTGGTTTTGTACAAGAAGTGCAAAAGTCAGTTTTTTCCGAGATAACTTGTTTGCTTATGTCTCTTTAAAAATGTATCATTTTTAATGCAAGAAGTACCCAAGTCTGTCCTATGCTTTAAAAGTGTTTTCCAAACCATTCTACAGACTTGGGTACTTCTTACATTGAAAATAATATTTTTTTAAAGAGACATAAACAAACAAAGTCAGCTTGGTAAAAACTGACTTAGGAACTTCTTGTACCAAGCCACAGATATGAAATTTCATCCCTTGCATTCAAAGACAATAATTAATATACATTCGACGTCGAAATAAGAATTTCTGCTATCAAGATACTCTTAAAATTCAATGCGATTCGATTATTGAACCCTAAATTAACATACGTAGAACAGAAAGAGGCTTAAGCACATTGAGGCGAAGTGTGGGCTTCCCACAGAAAAGTGAGCAAAATATTCAAAACCTGTAAATTTTGGAAATTTATAATTCAGTTAGGTTAAAAGGACGAATTGCTCTCTGATACCTTTATAAGCTAAATTGCAGAATCCTTTACAAATATTTTTTTCCAATTGAAATTAGACAACAGATAAACGTCTAAAATGTAAGAGCTAACTGGGATTTGAAGTCAAAGAGCTAATAATACATTTTTTTTTGTTTATAGTTAGAAATTCTTACAAGTAGACCTAGACTACCAAGTAATTAGTTTAATTAAGGAAATAGTTAATTACATAGAGCTTCATGCAAACACAGAAGATATACGAACCTACATTCTGTTTTACAAATTTCAATATCTCAAAGTTGTTCTTTCACACATGTCAAATGAAATTATGGTGAATAAATCAAAAATTATGAACACATTAATTCATCAATGCCATTAAACTTTCCTATTATTCAGAAGATAATTAGAGATGTTTCTGAAAAAGCTATATGTGCTATACGTGATTCATATTTCTTATTGCGAAAGTAAACGGATGAGTTTAATAAATTTTAGTCAACATCAAAATATTATATCCTGTTATAGGATTATTTCCAATTTTTTCTTGAATTTTAATTGTGGAAGCATAGAACTCAAAGAATGACAAACAGCATGATTTATTCATTTCAAAATGTTAATAAAAATGATACTGAAACTTTTGTACATTTAATTTATTGTCCAACCATAACGCTGCCGTTTCGATAAAACTTTTAAGAATGGATTTCCGGGCATTTTTATAATGATAAAAATAAAAAGAATCTTTTATTTTTGTTTTTTGTTTTTAATTTATTTTTGTTTTATCTTTTAATTAAAAAAAATTAAAATCCATAAAATGTGCCAGTCATTTTTCAGGGCATTATTCAGAAAATCCAATAAATTAGTTTCTTTTGTACTTCTGAAATGTTCAATGATTTTCTAAAAGTGTAGAACAAAGTAATGCGTCATTCGTTTGTTAAAACGGGTGATTTTCCCCTTCAGAAAAGACTCCCAGCGTAAACATGATCTTTTTATGCATTCTTATATCTTGGCGCATTGTGTTCCTTAATTATAGTCAGACATTTCAATGCTCGAGTCGCTGGAGAAAATGCATTTCAAGTGGTATTTAAACTCGAATTGCGAGGTCTTGAAAATTTAGCCTCAAAGTATCTAAATGGCTAGTATTTATCCTAAAGGCTAACATATCATATAACCATTGTCAGACTGTTTTGCGAAACATTCAACATAAGTTGCCTTGAGTGCTTGCCAAATACTGCAAACATAAGAAGTGTGTTAATATTTAAAATAAAAAGTATTTGTGACTTGAATTCTAAAGAATACACTAAACTAAGTAATGTGAATATATAGATTTAGTTTAGTGTAGAAAATAGTGTGTATCCTTCATGGTATGATATATTAATAGTGTAAATTCTGCTGCATGCAATAGAGTATAAAACATGTTTAATACAGTACACTGAATAATGGAAGAACTATTTAGTACAATATACTAATTTATGTTAGTTCTATTTAATATAGTACATTTAAAATATTAAAAATATTGACAGGAATATTTAAAATATTTTTTTTTTAAATTAAAAAATATATTTAAAAATATTTAAAATATTATCAGGGATTAAAATAAAGTTAATCCAATTTGGTGTAATCCACTAAATAGAGCAAATACTGCTCTTTGTAATACGTACTGTAGATATAATGTCATTTAGTAAGTGGTGGCATGAGCGTTGTTTAGTACAGTATACTTAAGAATCAGAATACTGTTTCGTTTACTGGCTAGAAGGCTAATATGTATAGTAACGTGAAAGTGTAAATACAAATTCCCACAGACTGTAAATTCAAAATTATTTGATTAACACTTAGGCATTTCCATATTGCAATTACACAAATGGCGAATTTACATTTTAAGTGGTTATTTAGCCTTCAATTAGGACAGCATCTAAAATATTGTCATTTTCCCTACGGACAGACATATTTCACTAATGTTAGACTGTGTGGTTCAAGATTAAACATTGCCTTGAGAATTTGCCAAATACTGTAAATACAAAAGATGTGTTAGTTTAATTTGAATTTTAAACGGTACGTGTTTCTAAATATTGTGAATATTCAATTTAGTTCAAGTGTACAAAATAGTATACATTTAGTGTAATGCACTAAATACTGTAAATACTGTGCTGTAAACCATAAAATACAATGTAAAAACAATATAATGTAGTTATCTAAATAACGTATTCTTAAGTAGTATAAGAAAGAGACTAAATAAAGTCCCGGGGCACCTAGCGTTTAATGAGTCTGAATTCTGCACTGAGGTCGCTCGGTTCAGTACCTGAAAAACGTCGCTAAATGCTCTCGTTTCTAAGCCACGTCAGGGTACTTTAAAAGGGGTCACAGGACCTTGAAACTCGACCATATAACTATAAATATGGTCTAATTCTAACCTATTTTCTAAATTGCATATCTTTAAATATGATACATATAAAAATGGAAATTACAAATCTATAAATAATTTTCAAATTAGCAGTTTAGATTTTTATATGATTAACTGCTAATTTGAGTTTTGTGCAGCGTTTCTTTTAAACTATCAGTAGGAAACTGATAAAAGAACCCTCATATGTATATTCCATGGTAAAAATGCGTAATTCTGGAATACTTTTTTATGTGGGAAAAATTATGAAAATAATTGTGAAGTTTTTGAAGTTTTCCAATTTTATGCTCAACTTAAAATTTAAATAATATTTATTGCAATTTATTTGGATTTACATTACAGGAAAATATATTGCAGGTACATTCTGACCATAAATTGTTTTACTGTAAACATATGTCTCAATTTTATGATGCGTAAAGTGCTCTATGATTTTCAATCACCAGTGAATCACCATATAAAATTCTAAAGTGCTAATTTGGAAATTATTTATAGATTTATAATTCCCATTTTTATATATGAAATATTTAAAGATATGTACTTTATATGTATAAAGAAAGAAAATTTCTTTTTCTAATATTATTTGAGTTTTTTCGGTTAGAATTAGACCATATTTATAATAATTTCGTTGAGCTTCAAGGTAATGTGCCCCCTTTTAAAGAGTAGGCCGGAACGTTTTACCGTGTGGTTTCTAAGGGAATTAACCCTTTCATGAGCAACTACCTGGTGCAAAATTTTCCCCGAATTTTTTTTTAACCTAAAGAATCTTGAAAAGTTTTCCAATTGAAAGTTGGAATTTTTTTTCTTCTTTAAACTGAAAACAGATGGCAGTACTAACCATTTTTTGGCTCATTTAAGAGGAATACATTGAATGCAAGTGATAAATGAGTAGATTTCGGCGTTTGCACTGTGCAAACGGCGCCCCTAAAATGGTTAAACAAGAACAGCATCCCTTTGCTTTACAGCCTTCACTGTATTTGGTTAGGATTTTAGGATCCATTAGAAACAGCAAAATAATGATAATCCTATTTAATATAGTACATTAAAAACATTATTCATGCTGTTGTTGTTCCTAATGCCGTGGCCGGAACTAATCCCACACCAGTTACATATAAGCATTGCGGGATGATGTGTGCAGCTCCGCTTTATAATAGCACCACCCGTGTCTGTGTCCGTCTTAGCTGAGTGCTACCTCAGTTTTGACCGATCACCCCCCAGGGGCGACATCTGGGGGTATCCTACTCTGTCCCAACTTTTCTGACTTCATAGAAGGACTTCCCGGTTTATGGATTTAACGTGCCCATATCCGGCCTATAAGCCAAAGTATTTAATGTCGCTTGTTGGGATTCGATCCGAGCAAACTCAGGACCGAAAGTCGACGCGCTACCACTAGACAACCTCGGACCCATAATAAAAATATTACGAATGCTATTTGGTTACAACGCTTTACAACGTGTGTACTATTCGTTTTTATACATTAGTAGCCATACTATTTCGTTTTTAGTATCGTGAGAGCCGTTTATTAAAGTACACCTCATAATGAGACAAGCATTTAGTATATGGCGACAATACTACAGTCGAACCCCGTTATAACGAACTTCAAGGGACCAAAAGTTTTGTTCGCTTTATCCGGTGGTTCGCTATATCTGAACCGTTAAAAAAATGCTAGAGCACGCAAAATATATAACTCATTTTTTGTAATATGTATTCGATATTGATGTATTAAAAATGATTAAATCTATTAAAAATGATCAGTAATGAATTAAATTGACTAAAATCGATTACATTACATTGACACAATACTAATTAAATTACGTAAAATAGGAAAACGGCGGGACCAAAATTTTCATTCGTTATATACCAGGATCGCTATAACGGGATTCAACTATATGAAGTATTGACAGAAAATGAGTACTTGCAATTTAATACACACTGTATATACACTAGTAATCAATTACCATTTAAATAGTTCCCTACTTCAGTTACAAAATTCTTACTTGCAATTCGACAAATGCATTTACAAATTTATAAGTAAACTTAGTTAGGCTTAAACAATTATTTGCACATAGACAGTTTAACTTGGACGAGAAATTCTCTCGTAGCAAATACTATCAATTTCCCATTCCTTAACTAAACACATTTAATGGTCAAACAGTTTACAGCACGGCTCGCTGTAAATATTACATTTTCCGTAAATATTATCCTGTTACATAAACATATCTTCTCCCGTTATCGAACGTATAAGAAATCTCTTTCTTCGAAAAATAATAATAAGAAAAAAAAATCAGACAAACCTCGGGTATTCACAGTTTACAGATCTGAATTGTCCGCCCGCAGATCAATCTTTCCCTCGCACATAAATTTTCGGTTACAAATCCGAAGCTCTTTTTCGCTGAAATTTTCTTTCAACAACCCTTCACGATTGTAGACGTAAACACAGTTATGAATAAAAAGCGTTCTTCCATGGTAGCTACCTTTCTCACTGTTTCAGTAAAAAACCTTTTTTTTTCTCTTTCAATATGTTATCCCTCGCAGAAATTCTTTCGGAAAAGTATTTCGTATTCAAAAATTTCCACAGGTTCGTTTCTACCGTCTTATAAACTGATTTCGTCCATTCGTGAATTTCTCGTTGTAAGGAGAATATTTGATGCAGGGTTTTATATTCTAGGCGCACGTGCGTAATGTATGGACATTGTATCTTAGGACTGTACTGCTGGAAATGCAGTATGTATACTTGCATTTGTAGACTTTCATCTGTTCACAGCTACTTACATACATACATACAATATACATATTACATATTATATTTAACCGATATTTCATTCGTTATACAATGGTATAGGTTTTACGCAGCTTAAAAGAAACTTCGTTTAACTCATAACTAAGCTTCATATTAAGTCACTGAAAATTATAAACTTCCTTTATTTATGTAAACTTAACATAATAAAAAAAATGATGAAGTATGGTCAACCTGGATCTCGGATATTTGTTCAATATTTGGTTGAAATATTTGAGTGCTACTCTTTTATCTTCATTCGGGGCTTAATCGTTGTTTTGTTTTAATAGATAATCCTTTTAAAAACTCAGTTTAAAGCATATTTTTTTAGAATGTAAATCACATTTTTTTAATTAAATAATTCAATATGATATACACTATAAGCGACATCTCCAGTTTCATTCGAGTCCACTGAATGCGACGCAAATTGAACGTAATTTCTGAGTAAGGCGTTGACATTAAAGACTATTTAATAATAATAATAGTAATATATATATATATACTAGCTGAAAACCCGCGCTTCGCTACGGAGTACATTCAAATTAAATACAACGGTCAATGTATGCAATTAATGCCAAAATATATATATATATATATATATATATATATATATATATATATATATATATATATATATTTATAGTAAATATGACGATCAATGTATACAATTGATGTAGAAAAAATATATATTTATAAATAAATCGTAAGGGATATTTTTAAAGACAAAATAATGTCCAATCGTCTGCCGCATTAGCAAGAAAATTTTTTTTGTCTATTTAGTTGTTACGCACGTGACGATAATTTTATTTAAAGTAACAGAAAAAGAAATCACGTGATCGACATTTAATAAATTAAATTCTAAAAATGAATCTTTAAAAATTCCCCAAAAATCAGAAAATGGATGTAAAGATTCGAAAAAGATCTCATTTTAAAGGAATTTTTATGATCTTTCTCGTGATATAAATTTTATATCCGTCAATGTATTAATTTAAATGCAAACGTAAAAAAAGTTTAAAAAACAGCTTAAAAATTTAATTTTAAAAAATCTAAGAAGAATTTTTGAAAAATCTTTCTTAGTGCACCCCTACACTATTAGAAGAATCGCCATGTAAAATTTCAGCCCTTTAGGTCCAGCGGTTTGGTCTGTGCGTTGTATGTCAGTCAGTCAGTGAATGAATGAATGAATGAATGAGTCAGTTACGGAACTGTTTTATATATATAGATATAAAAAAACGTGAAATGCGCCCACAGTTTGCGAATTTTTTCGTGACCGTTTTTAAGTTGTTTTTAATATTACGTATGAGAATTCAATTTCATCAAAAATATTTTTAATTACGTAAATTTTAGCACAGTTTTAAAACACTAGTGAACGTATAAGTGATATGAGTAAAAACAAAGGTTGTCTCATCATCTTTCTTCCAGTTTCGTTCGGACTTCAAAATCTTTTTTTGCCTCCGAAAGATTTTAAAGAGATCAAGGTGGAATGTTTCTCTTTTTGTTGTAACAGATAACGTAGTTGTAACATTATAAAAAGTTCTTAATGCAGTTCGGTTCTATCAAAACCACGTTTTTTTATCCCCATCTTTCAATAAAGCTTTTGAATGTTATTCATACTTTGTCGAACGTAGTCTTCAAATGATGTCGCCATTTTCACCAGGCACAACGATGAGGCATAAAGCATAAAGAAAGCATACTTTTCTATTAAAATATTTTAAAACAGTCTCTTTTATTGGAAACTAGCTGAATACCCGCACTTCGCTACAGAGTACATTCGAATTAAATACAACGGTCAATGTATACAATTAATGCCAAAAGTATGTATAAATATATTTATAATAAATACAAGGATCAATGTATGCTATTGATGTAAAAAAAAACGAAAAAATATATTTATAAAAAATCGTAACGGATATTTTTATAGACAAAATAATGTAGAAGAAAATATTCAAATTAAATCTAATAGAACATACTAAAGAATATAGTACAGTTAATATAGTACAGTTTGAGGAACATATCTTTTACTATATTTTAATATTTATTTGGATAATGTCCAATCGTCTGCCGCATTAGCTAGAAAAGAAATTTTTTTTTGGCTATTTCGTTATCATGCACGTGACGATAAATTAATTTAAAGTACTAGAGAATGAAATCACGTTACCAGAATTTAATAAATTAAATTCTAAAAATTAATCTTTAAAAATTCATCAAAAATCAAAAAATGAAGTTAAAGATTCGAAAAAGATTTCATTTTAAGGGCATTTTTATGATCTTCCTCGTGATATAAATTTTATAATGCTCCGATTATTATTTTAAATTAAAACTTTTTAAAAAGTTACTAAAATAGCTTAAAAATTTAATTTTTAAAAATCTAAGAAGAATTTTTCAAAAATCTTTCTTAGTGCACCCCTACACTATAAGAAGAATCACCATGCAAAATTTCAGCCCTTTAGGTCCAGTTGTCTGGTCTGTACGTTGTATGTCAGTCAGTCAATCAGTCAGTCAGTTACGGAACTGTTTTATATATATAGATTACATATTTTTCAAAGTTCATCAGGGAGGACATTTGGTTGGTTTGGAGCGCTACGGTCAATTTTTGCTACTCGTTGGCTAATTAAACTGGGACCTACAGTGTAAAGACGATTACGAATGGCTACAAATATCCATGCCAACAGTGGGACTCGAATCCACAGGAACTGAACGGAATGCCATTGCCCTAGCCATTCGGCCATTACCTGGCTGAGGACATTTTAGAATCATATGCCACCCCGAATGATGAATGACCAGCCTGTTCTCATACCACCAAAATTTAAATGCAGTTTAAGTAAATGCAGTTTAAATGCAGTTTAAGTATCCTGTAAGAAATATTTCTCAGAATTATATACCTACATGTATATAATTCTGAGAAATTATAATTTTGAATATATACATGGAACATATAAGGTCACAGATAAGGATATTTCAAATGATGAAGTAGCCTAAGAAAGAATCGGGACATCGCCAGTTTTCAAAGACTAGTCATGAGTTAGTGAATGAACAAATGTATTTTGTAGATGTATTTTGGTTTTAATGGGGAACAAGATGGCCGGGCATAAGATCTATAAAGCAATGAACAATGATATGCCCTTTAAGCTGGGAATGTTTAAATTGTCGTAACACACAGACTGGAGCTCTAAAGTTCCATTTTCAGTATCGTTATAAATGCGATTATCTTTCCCTCAAAAATCGTATTTTAAGTACAATCAAATGTATAATAGATAGAAGTTTTCTAGCTAGAAAATTATGTATGGATAAAATGTATATGAAGCCATGGTTAATTGAGGAATTTTGGCCTCTAATGGTATGAAAACGAATCTGATTTATTAAAAATGACATTTTATTTTAAATAAGAAACACTTTTCAGTACACAAACTAAATTGGTAGAAGACTACGAAGTATAACGGTCTATAAAAATAACAAAGATGAACCATTATGTACGTGATAAATAATATACCAAACCACGTTTTTAAATTTTTACATCCACGTCTATGTTGTCTAACATTTCTTGCACGCGTCACCCACAAAATTTTATTTATTACCACCCATTCCGGGATGAAATAAAAGAAAGAAAATTGGAAACCTGGAGAAGTGATACGTTTCGGTAGAAATATTAATTCACTGAGGGTTATGACTCAAAATGCCATGAATAATTTTTGAAGTGAAATAAATTATCCGGAAATTTTTGCCGGAGAATGTGCGCTTGGTAGGTTTTCAGGGTGAAACAGAAAATGGAGTTGTAAACCTAATGGATAAAGGCCTTTAATATTTTAAGTTTTGCTGATGTAATATTTTATATGGGAAAAATATAATGTATGTTAGGTGAAGAAGGATAATGTAATGGGTTTTGTTTGCTGGTATGCAATTTTTGGACCCATTTCTATGAACAGTGTGTATTATATTTTCCCTTAGCAGTATACGTGAAATGGCATGCAGATAACAAAATCAGAATGCAGTTTTAGTTTTATGTTCCGACTTATTTATTTTTTAATATATTATGTAGGCTATGGGAGTTGTTCAGCCCAACACAACCCCACTTATTGGTAGTGGCCCCGCAACACCATTCATTGAATGTATGGTAAAAATAGTATCACAAGAATATGAGAGCAATGATTCAATTATTTTTAGCTTTAGTTACTCAGTGATCCTAATTTTGCTGAAATAAAAGTTTATGGGAAAATGCGAGTATATGCAATATAAACAAATACAAATTTGAGTATGTTAGCTGAATGTATAACTTGGAGTACATGATACTAGCTATGAAAGTGTGTATTATATTTTCCCTTAGCAGTATACGTGAAATGGCATGCAGATAGCAAAACCAGAATGCAGTTTTAGTTTTATGTTCCGCTTATTTTTTTTTAAATCTAGTAAAGAAGAATTTTCTTGCAAGACCCCTTACTAGTCGTAAAAGAGGAAGGCCAAAACTAAGATGGGTCTTTTGAATCAGATTTTAGAATGACTAGAGTGGGGAACAGGCAGACCAGGTCTTGAAATAGTTTGTCCTGGAGGAATCTTCATCAGAAGGCCCTCGTCCACCCTGGGCTATCGTGCCAAATATGATGATGATTTATTTTATAGTCCTTATTTGCATCATGGCTTCTACGTATCAGGTGGACAGAGGTAGCACAATGGTAGCGCGTCGACTTTCGGTACTGATAGTGCTTTTATCGAATCCCGACAAGCGCCTTTATATACCTCTGTGTCTAAACCGGATATGAGTTCTTGATATGAATTCCGTTGATTGAAAGTCCCGGTATGAGTTCAAAGAGGATGGGAGAGGATACGATCCTCCGAGATAACACCCCTAGGGTCAGTTGGTTAAAATTTATGTGGCACCTGGCTAAGTCAGACGCTGATCCTTGTGGTGCCATTATAAACCGGAGCCGAATCCCCTCAAGCAAGCCTATATGGACCTGGTCAAAAATACTCCGGGCAAGGTAGCATAAGCAACAACAAAAACAAAATCGTGTAAGACATTTTGTTACAAGCTTTTGCCATCTACTGTTCCATGTTGGATCTGTCATGATGATAAAAAAACTTCATTTTCTCAATTAAACTATTCTAAAATGGTCTGTGGTGTAAAAATATATACCATTATGGTTCAAATATAGTGTAAATTTAAATATTTGTAGCTCTTCAGAATCTAAAATTCGAATATTTAATTAGTATTATCACGGAATATAAATTTTCAATGAATATATATATATATATATATATATATATATATATATATATATATATATATATATATATATATATATATATATATATATATATATATATATATATATATATATATATTAAATTATTTATCATGTATACTTGTTACGAATCAGTTTAAACAGACATGTAGTCGAATTCTCAACGGGACGTCTGAAGTCAATATTTTGAAGTAAATATAATTTTGGATTCAGTGTTATAAATTTTATTAATCCATACATTTATTTTTATTAGTTATAATCAGAGAATAGTTAAAACTATATTTGACTCAAAAAGGAATTTATATGAATCTAAAATATCACAGTAAGTGCAGATTATTAAGAGGTTGTACAAAGACTATTGCTAATTGTGTAGCTACTACGATTTTTCTAAGCATTTTCAGAGAACAGGACTTAATGGAAGCTTTTTATGATTTTCTTGTCATTCCAAAACTTCTAGTTTTGTAAAAGGTACAATGCATTATATATATATATATATATATATATATATATATATCCCTTACATCACGTCCTTAAATTATACCTTGAAAGGGAAAACTAGCTCACATTTACATCTCTGGAGACTCAGCCTGAAATGAATAAAATATTAAATTTGGTAGCCTTCGGGCCGAATCGTTTATTAGAGCGACAAACGTACACCTATCCATTCCAGAAGAACAACTCGGAATAAATACCATCTTTCAACATTAAACGCGAGAGGTAAATGTAAATCTTATTTGTAGGGTCAGCAGATTTAGGGGCTCGCGATGCTAACCCACTCCTGAATACGGACGCATACACGTGTAGAAATGCAAAGGCATGCAATTAATGGGAAGTTCTGTGGCTAAAGATTTTAAACCGATAAATTAATATTACTGCGAATTGGATTTAGGAAAGGGATTTTAAAAGCTAGAAGGGAGTGCATAGTATTTAAAATGTCCTCCAAGTTCTCAAATTTACCTGTGGCAGTGCTAGGTCAGGTGGTCTGGTCCCGCCACTCGACACGGTTCAAAATTCGCGGACCATCAAACGGATGCAGTGTGGACCCAACATTGTGGTGCAACCGGGGCGACGCATGGGGCGAAATGGTCTGACGCTTTCGGGTCCCCTAGGATTAGTTCTCCCAGCCATTAGAAAAAATGTAATATTATATTATATTTTATATATATATATATATATATATATATATATATATATATACAGTAAGTCCTCTAGTTACGCGGATTCGTAGGTACACGGTTTTAAATATCATATATTTTTAAAAGACGCCAGTCGTTTCGCGCATTTACAGATGTACTGCGACTTTTCCGGTACGTGGCAGCCCAGCCGATGAGTGGCAGTCCTGCGTTTGTGTGAGGCGCCAATAGGGGCATCGGTTAACAGCGAACGGTCGTGTGTTTTGCACGCAGTTCTCAAGTTAGATTTCGAGACAAATTACAACATAAAACCCATAAATAAAACACATACGAAAAAGGTAAAAAGGAACAGACCATAAGCACATGTATAAAGAGACTCGTAATTTACTATGGGAAACTAACGTTGAATTTGCTCGTATTAGACGGCATGAAAAATGTAATAAGACTGTAGATATTGCTTGTGTATGCGGTATGAATGATTCCAATAGAACTGTCGTAAAGCATAAAGATCGGATTGCCCAACACGTGACGAATTATGTTCCCATGCAATCGACGGTAATTTCGAATTAAAAATATGTTTTAATAAAAACGTCGGAGAATTTATTGATAAAATTGGATTGAAGATCTACAACGCAAACGCCTACCGATAAGTCTTGCGCTGATATAAGCGAAAGAGTTAAGTACAGTCGATTCCGGTTAATCGGATCACATCGGGACGTGAACATTTTGGTCCTAATTACCGAATTTGGTCCGATTGAACGAATATGCTCTATGTCACAAGACAGGATTCGGTCCAAATATGCGACTGGTCCGATTAACCGGTGGTCCAATTAACCGGAATCGACTGTATTTGTGAATATTTAAAGCACAGACGCGGTAATGATGCCAATGATCGTAAATTTCGACTTACGATCATTACTTGTGCTTTCTGCTTATGTGAAATATTCTGGAACAGATTAACCCCCTAAATCGAGGACTTATATATATATATATATATAATATATATATATATATATATATATATATATATATATATATATATATATATATATATATATATATAATATATATATATATATATTATATATATATATATATATATTATATATATATATATATATATATATATATATATATATATATATATATATATATTATATATATATATATATTATATATATATATATATATATATATATTATATATATATATATATATATAATATATATATATGTATATATATATATTATATATATATATATATATATATATATATATATATATATATATATATATATATATATATATATATGTATATATATATATATATATATGTATATATATATATATATATATGTATATATATATATATATATATATATATATATATATATATATATATATATATATATATATATATATATATATATATACACGGGTTGGCCAGAATTGAAACTTCCCTGTATATCGAACTACTCAGTGTAAAGGCTTCAAATTTTGTACACATACTATTCAAGACATGGGGAAATTGTTTTCATGAAACAAAATTAATTCCAGAAACACCGATAGGTGGCGATGTCTAACACAAAATATGAAAAAGACAAATAATAATAATAATAATAATAATAATAATAATAATAATAATAATAAACACATGCGAAATGAAATATTTATTTTAACATTTCTTTAACCCTTATAGAAAAAAAGAAAAAATAAACTTAAAATTCCAGTGTAACTGCAATTTTGCACTGCAAGCACAGAAATTTGCATAAACCCATGGTTTGTAACCATAAGCCAAAGGACCATTTCTTCCACAAATTCTTCTTAGAATTACCGCTCGATTCAGGAAAACTGGACATCTTCGAGTTCACCGGGGTCGAAGACGCAAACCGGTTCGTTCAGATGTTATTAAAGATGTTGCCACATATATCGTTGAGCAGTCAGAGAATAATGTTGTAGCTTACAGTAGTGCATGTAAAGTGTCACGGCACTTGGATGTTCCGTATAGAACACTGTGGAACGTACTACGAAAAACGGTGCTTTGTCTCCCGTACAAAATCAGTCATAACAGTTGCTGACCATCGACAGGGAGAAGCGACTTACCTTTGCATTGACGTTTCTTGCTACAACTGAAGTGGACGCATCGTGGCCATGAGAAATTCTGTGGAGTGACGAGGCCCATTTCCACCTCAGTTAAACAATGAACAACCATAACTTTCGCATTTAGGACATGTAAAACTCCCATACCTTCCAAGAGATTCCATCAAACATAATTAAATATTCAGCCTGGTGTGGATTCATAATAGGGTGGTTCGAAAAAATTTTTTTTTTAAATTTCAGATTGCTAGAGTGCACAAAAGTTGCCATTGGTATAGACGTGAAAAAAGCACTAATTATTATTTTTTTATTAATTTGTCTTTCGGTCGCGCAATGACATCGAAATAAGCAAAAAATTGTGAAAAACCTTAATTTTTCATAATTTTTTTAAGCCCACCAGGTGGTTTTAATTGCGTTCGTATACCATGAATTAACTACTAAAAGTATGTAAAATCAATATATATGCACTTATATATATTGATTATAAAGTTTATCTTATATGCTTGGATTTTAAATATATTATTGTAATAGAATTAAAATATAGCATCTCTAAAAGTCGTATGATTAAAATGTACTAAACAGTCAAACTTTGAAATTTTGCAAAAAACTACTAATTTTACTCATTTTGTACTATGTTGCGCGACGGAAGATATGAAACAAATGTATAATAAGTGCATATATATTGATGTTACATACTTTTAGTAGTTAATTCATGGTATAGTAACGCAATTAAAACCATCTGGTGTGCTTAAAAAAATTATGAAAAATTATGGTTTTTCACAATTTTTTGCTAATTTCGATGGCATTGCGCGACCGGAAGACAAATTAATAAAAAAAATAATAATTAGTGCTTTTTTCACGTCTATACCAATGGCAACTTTTGTGAACTCTAGCGATCTGAAATTTAAAAAAAAGTTTTTTTCGAACCACCCTAATTCACAACCACATTCATTCTCGGATATTTCTTTTAAGAACAGGCTACTCGCAATGACCCTGTGACATGCACCGTGACATCCAACAGGTAAAAAAAAAGGATGCTCGAAGCTTTTTATTGTACCCCATTTGAAACAGCGGCAGTATCTTGACCCAATTAATTTTATGCAAGATGGAGCGTCTCCACACGTTGTGCACAGCAGGTTCTTCGGCAACGTTTCACTAATGATAGAATAATTACGCTTCATACAGTCGCACGTTTCCGACAGCCTGGCCATCTCGTTCTCCTGATCTTAAACTGTGCGATTTTTGGCTGTGGGTTACACTTAAAAAAATCTTGTTTATATAGCACGTCCGGTAATCTTGGCAGACTTGAAAGAAGGTATCACTCTGCCTGTGAGAAGCCTTCCAGTCGACCAGTTACGATCCTCAGTTGAACAGGCTGTCCACAGGCTGCAGACTTTACATGTTCAAGGAGGGAACTTTATTGGGCAGCATTCCCTCGACTGTGTCGATAAGGTCCTTGTCACATGAATGTTTGGTAAGTTCTAATAAAATGTGTCCAGTTTTACAGCGCCATCTATCGGTGCTTTCTGGAACTATTTTTTTGCGTAAACAATTTCCCCATGTATTGAATAGTATGTGTACAAAATTTGAAACCTTTACACCGAGTAGTTCGATATACAGGGACGTCATAGTAGGGGGAGGGGGTGTTTTAATTCTGGCCACCCTGTATTATTTAGATAAATAATGTTATTCTATATGTGTACGTAGTTATGCGCAGATGAGAGTCTACAAGCGCAAATATTCATACTGCATTTCAAGCAATACAACCACAAAATACAATGTCGATACATCATGCTCGTATGTTTAGAACAGTGGTTCCCAACCTTGGGTACGCGTACCAGTACCGGTACGCGGACAAGCAGCTACCGGTACGCGAATGATTTTACAATTTAAAACAAAAATCTATTAAAAATATGTATTACAAAAAAAGAAAAGAAAGGACTATAATAACTAATAATCCATACGTTTTAATATTTTAGTTTGGATTTCTTATCCATTATTTGTGTTGTAATACTTTATTGGGATTTACCTAATCTCAAAAGCCGTCTACATCTGAATGTGTTATCTATGACTGCCCCATAAAAATTTGGCACTCGCTTGCGAATTATAACTGTGTCTATATCTGTGTTTGCGAATTATAACTGTGTCTGAGAAGTTTCTTGCCAAGCAGTAAAATTTTTAATGTCATTTGCGACCACATATTCATTTGAAAAATGATTTTCTGCAATGACTGCGATGAAAACCAAATATAGAGCTTTGCTGGACATTGAATCGGATCTTCGCCTTAAACTGACAAACATTGAGCCCGATATTACTTCTTTAGTTAATAATAAACAGGCCCAACCTTCTCACTAATTATATATTTTTTAAAGTGATTATTATATTTTACTAGCTGAAGTACCCGGCGTTGCCCGGAATTTTAAGAAGGTTTGTTAACCAAAATCAATTTAAAAAATTAACACAGTATAAATTAGCCAAAAAAAAGCATGTGAAATGTTATACATATCTCAGTATTTTGGTAGATGCAGTCTTTCATCATTTTACCACTAAAAGCTGTAAAGTAAAAATGTCAAATTGTGGAATGTTTGTTAACCAAAATCAATTTAAAAGTTTAACACAGTATAAATTACATAGCCAAAAAAAAGCATGTGAAATGTTATACATATCTCAGTATTTTGGTAGATGCAGTCTTTCATCATTGTACCACTAAAAGCAGTAAAGTAAAAATGTCAAATTGTGGAATGTTTGTTAACCAAAATCAATTTAAAAACTTAACACAGTATAAATTACATACCCCCCCCCAAAAAAAGCATGTGAAATGTTATACATATCTCAGTATTTGGTAGATGCAGTCTTTCATCATTGTACCATTAAAAGCTGTAAAGTAAAAATGTCAAATTGTGGAATGTTTGTTAACCAAAATCAATTTAAAAACTTAATACAGTATAAATTACATAGCCAAAAAAAAAGCATGTGAAATGTTATACATATGTCAGTATTTTGGTTAGATGCAGTCTTTCATCATTGTACCACTAAAAGCTGTCATGTAAAAAAGTCAAATTGTGGAATGTTTGCTATCCAAAATCAATTTAAAATCTAAACAATTTAGCAAGATTTAACCTTCTATGTTTGGAGCAAAAGAAGCTGATAAATAAAACATAAAATATACATACATTAATAAACCACTAAAAGCTGAAAAGGAAAAATGTCAAATTGTCTTTTGGAAAGTAAAGCTGAAAAGTAAAAATGTCAATTTGTCGAATGTTTGTTATCCAAAATCAATTTAAAGACTAAACACAGTATAAATAACATAGAAAAATAAGCATGTGAAATGTTATACACCCAAATAATTTTTAAAAAATGCAATATAAAAATATATAAATTTATAATTAACTCCTCAGAATTCATCTAGATTTAACCTTTCATCTTTGGAGCAAAAGAAGCTGAAAAGTAAAACATAAAATATATACATTTATAATAAACCATTAAAAGCTGAAAAGGAAAAAATGTCAAATTGTCTCTTGGAAAGTTAAGAGTTTTATAAAATAAAGCTGAAAAGAAAAAATGTCATTTTGTCGAATGTTTGTTAAACAAAATTGATTAAAAAAGTAAACACAGCATAAATAACATTTTAAAAAAAACGTGAAATGTTATACACATCTCAGAATTTTAGTAGATTCAGTCTTTCATTTTTCAAGTTTAAATTAAAAATGTCAAATTGTCTAATGTTTGTTAACAAAAAGTAATTTAAAAAGTAAACACAGTATAAATAGCATAGATTTAATAACAGTATAAATATCATAAAATATATACATTTATAATATATCACTAAAAGCTTAAAAGTAAAAATGTCTAATTGTCCATATAAATACCTCCATAAATGCAGGATTCTGTAGCCAAAAAAAAATATATAAATAAAGTATTAAAGTATTTGTTAAAGGCACTGACTGATGAAAAAATTAACAGAAATCTGCAGTTTGAGCTACACACACCATAAATGCAAGATTCTGTAGCAATAATAGAAACATCTGTCCTTATTAAACTCCATATAAATCTCTGTTCAATTAAACTGATCCACATATTATCTGAAGTACCTTCATAAACTATGTTTCTCGTTTCTTGATTCGGGGTTCAATATGATTGTTTGTTAACCAAAGTCAACTTAAAAACTAAACACAGTATAAATAACATAGGAAAAAAACATGTGAAATGTTATACACATCTCAGAATTTAGATAGATTCAGCCTTTCATCACTAAAAGCTGAAAAGTAAAATTGTCAAATTGTCTTTTGCCTTGTGAACTCTGCATGAAAAATTAAACATAGTATAAAAAAGGGATGGGAAATGTCATACACATCAATACTAAAAAACAACGAATAAATTTTGGTTCGAATTTGACTCTTAGTGTGCTTCACGCTTGAAAATAGTTGTTCTCAGATGTACGTGCTTCCAAACGTTGATGACCAGAATAACGCTTGACTATGCAGTGAAGGATATTTATATCTGGGCAGGTATGATTTATGAGTACAACAAAGAGACTCGATTGAATTTCTCTTTAAGTTAGATGTCAGATTGCAACTCTATGCATTCCATTTGACAATTTGCTAGCATTAGATCTATATTGACTGTAAATAGAATAGAAAACATGCAAAGACAAAAATTGTTTAGTTTCCCCGAAGTCCTGAAATCAATTTTAAATTATTGTACTAAATCGGAAAGTAGGGCTGCGTATTTAATAACATTTTTAGAATTGTGCTTGGTCAGCGTCTCGAAACGCAAAAAAAATTTAACATTTCATTTGGCTTGCCATAATTTCAACTTCATGGATATTGCACTGAAGTAAAATCCATGAAGTGACGGGTGTTTGAGTCATTTAAATGGGCATTCAGATCTATCAAAATCTGCTAAATCTGCAAGCCAGTTATAAAGCTCTGGCACAGATTACTTTTCAATGTCATAAACAATTTGATATCATCAAGTAGGTTATAAAACCTTTTTAATATTTTCTCTACTGAGCTACCTTATTTCTTAAAAGTATTGCCATATTCAGCATCCAAGCTTTTAAGAAATTACTGAAACTGGCTATGAATCAATCCCCAAACCTTCATAAAATTCACCATTTTGAAGATGATTTGCATAACATGGTCCATTTTTTTCCTTTTCTGCATTACTTTTTATATCAAGGCAGGCAATTAATTTTTTTTCGCTTTGAGCTCTCTCTCTCACTAACACTCTGGGCCTCACTAACACTTGCTTTGGGCCGCATGCAGCCCACGGGCTGGACACCCCTGTATTAAAATATAGGTAAAAGACCCTGACAAACGTAAAAATTAATAAAAATCTGCAATTAGGGTTCCACACACCATAAATGCATGATTCTGTAGCAATAAACATTTCCATAATAAATGTCTGCATAAATGCAAGATTTTGTAGCAAAAATATTAAAGTATAGCTAGAAGGCATTGACAAACAAAAAAATTAATAGAAATCTGCAATTGAGTTCCACGCGCCATAAATGCAAGATCAGTTGTTTTCAAACAACTAAAATAACCAAACATGTTATTTTTCACACATTCGTTAACCCATTTAAGACTGGCGTTGCGAAAACGCAACATTAATTTCTGTATTTTTGAAAGACATGTTCTAAGTTTTGTACATCTGAAGTAACATTTTTATTTTATTCTCTATACTTTAAATGATCATAATAAATTTTTTGTTTCCACATTTTCTCGCTTTTAGCACTTGCAAAAAATTATTTTTTTCTGGTGTTTTGAAAGGGGAAAAAAATGACTAATTTCAAATAATAACCTTAGATAGCAGCACATGTTAAATTTCTGATTTGATGCTTGTTCCGAGTTTACCAGAGACTAAAGAACAAAATGGCTTCAACGGGTAAGGCATAATTTTTGTTTTTATGTTTCTCAGTTCATATTTTTAAAAATGTTGCGAAAACGCAACATCAGTCCAATGTGCATTACTTAATTCCAATGGGTATTATTAGTGCTGCCTAGTTTTTTATGCAGTAAATTGGTATTGTTTGCATTTCTGATAAGTTTGTCTCTAGAAAAAAGCGATTTTTGACATTGGAAGAGACATTGCGAGTATTTTCATGGGCTAGATGATGATGATATTTCAGAATCGTCCTCAACAGAAGCTAATGATGAACCATAATTCGTCATTATCCCTCCAGATCCGGATGATTTGAAGGATGAAGAAGCTATTGATAATATTTTATGTGAAAATATCGAATCCCCTAAAGACATTGCAGGTGAAATCGACATTTTTTTCCTAATAAATGTAAAAGTAAGCAGTATAGTAAGAAAAAGGAGTATATTGTATGGGAAAAATGGAGACTCTACATGGATGTAAGAAATTCTAAAATAAGTTTATTAGAGTTTCAGAAATCTATATCTTTGAGAAAGCCATATCTTTGATAAAAAGGCTTGAAGAAATGCAGATGAATTCTGTTTTACCTGAAACTTCACATATTGGAAGACCATCTTCAATTCAAAACTCGGAAAAACCGTATGGGTCATATTATTACTAAAAATAGTGAAAATAAACAAAAAAATTTAAACACTGCAAAAGTCAAACAATTACCGTATGTATTAAGTGTAATGTACCTCTTCATGCGAAAAGTTTCAAAGATTTAAAATTTTTTTAAAATTTTTTTATAATTTTAAATTTTTATATTTTTAAAATTTTTATACCGCTTTGGACTGATGTTGCGAAAACGCAACATTTTGTAACTCTCGTAAAAATAAATTTAATTTTATGGAAACAGCTTATTTGTGTAATTATTGTTCTAAGAAGTGTTAAAATACTGTTTGGTGTATTTCCAATAAAGGAAACATGGAGCGGTCCTAAACGGGTTAATATAATCCTTATGTTGAAAGGGTCAAAATATAGAGATGAAGCTAAACGTTCCATGTATTATTTTTGCATTTTAAAATTTTCTCTTAGATTGTAGGCCATTTTGAAGATAACTGTCATATGTATCATGTGTGAGAAGGAAATTAAAATATTAGCATTAGGATTTTGTGGAGAGTGCTAGGCGTTTTATCTAAATTTCAGATTAATATTCTACGTTCAGAGTCAATTTTTCAAAAAAAAATTTTTTTTGGTCTTTTATGGTAAAATAGCACTACTTTATTTGAATATTCTTTCTTTTTATGCTTCTGTCTACAACTCTTTACAATATTTCTGAAATATAATTGTAGTTTTTTTTTTATTTTGGGCTGTTTTTATAAGGAAAGGAATGACGAATGAGGGAAAATTTTCATAATAGAACATAAAATTGCATGTATTATTTTTGCATTTTAAAATTTTCTCTTAGATTGTAGGCCATTTTGAAGATAACTGTCATATGTATTATGTGTGAGAAGGAAATTAAAATATTAGCATTAGGATTTTGTTGAGAGTGATAGGCATTTTAGCTAAATTTCAGATTAATATTCTACGTTCCAAGTCAATTTTTCAAAAAAAATTATTTTTTAAAGATTTGTTTGGTCTTTTATGGTAAAATAGCACTTAAAAATTAATAAAAGGAACAACAACCTACCTAATAATAATAAATAGCATACTTTTTTTATAAATTGGTCAATTTGAAGTAATTTTTATTGAAATTTAGCTAAAATGCTCAATAACTCTGAACAAAATTATATTGCTACTATTTTAATTTCCTTCTCACACATGATACATATGACAGTAATCTTTGAGTGCGGCTTGTCCACTTATTATAGTCACTTCTATAAAGTTCTTCATCAATTTCTTTATACATAATCTTGAAGGTGGATCCAAATTCCTGAGAAGCATAATAGGTGCACCAATCTTTAGTTCCAATATATGTGGCGGTACTCCAGATGGCCACAGAGAGTTCAAAAATGTGTGTTTCTCAGAATTATGTTTTTTAGCACAAATCTCTACGGTTATCATGATATCTCACATAATAATGTATATAATTTGATAAAATTTTCAGAAAATGTTTTAGATGCTATTGTTAATGAAATGAGGCACAATAATTGGTGTATAATAAATAGTTTTTTATTTGGGGCTATTTTTATAAGGAAAGGAATGGCAAATCGGGGAAAATTTTCATATTGGAACATAAAATTGCGTGTATTATTTTTGCATTTTAAAATTTTCTCTTAAGATTGTAGGTCATTTTGAATATAACTGTCATATGTATCATGTGTGAGAAGGAAATTAAAATAGCAGCATTAAAATTTTTATGCAGTTATAGGCATTTTAGCTAAATTTCAATAAAAATTACTTCAAATTGACCAATTTATAGAAAAAGAATGCTATTTACAGGTAAGTTTTTGTTCCTTTTTTTTAATTTTTAAGTGCTATTTTACCATAAAGCACCAAAAAAACCTTTAAAAAATCATTTTTTAAAACAAACAAATGGAATAGCTAAACACAAACATAGTTAACCGTAAATAAATCGCAAAACTGTGCTTAAGTTTAGACTGATTCTTTTTAGTTAAGATATACTAATTTTTATGCTTTTAAAAGTTTATCGTGAATTATAAAATTAAGAACAATATAAAATACAGTAACGGATTATTGCTTCTTTTAGGAAACAACAAATCAATGTTTAAAATTCCAACTTGTGTAACTATTGCCACTCGCTGCTACTGTCGTCTGATGAGCAAAAAAAATTAAATAATTCAATATTATTCTGATTTTTCACGCTAGTGGAAAAAATGCCACGCCCACTTTAGAGTCACTTGAAATAATTAAACATACACAAATATATAAATTACACAAAAGGGTTTTTTTTTAATTCTGTAATGTGTCTAAATCTCCACTATGGAAATATATCGGAGAATTCCATCATTTTAATAAGAAATTTCTAAAATGAAAATAGCAACAAATAACGTCTGTTTATAATCTGAAGACGATGTTAATTTCACTGAAATGTTTTAAAATTTAAATTTTAGATAAGAAATATTTAACGCATTTACTACGCATTACATCGTTTCAATAAGAAATGTCTGAAATGAAAATGGCAACAGAGAACGTTTGTTTACAAAATAACGCGGCGAAAATAAACGACGATCGTTAATCGAAATGTCTTAAAGTATAAAATCTGACTTGAAAGATTATTATTTTCATTTATTATTCTGGTTTAATATATAACTTGAAACTTTTTGCTTTTATCTATTTTTACCTTTTCGCTCGCTGTTTGCCAGGTAACCCTAACGTGGACGCCATATTCAGAGGGGTGATTCCACAAAGTGTAACAGCTTACATTTAGTTTCAAAATTGTGGTTTTTTATTAATTAAAAATCAACGGTAATTAATTTCAATTTTTGAAGTTCTTCAGACCCTCGGCTGTTTTTAAGAGGCCTGTATGTAAAATTTCACGATCGTTGCTCCTAAACTGTGGATTTCTATACAATTACAGAGAGACAAACATTCATTTTTATATATTAGATGTATATGTTTAGCAATAAAAATATATCCCAAGTTACTTGTCTTTATTACAAATGTTCTCCATTGCATTTTATTCCCCATTTCAAAATTTTTGGTCTATCGGTACGTCATCAAATTGTTTACAACGTACAGGTACGGTACTATAAAAAGTTTGGGAACCCCTGGTTTAGAATATAAATATATGCATCTAATATTCTTCTTACACCCAGAAATTCTCGATTGGGCGAAATCAGTTTACAAGACTGCAGAAACGAACCTGTGGAAAGTTTTGAATACGAAATACAGTTCCGACAGAATTTCTCCGAAATATAACAATACACATTGCAAACGTTAAAAAAAGAAGCTTTCTACTGAAATAGAGAAAACGACAGCTCCTGGGGAAGCACGCTTTTGATTCATAACTATATTTACGTCTATAATCGTGGAAGGGTTGTTGAGATATTTTTTTTTACTTTTTTATTTTTTATTTGGCAGCGAAAAAAAGCTTCGGGTTTGTAACTGAATATTTATGCGCATCTGCAAGATTGATCTGGGAGCGGAAAATTCAAATGTGTAAACTGTGAATACATCAAGTTTGACTGTTTGTTCCTTAATTTTGTTTCGAAGAAAGAATTTTGTTTTGCTTTCGAGAAAGCGAGAAGGAGGAATGCAACAAGATAATATACAGAGGAAATTTGCCCGTCAGTCAAGAATTTATCATGAGCTGCGTTATAGAAAGTTTGACTATTACATATGTTTAGGGAACTGGTTCGACGTCCGTCACTGACAAATCCACCGCCTTGTACACTAATGGCGGCTGGTGCACGAAGAATCCGTCGTAGCTGCAATGTCCTAAAAGTTCATAAATTTCCCTCTGGAGGTGGAGTCAAGTGCACCTGTCTCGTCACTTGATTCGGTTGTAAATTACGGGAGCTGCGTTATAGTAAGTTTCACTATTAGATATGTTAAGCACTTTGCACTGCAAATTTAACAGTATTCCTTTATAGCAAAGTACTTGACTGTTAAGTGAATTTGCCTCCGTGAACTAAGTGATGTTTGGGCCTAAGATTACTAAGACAATTATAATCGAATTTATTGATGTACAGCTACGGTATCTGCACTTATAATATGTAACTGTTTAATTTTTAAGTGTGTACTTATGTTATTTACAGTCTATATTTAATTGTATTTACACTTTTATAGTGTGCAATACATAGTTAGCTTTGGTTTGGTTTGGAGCGCTACGGTCAACTTTTTGCTACATGAGGTCTAAGAACTATTCATAGTAGTACTCTGTCTAGTAAATTATATATTATTGTTATTATTTAGTGCATTATACCAAATAGATCTTACGCTACCGCAAATTAAATTTTTTCCCTACTTCATGTCTATACTGAGTAGTTTTTATGCTTTTTTAGTGTAGTACAACGAATAGTAATACCACTAATTTTAGAGGATTACACCAAATATAATTAACAATAATTAGTGTACTGCACTTAATACTCACATTGGTTAGTGTAATACATCAAAAAGTCACACTGCACTGCGTGCTATACAACGTAGTAGTACCCTATACAGTACGTATAAATACTATGTAAACTGAACTATTTGGTACACTGTCCATATACGCATCCGACTGAGTAGTGCGGCTTCAGTTTACAATATCATCACAAGAGTCGGCGTGGGACTTGGCTAGGTGCCACACCAATTTCGACCGAAGATCCCCACCGGCAACATCTGGGGGGATAGTACCTTCCCCAAGCACTGATCTCAAAGGACTTTCCAGTCTACAGATTTAACGTATCCATATCCGGCCTACACACGAAGATATATAACGGCGCTTGTAGGGATTCGATCCGAGCACCCTCAGTACCAAAAACCGACGCGCTTCCGACAGGCTACTTCTGGCCTACTTGGGACTTATTGCTCGTGTCTTGAAATACCTTAAACCGGGTGAAACCGCCTTAGGGTTGCCAAGAAATGGCTCGGCTCTTGCCATATTGGTCCTATTTCGTAGTCAGCTATTTGGCGTGCAGTTCTATAGTAGGTCGGGGCACGAACTCTTGAACGATTCAGTAGTTCCCATATTCTAACATGTTCTTTTACTTTCTAATAGGTTCTTAACCCTTGAATAGTCGCGTCTTTAGCTGTAACATGAGCGGTCGCGTGGGGTACAAGTGTCACCCACTTTTATTTTAGTGTTATTTCCATAGGTATTTAACTCTTTTGTAAGCTAATTCTTTCTATAGTTTTTAGTAGTATATACTACAAATAAAACACAATTAAAGTTTAGAAAAAGAAATATTATTTATTACTTCCAACTCTCCGATGGCAGCCATTAGGGAATATGAAAGCAGGTGGGTGACATATATCAACCACGCGACTGTTGGAGGGTTAATAAACACTACTTGTTGTTCTTGATTTTATAGTATTTTTATTTCAATATTCAGTCCGCTAATGCATCGACCATAGAAATATTCTTGTATGCAGTTACTACTTTGGACCGCCTTATACACACTAAACAGTTTACCTCTTTGAGCTTCAGGTCTATAGATTAAGAGATATGATTTCAAAGATCGTCTTTAATATTCAGGAAAGATATTTCCTGCACATCTGGAAATTAGAGTGTAATACAGAAATTTATATAAAACATACTCTAGAGAAAGCTTCCAAAAAGACGTTTGGGAATTATACATGTTTTCTTGAAAATTCATTAGGAGATTAAGGAACTTCATCGACCATTTCAGACACCCTCTCCTCTTTCCATAATTAAAATTCGAGGGGTGACCTTGGAGGCTACAACTTCAAACTGAAAACCTGCAAGACTTTCCAAGATTTTAATTTAGTTTAGAACTGTGAACTATAGCTCGTCTTTTGAAACACCTTATAAACACAAAACAGTATATGCCCCTGTCCTCCGATGATTCAAGACTACAAGATATTTTATTTCAAGTGGCAATATTTAATCCTGGAGGAAAACTGCTGAACATCTGGGAGGTAGAGTGTAATAACGGAATTGATCTAAATTACATTCTGGAAAAAGCTTTCGAAAATACGTTTGGGAATTCAGCAAGTTTCCTAAATACTTTTGGGAATTAAGTATGTTTTCTAAAAATTACGATAGGAGATTAACGAACTTCATTGAAAAGCTCTAAAAAATTTGTTTTTCCTTCTCAGTGTTGTACTTTGGAAGAATATCTTCCATTATGCGTCTCTCTTAGATTAACTGGTCGATCAGTAAACTATGTATAGAATTTCCCTTACCCCATTATTTTGTACAGTTTATTGCAGTGCTAAATAAGTGCTAAAGACTCAGTATTATATCAGAGTATATCAAACAAATACCGCAACTTCTTTCATAAGGAATAGAATGTTTAAAATAAAACTAGTTGGTACCCGTCAAAACACGGTGGTTAGATAGTAAATAAATGTACTAATCCACAAATTTTACTCAACAAATCATTGACAAATCCTGAAAATAATAATAATGGGCAGAAACAAATTAATGCGTTTAAGCGGTCTCGTACCTAGTGAGTATCTAAAGCCAGATTAAAAAATGTCACTGATCATGCGCAGAAAGCAATTTTTTTAATTGTAAATTATCGCTAATTAACGTGAAATAAGCAGTTTCCATCAGATTTAATCTTATATTTCACAAACATAATTATCATAAAAATTAAAATGGCAGAGAGAGATCTATAGAAACTCCTCGGAATAAACGTATTTTTCATTAAAACATGGCACTGAGCATGCGTAGAAACAGTGAGTTTCTAAAGCCAGATTTAAACATGCCACTGAGCATGCGCAGAAATCAATTTTCAATTGTAAATTATCACTAACTAATAGAAATTGCACTTACAAAAACAAAATTTGACAAATCTACTGACTACAATCTTTCGTTTAAGACCAAAATTAAGTAAATTGATGTAGTAATTTTCTCTCACGGACTGCTCAAGTCGGCTTAGTAACTTAAATATATAGATTCCTGTATCTATGATGCGACGTATTTATAACATATTTTCAGTTATCAGGTCTGTGTAATCGGTGAATATAAAGATAGAAAATTATGTAAAAGAAATTTATCATTGTGAGTCAACGACTTACATCACTTTACCTAACAAACCTTTTTGAGCTGTGTGTTAAACTATACGGAATTTTCTTTTAAGATTTTTCTTAATCATAGATTAACAATGTTGTATTACATATGCGTTTTGCTTCGAAAGGTAGACACTAAGTTAAAAAAGCACGAAGTTTTTAAAATTACGTTTTTACGGCTGGAAATTTATTGATGATGTTCGCTCAGTATTTTTTATTTAAAAGAAAAGTTACAAAATATGCCCTTTGCCTTAAAACCATAGTTTTTTAAACGCAGAAAATATAATTAAAAAATGTGCATTCCCTAAACTGTGAAAATCAGTTTGATTAACATTGCTGACTAGCAGAACATTGGGCCTGAAGTTTTACAACGTCAAACGATGTAGAAAAACTTCAACATAAGCTTGAACGCGTCGTGGAAAATGCGATTATCGCGTTGAACAAAAACACAGAAAACAGGTTAAAAATCAAAATAATTTCAAGAAGCAAGTGTTTTAAGAATGATACACATTTCTTAGATGCAACATTTCCCAGAAGCATGGTTGGGAATATATCCCTGTATTCAAATACAAAATACAGTTCAATCAACTTCAAAATAACGTTACCTGACTCTAAAAATTCAATGCGACTCGATAATTGCGTATGCCAATATATGTTAACAGAATACGTGGGAAATCATTTAAATATAAGAAATTTAAAATTCCGTTAGGTTAAAAGGAAGTATTACTTCTCATAGTTTGAAAAAATTGCATAGTCCATCATAAATAATTTTAAAAGTAAAATTAAGCAACGGATAAACATATCTTAAACGTTAAGGGTAAACTGGGTGTTGACATGAAACAGCAAATTAAAATTTTGTTTGTTGCTAGTTACAAATTCTTACCTCTAGACCACGGCTTCCAAAATTAATTGGTTTAATTAAATAGATAGTTAACTTCCTGGAACTTCAAGAACAGATAGAAGATATACCAGACTGTATCCTACCTTTCATATTAGACACGAAAGACGTTCGTTCACGCATGTCTAATGAACATACGGAGCAAAACTGAAAAAATGCGAACATATTTGATAATTCATCAATACCATAAAACTTTCCAATTACTTAGAAATTGGTTAAAATGCTTTTGAAAATGCAGTGTATGCTATACGCGAATCATATTTCTTATAACGCATGTAAACGGATGGGTTTAATAAATTTCCGCCAACATCAAAATCTTATATCCCCTAATAGGATGAATTTCCAATTTTTTCCTGAATTTTAATAACGGAAGCTTATGCCTCAAAGAAGGACAAATAGCATTATTTATTCATTCCAAAATCAATAAAAATGATTCTGGAACTTTTGTGCATTTAACTTAATGTCCCGCCATAACGCTGCCGTTTCGATAAAACTTTGAGAATGGATTTCCGGGCATTTTTATACTGATAAAATGAAAAATAATCTTTGTATTTTTTTCGTTTTTACGAGCCATAAAATGTGCCAGTCATATTTCAGGGCATTATTCCGAATATCCAATGCATTACTTTCTTTTGTACTTCGGGAATGCGTAATATTTTTCGAAAAGTTTAGAACAAAGTAATGCATCATTCGATTGTTAAGATGGGGTGATTTTCTCTTTCGGAATGACTCAACGTGCAATCGCGATCTTTTTATGCATTCGTATTTCCTAGTGCATTATGTTGCTTAATTACAGTAAGACATTTTAATGTTCGAATCGCTTGTGAAAATGCATTTTGAGTGGTATTCAGCATCGAATTATAAAAGTATCTAAATTATTGTTTTTTTATCTTTATCAATGAATCAATGTTTCTTGCCTTGATATAATTCTACATATCCTTTAATTATGGTCAGAGTATTTGGCTAAAAATTCAACAAAAGTTGCCTTGAGTATTTGCCAAATGCTGTAAATACAAAATATGCGTTAACAAATCAAATTCTAAAGAGAACTTTCTATTAGTGATTACATTATTGACTTCAGTATGGGAAATAGTAAGACTACTATTTAGTATTGTACTCTAAATAGTATGATCACTTTTTAGTACTGTACACTAAATACTGTTACTTAATTTTTTTAGTACAGTACACTGAACAGTATGATTGCATTTTAGTATACTACACTAAACAGCATGACTACTTTTTAGCACACTAAATAGTATGATCACTTTTTAGTACAGTACACTAAATGGTGTGATTAATTTTTAGTATAGTACACTAAATAGTGTGATTACTTTTTAGTAAAGTACACTAAATAGTGTGATTACTTTTTAGTACAGTACACTGAACAGTATGATTACTTTTTATTATAGTACACTGAACTGAACAGTATGATTACTTTTTAGTATAGTACACTAAACAGCTTGATTACTTTTTAGTATAGTACACTAAACAGCTTGATCACTTTTTAGTATAGTACACTAAATATTATGGCCACTTTTTAGTACAATACACTAAATAGTGTGACTAAATTTTTTAGTACAGTACACTGAACAGTATGATCACTTTTTAGTATAGTACACTAAAAAACATGACTACTTTTTAGTACTGTACACAAAATAGTATGATCACTTTTTAGTACACTACACTAAATAGAAAGATTACCTTTTAGCACAGCACACTGAACAGTCTGATTACTTTTTAGTATAGTACACTAAATAGTATGATTACTGTTTAGTACAGTACACTAAATAGTGTGATTTCTTTATAGTACAGTACACTGAATAGTGTAATTACTTACTAGTACAGTACGCTAAACAGTATGATTAATTTTTAGTACAGTAAACTAAATAATTTGATTACTATATAGTGTAGCACACTAAATAGCATGATTTCTATTTAGTATAGTACCCTAAATAGTATGATAACTTTTTAGTATAGTACACGAAATATTATGATTACTATTTAGTTAAGTATATTAAACAGTTTAAATGGTATGCTGTATAACATACAAGACAGTGCAAAATCTCTTTAATTTAACTCACTAAGTAAAGTGAGTACTAATAATTATATTTTCCTAAATACTATTTGGTGTACACTAACTAGCTTATATAATACTTAATATAATTCATTAAGTAGCAAGAATACTGATGGTACGCTTCATTAGAGTGAAGATATTATTATTGCTGAAACTATATTGAGGGAAACCGGTCAATAATACTTTTATTAACACTCTGAAGAAATTAAACATGAGTAAAATAAAGCATAATTCATTCTGATGCATGTTGTTATTGTGTTGTTGTTTCTAGTGCCCCTGACCGAAAGTATTCCAGACCACATCCCCGTAGGCTAGTTGGCTGAGAGGTGTGGCTTCCGTTTATAACGGCACCACAAGGGTCGGAGTCGGATTTAGCCAGGCGCCACCGCAATTTTAAGCGCGAGCTCTCAGGGCTGACATCTAAGGGACCCTGTCCTACCCTGTCTGACGTCATAGAGGGATTTTCAGGCCTACGGATTCAACGTGACCATATCCAGCCTAGACATGAAGGTAATTAATGGTGCTAATCCGTATTGGAATGAGCCCCTCCGACCCCGAAAGCCGACGTGCCACCACTAGGCTACCTCAGGGCTATTCTGAAACGTCAGTTTAACATTTATAAAAAAATCTGAGTTATTAACCTTGTATGCCCCCAGTGGATTCCTGCAGGTTTGTACCGATTTTCATTTATACAAGAATCATTAGCTTTCATGCTGATGCTGACGTAAACTATGGGAGAAAATCTTGGGACACACTGCTTTTCAATAAGACACACTATCAAATAAGACACATTATCATTCTATAAACACTGGGAGAAAATCTGGGAGACACACTGCTATTCAATAAGACACACAATAAGACACCGAATTCAATAAGTTTATTCAATAAGACACATTAATATGATACGCTGCTATTAAGTGCGTCATATTGAGTGTGAAATTTGGTCTAGAGAACGGGTAAGAAATACCCCAGCAGCTTAAATACTGCTTAGTGTAATTTGTTAAGTAGCGAAAATAATATTTAGTACATAGTAGCAAGAATCCTATTTAGTATAATACATTTAATAAATAGAATACTATTTAGGATACTGGGGAAAATACTATTTTGTATAGTACAGGATAAGTTGAAATAAAAATTAGTACAGACTGTGAATACCATAGTATTCAGTTATTGCTTAGAAAGTTTCATATCAAAATTACACAACTTTTGCTTGCTCTAAGACAGATTAATTTACAGTTGTCTAAGTGTTTTTTTTTTTTAAATGGCGACACTTGCCATATTGACAATCGCCTATATCTCACCGCAGTTTGCTGGCCATTTTATTATGGGGGCACCATATAGGCGGATCAGCATTACCCCCTATGAAGGGACGATACAAACGAAGGTATTTTAGCGGCGTGACGCTGGGATTCGATCCGAGCACCCTCAGCAACGAAAGCCAGCTCGCTGAACTACAGCGCCACCAAAAATTCGTAAGTTACCTTAATCAGGCTCAAGCTATCTGTCGCTTAGTGCACGCAGACAAATTCACTTAATGCGACTATACTGTTAACACTACAAAATTCTCAGTGTTTAGACATATGTAATAGTCAAGAATTTTATAACACTGCACACAATAAAATCAGTAATAATTACAAGAGTAAACACGGTAATAATTACAAGATAAAAAGAACTTTTTATATACCTTTTTTTTAAATTTTCTGTTGAATTATATAAACTTGACAATTCTATGTATTAATAAATACTTAAAAAAATTTTTTTTGATGAATTATCTCATCAACTTGAAAGAAAATGAAGTTAATTGGAAGTTAACTTGCGTTTAACTTTTCGTTCTGTCCCGGCCGATAGATGACTGTACCAGTCTAAAAAACAAGAGCAATTTTATGTGAGCAATAAACAGTCTAGCATACTGTAAAAACTATAAAATCCACAGTGCGTTACTAAACAAATTTAACCCTTCAGCGGGCGCGCAAGTGTATAGATTGCAACATTCTCGTAATTTTGAATGGTGTGTCTTTACAAGTAAAATTTGAACGTTCTAAGCAGTTTCTATTTATAGCTACACCCTTTCTAATGCAGGTCTGATTTTCTAACCCTTGTATACCTTTCCATTCATTGTTAATCGTGATTTAACCGTGGTAAACCAGCGATTATTCTGGATTGAAATACGACAAAATTATGAGTTGATGTAGTAAATCAAATGTGCACGGTATTACACGGTATTCCGCATATCACGAAGATGGACAAACTGATTGTTTTTTAGGTTATTTGGACATAATAGGAATCGATTCTCAAGTTGTAATTAGCTGCATTAAACTAGACAGTTTTGAAATAAGGCGAATGTATCCGCATTCTTTGGCCTTTAATTATAAATATATCTCATTATTATCAACATTTTATATCTTATCATAAAACGCAGAATTAATATTTTAAATTTTAAAAAAGAAAGTTTATTACAAAAGGAATTATCAAGGTTAAAATGACGTTGCACTTTATGCAACGCGCGACTGCTGGTGTACCAAAAATTGGCGCGCCCGATGAAGGGTTAATGGTCAAACATTTTGTAATACGGCTCGCGATAAAATCTAGACTGACGCGCACATTTTTCGTTCAAAATTGTGGTGACACCTAGCCAAGTCGGAATCCGACCCTGGTGGTACTATTATAAACCGGAGCCGCAACACTCAGTCTAAAGCCTATATGGACTTGGCCTACAACTTCCGGCTAAGTAGTTAAGTTTACATAGTATTAATACAGTATAGGGTAAAACAACGTTTATAGCATGCAGCACATTAACTGTTTTAATTTATCACACTAAACAATGTGATTATTAAGTACAGTACACTAATTATTGTTGATTCTATTTGCTGTACTGCTCTAAAATTTGTTGTATCACTATTTATTGCAATACACTAAAACAGCATGAAAGCTATTCAGTATAATACATTAAGTAGTAAAACACTTTAATTTGCAGTAGGGTGGGATCTATTTAGTATAGTACACTAAATAATGACAATAATATATACTTTACTAGAGAGAGTACTATTATGTATAGTTCGTAGTCCTCGTGTAGCAAAAAGTTGACCGTACCGCTCCAAACCAAATCATAGCAAACTATGTACTGTACACTAAAAAAGTGTAAATGCAATTAAATATAAACTGAAAAAAACATAAGCACTAACTTAAGAATTAAACAGTTACATATTACAACTGCAGATATCTTCGTTGCACATCAATAAATTCGTTTATAATTGTCTTAGTAATCTTAGGCCTAAACATCCCCATAGTGCCCGGAGACAAATTCACTTAACAGTTAAACACTTTGCTTTAAATGAATACTGTTAAATTTACATTGCAAAGTTTTTAACTAAACATATTTAACAGTGAAACTTACTATAACGCAGCTCATGATCAATTCTTGACTAATTCTATTTCTTAAAGTACTCAAAAATTAGAGCTGTTACTAATTGTTGTAGAACACTGAAAAGCACGAAAATTACTGAGTATAATACATTTAGTAGCAAAACAATTTCATTTGTAGTAGCGTGAGATCTATTTAGTATAGTACACTAATTAAAGACAGTAATATACAGTGTACCAGCGAGAGTACTATTATGTATAGTACACTAAAAAGCAGTAAATACAATTAAGAACAGACTGTAAATAAGAAAAGATTTACAACGGCAGACATCTTAGTTGGTCATCAATAAATTCGTTTGCAATATTCATACTAATCTAAGTTAGGCCCAAACATCTCCTTAATACAAGGAGACAAATTGCCTTATCAGTTAAGCGCACTACTATAAATAAAGACTATTAAATATACAGTGCATAACTAAATATGAAGTGCTTAACTAAACATACCTAATAGTCGAACCTCGTATAACACAACTCACGATAAATTCTATTGTGAAGCAGACATTTATTTTTCGTATATGTAAATCTGTTGCATTTTTCTTCTCACTCTTTGTCGAATGCATAAGAAAACACTTCCTTCGAAATAAAATTAGGAAAAAAAATCGGACAAACATGGTGTATTTCACAGTTTACAGATTTAAACTGTTCCCTCGCTGATCAATCTTTCAGATGCACATAAATTTTCGGTTACAAACCCAAATCTTTTTTTTTTCGCTGCAAAGAAGCAAAATAGTCTTTCAACAACCCTTCCACGATTGTACACATAAATACAGAGTGTTTCATATTGAATGGGACAAAAAGAAAGCATACCTGTGAACGCTGTAATTACTTTATTTTGATAAATCAAATTTACAGTGAAACTATAGCTATCCATAGTGAACATATAGTTATCCATAGTTATCTATAGATGTTCTATGTGTGCCCCTCCGGTGACACGACAAATATCTATGCTAAATTCCAGTTCCTGCCACACTCGTGATAGAATATCCTTTGTTAATGATTCGAGCACTTCAGTTATCCGCTGCTTCAGTTGCTGTAAGTCCTTGGGAAATGGATTCACGAACACTTTAGGACACTTTAAAACCCCATAAGAAAAATCACAAGTGCTTAGATCTGGTGACCTCAGTAGCCAATAAAGCAATGGCATATCGTTTGACCCAGCACGGCCAATCCAGCTATGAGGTAGACTATTTATTGTTCAGGTACCTGACGTACGTTTTTATGCCAATGTGGTGGAGCACCGTCTTGCTGCAGAATGAAGCCGCGAACCGCTTCCTCCAACTGAGTGAACGATAAACGAAAATTTTTTGGCGTATTCCAAAACAAAGTACGCTTTCTCCTGCACGGATGGCGCCATTTCGATTAACAGGGCCTCTAGTGGCAATTTCCTAACCAGAAGGTTTTTCGCTGTTGCGGGATAAAACTAGTATAACTGTAGTTTCAGAACTAATTTGTTTCGGCTAAATAAATCCATTACAGAATTTGTACTATACTATTATTTTTGTCCCATTCAATATGAAACACGTATACAGAGGCTGTTCACACATTTTTTAGACGATGTATATTGTATTCACAAAAATAATTACATAAAATTCTTGTGTTTTAAATGTTCTATTTGACATCCCTTATTCTGAACTATCTTTCGACACCGCAGTTTCCAGGATAATAATGCCTTTTGAAGTGTCAGAAGAGGTATTCTATCCCATTCCGCCTGAACAGCTTTCTGCCTGAACAGCAGAGTCCTGTAAGGGTTTTGGGACGACGTTTGGATAATGCAGATTTTAAAAGTCCGAAATCACAAAAATCCATAGGTGATACATCGGGAGATTTAGTAGGGATATCAGTGAAGGTTATGGCCTTGATACCAATTTTTTGTTCCATTTCTTTTAGGAAATTTACAGTGGATTTTGATGTGTGACTGCTAGCTTTGTCCTGATGGAGTCTCACAGATTGATGACACTGTGGGTAAAGCGATGGTATTTCATTCAGAACAATTGGTGATAAAATATGTTCCTGATAGTATTTGGAGTTAATCTTGACATTTTTTTCCACTCTCTTTATCTTTAACTTGCCATTATAAGAAAAACCAGCAACAATCATGAATCCCTTAGAAAAACTTTCTTTCCATTCTTTGAACCATGTACTTAAATATTTTTCTCCCCTTTTATGATAATAAATGGCTCTTTTTTTGTTGCAATCATTTAAATACACCCATGATTCATCTATTGTGACAATTGTTTTCCATTTTTCTTTCGATAAGTGTTTCTCATATAGAATTCTGCAGCGTGTCCTGCGTTCAGCGATATGATTTGGAAGAAGACGATGCACATTGCGTTTTTTCGCTTTCTTAAGATTTAAATCAACGTTTATCATTTTGTTTACAGTGGACACCGAGCATTTTAATGATTTTGCAACTGTCTTTTGACTAGGGGGATTTTCTTTTAACATTAAACAATGTACCTTTGCAATAGTCGAAGATGTCCGTTTTTTCTTTGGATACTTATTTGGAATTTTTGTCCCACTTGAGGCTCCAATTTGACGTTTTTTTTTTTCCTTTCTTGTTGACGATATTACCTATCGACGCTTTAGATATCACAAAACCATGACTCTCACATTGTTTTTGGATAACAGAGTATGCATATTTCTCTTCGGAAAGAGCATAAATGTAGCTTTCGAACCACTGCTTTGTTAAAAACGCCATTTTGAATAAAAACAAAACTTTTAAGCCGCAGACGATAATTTTGACTTTTAAAAACATAGTACAATTGCAATTATTTCTTTTTCAGCAAAATATTTTTTATTACCGCTTACCAAAATCGTCTAAAAAATGTACGAACAGCCTCTGTAGTTATGAATAAAAGGCGTGCTTCTACAGGAGGTGTTGTTTGCTCTGTTTCAGTAAAAATTCATTTTTTTTCGATTTCAGTGCGTTATTTTACACAGAAATTTTATTTCGTATTCAAAACTTTCTACAGGTTCGTTTCCACCGTCTTATCAACTGATTTCTTCCAAATGCGAATTTCTGGGTGTAAAGAGAATAATAATAGATGCATTTATTTATATTCTAGGCACACGAGCATAAAGTATTGACATTGTATCTTTTAGCTGTACTATTGGAAATACATTATGAATATCTATCTATATTTTTAAGCTGTTATAATCGTTGTAACTCATTTTGTTCTTTTTTTTTCAATTTTGGACCATCTCAGGGTGTTCCAAAATTATTGAGCGCATTTCATGTTTGAAAAAAAAAAAAGAGAACAAAATGATTTTCATCGGATTTGTTTTCATGGAACTACAAAACGCACACTGCTCTTCCTGTACGGTAGTTGTAATGATGCGCCTTCGAATAGATTGATATATCGTACAAATTATTAAAAAGAATAAGTTAATTCGAAGGCTGTTCCATTACATGAATGCGGTTACTTTTGAAGCGATGGAGACGAGGCGGCAGGTGTTTTGAAAGGCGAGGTGGTCCAAGGCTGTATTGTAGATGAAGGAGCGGTCAGCGGGGAAAATGAGATCGCTAGACGAAGATAAGAGAGGTGTCTCCAAGGATGACAGAATACCACAAAGGACGTTTGTTTCCAATTTTACGAGGCGGCGTGGGATTTGGTGTACGAACGCCATGAAAGGAAACCGCAAACGTAGTGGATGGCTTTCGGCTTTTATTACTCTCAACATTAGGGCGGACTCAAAACACGGGCGGAAGTCTTATAGGCAAATAAAAATTGAGCTAGGCTAGAATTGGTCTGAAGAAATAAAAAAAGGGGGTAACCATGGACAGAGGAGGAGCTTCAAAATAAATATAAATTGAGGACTTTGAAAAATAAAGAAATCTCTCTCTCTCCTCTGCATCATCCAGACCTAGACTCTGGAAAGCTCCTCTGTTGACTGGAGCTCTGTTTTTCGACCCTGTTTTGGAATATCTCAGGAAGAGATATTTTTATTTTTGACGTATCGGGAAGGAAGTTGCAATTCCCCCGTTGCCTATAGAGAGAGAGGTAAGCTCCGTTAGTTTATGCGAAAATAAATTGGTGTGTGTGGGTTTGAAGAAGCAGCGCCGCGTGGTAAACATCCTAACCGAGAAAAGCAACTATCATCGAGCCGACATCTGACGGAAGACGACCAGTGCCCCGGGCTAATGCAAACCTGTGTGAGTCGAATGATTTTGATATTTTTGAAACGGATCAGTGTCTTGGTTAGGAGTCATTTTAAATCTTGTGGTGTACGAATAGGTTAAAGAGATTAGTTAGTAGGGGTACATGGTTAAATTAATTTTGTGCTCCCTTACCTTACATGGTCATCAATAATGATAATTTTAGAAACTTGTTTTTTTTTTGTTCTGAATATTAGTGATATACATGTGAAGAAGTATTGTGTTACGAAGGTTGTTTTTAAGTAAAATAAAAAAAATGTATAAATGTGCAAATAAATTAAGTTTAGTTTAAATTTAGTTTAAAATCACTGTCTTATTGTTTGCTTCCATAACTTCTCATTTCTGTTCGTTAATCGCTAATTACGTCCTGTACCACGGGTTATTATAAAATAATTCTAAAAAACACAACGCAACCCAAACACCCTTTGAAAATTAATTGTACTACCCAAATAACTCACGCCCGATAATTAATTTTGGACAAGCAATACGACAGTAGTCTTTTGCAAACTGACGCAGGTAGTAAATTTTTCTTGCTAAATGTTGTCGCGCCATCTACCGGATTATGTGGAAGTTATTTAATGTTTAAAATTTTGCTGTGTAAAACTGTTTTAAATTGTCTTTTCCGGGAAAACAACAAACAAGTACGTACCTCTTTTTTTTTCAAACATGAAATGCTCTCAATAATTTTGGACCACCCTGTATATATATATATATATATATTTTACAAACATACATAAAAGCATTGTATACAAAAGTTCAGTTAAGAAAAAAGCGAATTTTCCGAAATTTATGAAAGAAAAATAAAAGGTTTATTATATGAATATTTCCAGCATTAAAAAATGATCATGTTTTTTTATTTGCAATCTGGAAGATACAAGTATCTTTCATATTAATGTTGAAAAAAATAAAGCAGCCATTATGGATTCTATAAAGTACCGGGGATTTATAATTGAAGTATTTGTACCAAAAAAGAAAATAGAAAATCTAAATAATGATCTACAGGCAGTATGACAGTTAAAATTTCATGATATCTTAAGGTATACAAGGAAGAAAAATATTTTATTAAAAATAATTGGTTTCACTTCTGTAGGATAAATTTGTTAGTAAAAGACAGTTTGGACAATTAAAACTTTGTTATGAAGGAATCTCTTACGCCGTATAAACGATGACTATACATTTTTATGTTGTAAAAATATATTTATTAAATATCTTAAAAAAAAAAAAAAAAAAAAAAAAAAAAACTTTACATATAATATTCAATGAATGAACTTGTTCGGCCCGTTAATAGAATACTATCGCCACCTGGTGACCTTAAACCCAACTAATATCTTTATTATGGAAATTTCCTCCCATGCCTTTTACTTTTAATGTACATCTTCTATTTCCAATTTCTTTTATTTGAAACTACTTCTAAAAAGATAATCTATTTAAACGAAAACATAATGTTTCAAATCAAATTACGAGTAGGGCATAACTTAGCGAAGAAAAGAAAAAAAAACTCAAAAATTGAGAGAGAATTTTTATTTTCTTTCAGAGAATGCGCCTATATCATTGCAATAGGGCCCATAAATCGTGAGATTTTTTTGATAGGCCCATATTTCATCTTGAATTAAAGTATTCGTTTACAAGCATATTTTAAACTGCACTCGAATTTTAGGCTATTTGCCATGCAAATATGCATCTTCTTTTATATTGCTAGGATTAAGAAAAAAATATCTACCCATATAAGTCAAAGAGATTTAGCAGGCGTGTCTGAAGTTTTTTTTTTAGGACAAGATTCTTTTAAAAAAATATTTCAATTAAAATTTTTTCTGAAACCGTCTAGGACTCTAGGATTACTTTTATAGACAACCGGATATATATATATATATATATATATATATATATATATATATACAGTGGAACCTCGCATATCGAGCATAATTCGTTCTAGAGTCTTACTTGTACTGCGAAACACTCGTTAAGCGAAACAATTTTTCCCATATAAATTAATGTAAAGTACGATAATGCGTTCCATGCCAAAAAATACTAAACATTTTTTAGATGTAACGATTATTATTTCAAGAAAATTACTTAAAGAAAATTACAAGAAAATTATATAAATTTTTAAGGAGAAAAATCATCCATATGTAGTTTATTATTTACGAATTTATGACACATATCTAATATTTTTACTAGAAAGCTATCTAGAGACATTTGTTTTTCTCAACGCTTTAAAATTTGCTGAAAATGTGAATAAATTTATAGCGCGTATAGCCACCGTCTTATCAGGGTGATGTTTTGTAACTTAGGATACAACAGTTTCCCATGCTTTCATCATTTCTTTTATTGCGCCAGAAGATTATTTCTTTGCTGTTTCTTTGTCCTTCTCCACTGACAAACTCTCCTCTACAACTGTTTGCTGTGAAAGACACTGCAATTCTATTAGCTGCTCGGTGGTCAGCTCTTAGTTGTGCTCTTTCACAAGCTCCTCAATATCATTCTTATCCTCCAGTCCCATGATATTTGCTTCTCGAATGATCCAGGACTACCCTTAAATACTTATTTTTCGGCGGTTGATGATCCTGGTGACGTGAAGAGGGGACTTCCTTCCACGTTACTCGTTATGCGAAATTTTGCTCGTTAAGCGAGCCATTTTTTTTCTATTTAATTTGCTCGTTATGCGAAATACTCGTTATGCGAGGTTCCTCTCTCTCTCTCTCTCTCTCTCTCTCTCTCTCTCTCTCTCTCTCTCTATATATATATATATATATATATATATATATATATATATATATATATATATATATATATATATATATATATATATATATATATATATCTCATCTCAAAACCGTCAAAATTTTGGAATAAAGCGTCTATATTAAGTTATTAGCAAAGATTGTTCTTTGCCATTATTAGTTTTTGTTTCTTTTATGGACCATATCTCTCTAAAGGTACGTAAAACACTTCAATGGGAATCTCTTTATGAAATATGGGAATTCCTAGAAAACTTAAGTTTATTACGAGAAAAAAAAAGGCTAGCAAAAATTATATAAAACCAATCCATATCATTTATAGTCTTTTAATTTAACTGAGCACCAACCTGCAGTGTCAATATTTAGCCCCACTGTTGATTGAAATAGTTTACTCTCAACCCCAGTTTTTTTAATTCGCTCCTTGTACAAGAATTTGTGATTTAATGGATTTCGGGCACGCACAAATAAATAAATCCTTCATAAACATGGAAACTTCGAAATAAGAGCTCTCGTGAAGCATAAATGGAACTGTCTTTTTTTTGTATTTGACAGTTTAGTCTGTATTTATTTCGATTTCTTTGCCGAATGTGGGCAATTTTTATTATTATACAAAGAAAAGTAATTCTCCTTACAAATAAGGGTTATTGGATGATATAAATAGCAGCGTTTACAAATCACTGTATATGATGCATAATAAAGACATCTCTCTCACGTTGAGTATACATTCTTTTTTTTGTGCATATCTTCATCAGTAACGTATCTTTATTTTTATCAATAATTGTGAATGTATATTAGAAGAAATTAATAAATCATTACGTTCCTGCATTAGATTGAAAATTATTATACATTCTGTATTAGATAGCATATATATATATATATATATATACACTCATGGACAAAAAAATTAGCGCACCAAGAAGGAGTCGTCAAAATGAAACGAAATTTAACATGCGTAATGACTACTTTGATATAAGTAAATGATAAGAAAATCAAAGAAAAAGGATAATTTATTTCAGAGAAAAAGGCAAAAGAACGGAGGAGTTAATACTCCGTTGGACCCCCTCTAGCGCGAATACACGATGCGATACGATCGGGCATTGAGTCATACAAGTTCTGTATGATGTCTTGAGACATTTCGTTCCATATTTGCTGTAACCTTGCCTCTAGTTCGTTCAAACTCGAGGGATGCCCAACTCGTGGGATCGGGCAGGCCAAGGAAGGGTAGTAACAGTGCGGACACAGTCTTGTGACACCCTTACCGTATGAGGCCGAGCATTGTCTTGTTGAAAAATGGCTCCTGGGAGCCGTTGCATGAGTGGCAACATATGTGGTTGCAGGATTTCATAAACATACCGCTGGGCTGTCATGGTGCCACGGAACAATACTAGGGGTGACCGAGTATTGTAGGCAATGGCACCCCATACCATCACACCAGCTGTGGGAGCGATGTGTCGCTGTACAGCAAAGGCAGGATTGAAGCGTTCACCACGGGCTCTCCACTTACGAACACGATTGTCATCACTGCCGAGATTGAATCTGGATTCGTCGCTAAAGACGACCTGGTTCCATTCCGCCGCAGTCCAGTTACCTCGTGCGCGGCAAAACTCCAAACGGAGGCGTCGATGGGTGGGTGTCAAGGGCAGCACACGTAAGGGGTGCCGCGATACCAACTGTCCTTCAGCCAGGCGCCTTCGTATGGTTCGAGAAGACACAGAGGCCCCTAGTGTAGGTGCTACCTGTGCCTGGAAGGCGGCCGATGAAGCAGTTGGCTGTACGCGTGCATTTCTTACGATGTGGCGGTATTCTCGACGACTGGTCTGTCAAGGGCGTCCTGAGCCTGGTCTTCGTGTACATGACATCTCTCGGGTCCACTGGTCCCAACACCTCCTCACAACACAATCAGAGCGGCCTAATTGATGAGCTACTCGCCTAGCTGACTACCCAGCTTCCATCATCCCGACGATTCTCCCCCTCTCAAACTGCGACAACTGCTTATATTGTCTTCGAACATGGCGTAATGGCATGTCTATCTCAGCTCTTCCTTTGTAAATGATTCAGCACACTCAAACAAGCTTTGGTTACCTGTTTTATACTCCACAGAGTACGATGTTCAACGCCCTCTACCGGATATACGTAATGCGCAATCACGCTGCATTTCTAATCATTTGCATATCTCCCCGACATGTACCTTCATTGCAAGTTTCGTTACGATCCCGCAATTATTTCTTGGTGCGCTAATTTTTTTGTCCATGGGTGTATATATAATTGTTTGAAATATATTTCCGATATATCACAAAAATGTTCACCTTCCAGAATAGGCATAGCGTGAGGGGGAGGGGGGGGGGGGGGGCGTGCCCCCCAACTTAACTTGAAATAAATTAAAACGTTAATAGAAGTTCAGTTAAAATCGGAAAATTGTAGAAAACTATTAAGAAAGTCGGTTTTTCACTGCTTTTTCAAACTGTGAAACTGAAGCTTTCGATTATGTCTTTATCCTTAACATAGTTTTTAACGATGATATGATCCATAACAAATATTCGATGCTATATATTTTTTTTTCATTTTATTTATATATTTATTTTTCTGATTGTATAACTTTTGAATACTACTCAAACATCAATTCTATTGTTATTTTATTTAAAAAATCATAATATTTCATACTTTAAGGACCATCCGGCTGTCAATGCGCTGAGGAGTGCCCTAACTGAATTTCTCCCAAAAGTTAGAAGCACGCTATGCCTATACCTTCCAGTCATCATTCTTACATATGACCATCGTTAAACCTCATACAGACTTCAACCAAGCACGCAACCACATTACATCTCCAGAATATTCTTAATTTAGTGGCGCTAGCAGTGACGAATGACTTAGCCTCAAGGATGAATTCCTCAACACAGAGCTATTAAGATAGACAGATAGGAAACTGTGGAGGGGATGACATGGCGTTTCAGAGACAGAGACATAAAGATATAGAGACGTATATAAATAGGTAGAGGGAAGAGGAGGGGATAGTCCGACTGAGTTTTACCGTACGAAGGTCTAAAATTTGCTATCACAAACAATGTATGACAGCTTCCCACATCATACAGTAGTTAGCGTCACGAGCTTCATCTCAATGGGCTCGGTAACGAATCCCGTCTAAAGCATGGATATTTCCTGTACTGTTCTCTCATAGGGAGTTGTGTTGGTTTACTTACATGTTTTTTCCACAATAAAAAAGGCCCTCAGAATAGTGCTATGAATGAGCGAGAAGCTAATAAGCTAAGTACCCAGAGTTCGTCGCATTGGAAAGAAAAAATCAGGTAGTCTCTTCTAACGAAACTACCGTTGGTTATTAACGTAGGATTACTTATCGTTGCTTACCTCTTTTATATGTATATATGTACAGATGATATATATATATATATATATATATATATATACACTGGTGTAAGAAATTAAGAGAATTTGCAGACTTGGTCAATTATCTCTAGAACTACTGTACCGATTTTAATGAAATTTGATACGTACATACATTGATACAATACAAAACAAATAACTATTCAATAATTGTAATACACACGCATGATCGTGCGTACTACCCTGAAAAGGCGAACATAGGGCTCCAAGACCTCATCACTATACCTCACACCAGCCACAGTGTCTCTTTCAAAGACATGGAGAGGTGTGCGGCCATCCAACATGATGCCTGCCCAGGCCATTAAACTTCCTCCGCCATAATCGTCGATTTCGTGGATATTGGAGGGTAGGTAGCGGGTCCCTGGTTCTCTCCATGTGAACGTTCGGCGAGAATGGGTGTTTAGGCTGAACCGGGACTCATCAGTGAAGAGAACGGTCGCCCATTGATCCATACTCCAATCTCTAGGCTCTCTGCACCATGATAAACGTATTCTCCTGTTCGTAGACGTAAGCGGGACGCAAACAGCAGGTCTTCTTGCAAACAACCGTCTCTCATGAAGTCTTTTGGATGGTTCTTTTGGAAACAGTCACCCTTGATACACGGGTTCCTGTGGCTGCATACAAGTCAAGAGAGAGCTGAGAAGATGTAGCACTCCTGCTCGCCTCGCTATAATCGACAAATGACGATCTTCTCTGGCCGTCGTGGCTCTTGGACGACCTTGCCCAGGCTTTTTCTCGATGGATCCTGTATCCTAGAACTGTTTTTATAAGTTACACACGACGCTGGGCGTTAAATTTAACTCTCTACAAATTTGGACTTGAGATTGGCCTGCTTCTAGCCTCTGCACAATTCGTCACATCTTTCCATCATCTAAACGTTGGTGGTTATTACTGTTACAATTTGAAATTAATCGATTGCTTCAAAATAACACCAAGAAATTCGCCGAGGTGTGCTAGCGAACGAAATGCGTCTTCACTTACGCGCGCTTAAAAACCCTGTTTCTCTACTGGCTCCACCTACACACACGTGTACGCTTACGTATTTGACGTACAAGATTTGCATTTTTGTCTAGAAGCAGTGGTTTTACATTCAGTTCAGTTCTATTCATGAAATTCGATAAAATATGCAAATTCTCTTAATTTATTTCACCAGTGTATATATATATATATATATATATATATATATATATATATATATATATATATATATATATATATATATATATATATATATATATAAACACTCATGGACAAAAAAATTAGCGCACCAAGAAATAATTGCGGGATCGTAACGAAACTTGCAATGAAGGTACATGTCGGGGATATGCAAATAATTAGAAATGCAGAGTGATTGCGCATTACGTATAGCCGGTAGAGGGCGTTGAACATCGTACTCTGTGGAGTATAAACCAGGAAACCAAAGCTTGTTTGAGTGTGCTGAATCATTTACAAAGGAAGAGCTGAGATAGACATGCCATTACGCCGTGTTCGAAGACAATATAAGCAGTTGTCGCAGTTTGAGAGGGGGAGAATCGTCGGAATGATGGAAGCTGGGTGGTCAGCTAGGCGAGTAGCTCGTCAATTAGGCCGCTCTGATTGTGTTGTGAGGAGGTGTTGGGAACAGTGGACCCGAGAGATGTCATGTACACGAATACCAGGCTCAGGACGCCCTCGACAGACCAGTCGTCGAGAATACCACCACATCGTAAGAAATGCACGCATACCGCCAACTGCTTCATCGGCCGCCATCCAGGCACAGATAGCACCTTCACTAGGGGCTTCTGTGTCTTCTCTAACCATACGAAGGCGCCTGGCTGAAGGACAGTTGGTATCGCGGCGCCCAATACGTGTGCTGCCCTTGACGCCCACCCATCGACGCCTCCGTTTGGAGTTTTGCCGCGCACGAGGAAACTGGACTGCAGCGGAATGGAACCAGGTCTTCTTTAACGACGAATCCAGATTCGATCTCGGCAGTGATGACAATCGTGTTCGTGTGTGGAGATCCCGTGGTGAACGCTTCAATCCTGCCTTTGCTGTACAGCGACACATCGCTCCCACAGCTGGTGTGATGGTATGGGGTGCCATTACCTACAATACACGGTCACCCCTAGTATTGTTCCGTGGCACCATGACAGCCCAGCGGTACGTTCATGAAATCCTGCAACCACATGTCTTGCCACTCATGCATCGGCTCCCAGGAGCCATTTTTCAACAAGACAATGCTCGGCCTCATACGGCAAGGGTGTCACAAGACTGTCTCCGCACTGTTACTACCCTTCCTTGGCCTGCCCGATCCCCAGATTTGTCTCCAATCGAGCATATCTGGGATCATTTGGGACGACGAGTTGGGCATCCCACGAGTTTGAACGAACTAGAGGCAAGGTTACAGCAAATATGGAACGAAATGTCTCATGACATCATACAGAAATTGTATGACTCAATGCCCGATCGTATCGCATCATGCATTCGCGCTAGAGGGGGTCCAACGGGGTATTAACTCCTCCGTTCTTTTGCTTTTTTCTCTGAAATAAATTATCCTTTTTCTTTGATTTTCTTATCATTTACTTATATCAAAGTAGTCATTACGTATGTATAATTTCGTTTCATTTTGACGACTCCTTCTTGGTGCGCTAATTTTTTGTCCATGAGTATATATATATATATATATATATCGTAAAATCTTGAGTATAATACGCACTTTTTTAACATTTTAGTCCGCAAAAATTAGAATGCGTATTATACTCGCGTGCAAAAAACGTAGTTTTAAACATTTCATGGTCGAACGTACAGCAGCTGTAGACATTGTCGCAACACGGGTGCGTGCGCATTTGCACTCCGTGATTCAACCACCCGTTTACTAAGAAGGTATTCCTTTAATACAAACGGAACTCGCAGACAACATGACAACACTTTCATGACAACATAATTAACATGCCCATACTCGGCTCAGACACGAGAGTACGTAGGCGCTTGTCAGGACTCGAACCAAGGATAATCATTACCGAATCCGAACGAGCTAGCTACTAGGTAACTCCGCACGGTGGATATACTTAAAAAATATTAGGTTTATTATATAGCAATAATGACATGAAAACCTAATTAAACATTACTTAATTTACAATTTTCATGGTTTGAGCAACTTAAAAATAAAGTACAAAAAGAGAAATAATATATAATATTAAAACGTGTACCTTCATTAAAAATTGCCCCGTTTAGCTACAGGGAGACATGAAAACTAATATTTGCATTTCAGATGTCCGTTTACATGTAAGATGTCTTTTAACATGTGCGTTTCCACCGACAAAACCCAAACAATTATTTATTCAAAAATATCTCGCTCAGAAAAGGCTACAACTGAACGAACACATTTTGAAAGTCACATCATTCTTAGAAAAACAGAAACTCTCTTTATCTGATGAGACATTTTAAAGGTACTGTTAGGTTAATGGTTTTCAGCTATTTTAAAGTAAATATCTTAATTCATTTTTATGTTTTACTTTTTTGACATTTAGGTAAACGGCCTATCCTTGAAATGACTTCACTATTGCTGTCATTACTTTCACCAGAGTAGCAAATTTACTTTAATCACTTGGACATCACGTACATTCATTTGCTTTTTTTTCTTGCTTGATCAGATGTTACTTTGTTGTTAAGGAGTTCTTTTATAATGAAATATGCTATTTGCCCCAAATAACCTTTCCAGCTTTTAATTACTATTCTAGTTGGATTCCATATATTAGAAGCCGCTCCTGTCTTATTTGGACAAATTTAACACAGGCATTTCTTTGTAATTTTACAAAATGTTGACTTGGTTTTATTTTATATTTTATTAGTATTTCCTTTATTATATATATAACTAACTATAAAAAAAGTTAAAATCTTATGGACCGTAAGATGGATATTTAGAAATGTAATACCTACATAGTAAAAATAAGCAAAAAAAAATCTATATGTGAAATTAAGATTTAAAAAAAGTTGCCGTTTTAGTAAACATATTGGTAAGCAGTAAGTCGACTAAAGTGGTGGTAAGGTCATCCAGAAAGTAGTCTATTTAAAACAGTAAAAATCTTATCTTTTCTTTAGTAAATCTCATTTACTTCAGTTTGGGTTTTCCTTGTGCCACCGGTAGATATAAATAATTTTTATTTATATATATTCTACTAAAATCCTTGATAGTTTAAAGTGACAACTTTGTCGAGAAATAAATAAATGATGCTGTTTACCTAGCAGTAATATCATTACATAAGAAATAAATATTAATCTAAAATTGTCATGTACTGAAAAACTCAAAAGTATAAAAAGAAATCAAAATGTATTAAAACACATAGCTACATTAAAAACTGTTACGTTTGGCTGCACGAAGACACGAAAACTAATATTTGCATTTCAGATGTTTAAAATATCCGGTTCCAGCGACAAAATTCAAACAGTTATTTATTCAAAAATCTCTCACTTTTAGATAAGGCTACGGCTGAACGAGCACATTTTGCAAGTCACATCATTCTCAGAAAAAGAACTCTCTTTATCTGATGAGACATTTTAAAGGTACTTTCAGGTTAATGCTTTTTAGGTATTTTAAAGCAAATGTCTTAATTCATTTTTTCCGTTTACTCTTTTGACATTTAGGTAAACAGCCTTCATCGAAATGACGTCAGTATCCGCCATTACTTTGTCTTGAGTAGCAAATTAGCTTTAATCACTTGGACATCACGTACTTTCATTAGATTTTTTTTTCCTGCTTGATCAGATGTTGCTTTGTTGTTAAGGGTTTCTTTTATAATGAAATATGCTATTTGCTCCCAAATTACCTTTCCAGCTTTTAATTACTGCTGTAGTTGGATTCTGTATAGTAGAAGATGTTCCTTTCTTAGTTAGAGAAATTTAACACAGGCATTTCTTCGAAATTTTACAAAGTATTGATTTGGTTTCATTTTATACTGTATTTCATTTGTTTCATATATAAATATATATATATATACAGTGGCTCCCAAAAGTGTTCATACCCTTACGATTTTCAATGAAATAGAGGTCTATCCATTAATTAAAATGAATATTTCTGAATGGGTATTTAATAATAAGATCTAGAATCTATTCTTAACAAAACTAGATGAAATATTTTTAAAAAATAGGAAAACTTTATTTTTAAGAAACAAATAATCAAAAAGTAACAAAAACTTTATCTCACAAAAGTCATCGTACACTTGTAAAAATCTCTACATATTAGTAAATATTCTAATTTTTCGCTAAATTAATATTTAGTAGGATATCCTTTAGCATCCACAACAGTTTTTAAACGTCTGGGAATAGATTGCATTAGTTCTTTTGTAATTTCTGCATCAATGTTCATCCATTCTTCCATCATAATTGTTTTTAGTTCGCTTTTCGTGTGAATGTCGTGTTTTCGTACTCGAACCTCCAGTTCTCTCCAAATATGTTCTAATGGGTTTAAATCTAGTGATTGAGGTGGTGTTTTCAAAACTTGTGGACAATTATAGAGACACCAGAGGCTAATGTTGAGAGCCGTGTGCTTAGGATCGTTATCTTGATAAAAACAAAGTTGTTTCAATAAACAAATTTTGGGCTGATAATTTTAAATTGTCTCTTAAAATATTTATATAAACAGCATGATTCATTATGCCATCAATAAATACCAAATTACCTAGTCCTGATGCTGACATGCACACCCACACAAGGCCACCTCCACCACCATGCTTAACTGTTCCTACTAAGTTCTTGGGATTAAGTTCCTCATTTTTTCTTCTCCAAACAATTATACGTCCATAGGAACCAAAAATGTTAAACTTGCTTTCATCGGCAAATAAGACATTATTCCAATACATTTGGGGCTTATTTATAATTGATAGTGCGAAGGAAAGCCTAAGATTTCTGTTTTTCTCACAAAAAGTTTTCTACTGCCAGAACGCCCATGTAATCCAGCTGCTCTGAGAACTCGTCGAACAGTTTCAGGTGAAATTGAAGTAGAAAAAGTTTCATTAAATTCTGCAGAAACTTTTACAGCACCCAAACGTAGATTTTTCACAAATTTTCTAATTATAAATCTCTGATCACGCTTTGTTAACTTTGCCGGACGCCCTTTTCTTACCTTGTTTCCGATCCAATTTTCTTCTTTAAAGCGTTTTACCACGTACTGCACAGTAGAATGGGATAAATTAAGTAATTTAGCAATATTCCGAACTGATTTATCACTACTATGATGAAAAATAATCAATTTTCGAATACTGTTTGTCGTTTCTTTAGGACTACGAGCCATTTTTAAATAATAAATAGCATATTACGGAGTAGACAAGCAAAAATTAAAGCCAAACGATATATTAAATGCCACCACAATTCAAAAATAAAAATAAAGCACCAGACTTTTAATTATGAATTTATCCGAAAATATTTCAGTGTACGATAACTTTGTGAGATAAAGTTTTTTTTTTTACTTTTTGATTACTGGTTACTTATAAATAAAGTTTTACTATGTTTTCAAAAGATTTCCTGTAGTTTTGTTAAGAATAGATTATAGATCTTATTATTAAATACGCATTCTGAAATATTCATTTTAATTAATGTATAGATCCCTATTACATTGAAAATCCTAAGTGTACGAGCACTTTTGGGAGCCACTGTATGTATATATATATATATATATATATATATATATATATATATATATATATACATACATAAATAGTTAATTATAAAAAAATTGATATGTTAGGATTGATATTTAGAAATGAAATATCTACATAGTATAAATAAATAAAAACCTATATTTCAGTTTAAGATATGAAAAAAAATTGTTTTAGTAATCGTTTTGGTAAGCAGTAAGGCCATAAAAGCGGTGGTATGGTCATCCACTTCTTTTCAAATGATAAAATGTTGTCTATTTGAAACAATTTTTTTTTCTTTTCTTCAGTAAATCTCTTTTACCTTAGTTTGGGTTTTACTTGAGCCATTGGTGGATAGAAATAATGTTTCTTTGTATATACTCTACTAAACTCCTTGATAGTTTAAAGTGACAACTTTGTCGAGAAATATGATCTTGTTTACATAGCAGTAATAGCATTATATAAGAAATAAATTTTAATTTATTTAAAATTGTCATGTACTGCAAAATCTCAAAAGTATAAAAAGAAAAAAATATATTAAAACGCATACCTACCTTAAACACTGTCACGTTTGGCTGCACGAAGACACAAAATCTAATATTTGCATTTCAGATGTTTAAAATATCCGTCTCTAGCGACAAAACCCAAACAGTTATTTATTCAAAAATCTCTCTCTTTCAAATAAGGCTACAGCTGAACGAACACATTTTGCATGTCACATCATTCTGAGAAAAAGAACTCTTTTTATCTGATGAGACATTTTAAAGGTACATTCAGGTTAATGCTTTTTAGCTATTTTAAACTAAATATCTTAATTCATTTTATTTCGTTAACTCTTTTGACATTTCGGTAAACAGCCTTCCTCGAAATGGTTTCAGTATTGCTGCCATTGCTTTGACTTTAGTGGCAAATTCATTTTAATCACTTGGACACCACGTACTTTCATTAGCTTTTTTTTCCTGCTTGTTCAGATGTTACTTTGTTAAGGATTTCTTTTACAATGAAATAAGCTATTTTTTCCTAAATTATCTTTTCAGCTTTTAATTACTGTTGTATTTGGATTCCGTATTTTCTTAACAGACACGCGATTTCTGTCTTATTTTCACAACTTTAATACACGCATTCCTTTAAAGTTTATATAATTTTATAGTTTAGTTTAATATTTTACAAGTATTTTCTTAGTATAAATTCTGCAACTGATCGAAGTCAGTTAATGTCTAAATGTATTAGAAGATTGCCAATGTATTACTTCAGAGAGGGTATTGCAGAACCGGAATAAAAATTTCAGAAACCCCAGTGTTAATACATGAATGGCAAAAAATATGTCCTTACTATAGATTTAAAAAACTATATTTATTTATAATGTAAAGAATTTTATTTTATTGCATACCTAAAACATACTTTTATTGTTAATTTTTTGTAAGTTTAGTAATGTTTGGAAATGGTTTCTAAATCCCGATTAACCTAGCGAAAAGCAAGTGAGCCTCGATGGCTTATCTTTTAACAGCAGGGCGGTTTAGATTCCTGAGATGGTTGGAAAGAATCTAGTAGTTATTACTGTGGATGTTGTGAAGGCTGCTTTGTACTAACCCTAGTGGATTCTCTCACCTCAGTGTTAACTTCGAGGAAATGTGCCTACAATTGACATCTACGTAAATGCTAATAATCCATTAAAAAGGGCATTTTCAGATAGACTGTACTTTTTTTGCCTCTTGCAACAGAATTCATTTTATAAATTTCGTCCACCTAAGCAGCTTATGGGCGTTTAAATCACCTGAAGCATATTTCCCCCCAAATTATTCAAATTTTAAAACATTAATTTCATTTAAAAAACGAAAAATGCCATAGGGTGTAAAATGTCTATATTACACAGTACAATTTAAAAACAAATCTGTAATCAAAGCCAATCTGTAATCAAATCCAAGTCGGCAAACCTGGGACAACCTTTGTCCATAGGTTAACATTGGAGTGACCGAATACAATAGTGTTTGTACACAGCAGCGTTATGACAAATGGTCCCAAAGATCTAGATAGTGGTGAATAATGAAACTTGGCAAAACTGTTTATCCGTATGAAAGTGTTGTATTTAAGACTTAAGATTCTATATCTATTGGAACCAGGTTCTGGTTCTAAAATTTCCCCCGGGTAACCTACTACGGAATAATTCTGATAATTGTCCCTGTAAAATCCTTCGTAATGCAGCTTTATTGATAACTCTGTGGACGCACTAACTTCTTACAGAATATATACAGATAGATGAAGATTACAAAAAAAAATTTTGTAAAAAAAGCGTCCAGAACATCGAAATTTAGTTTGTAATGTTTGTATGGCATGAACAGAATATTACCACCGCGACTAAAAATTAAAAGCAGCATTACCGCTAATAATTTACATAAATGAAATAACATTTTCGTTTTGACATCTGGGATCCGTTTACAGTATAGCGCTTTAATGGAATTATCTCCCATTAGCTCTTTTCAAAGTATAACGAAGTACATAATCATATATCTATTGATTTATGATTATGTACTACGTTACCGTACTATGTACTACGTTACTATGTACTACGAACTATGTACTACGTTATGTACTACGCTATCGTACAATATATACTACGTTACCGTACTACGTTACCGTACTTACGTACCACTCAATCGTAAGGTTTGTGGTGTGAATAAACCTGCGGACTAGCCGCTGCGCATAATCCTACATACTCAGCCGAGGTCACGCCTGTTCGTGTTTATAATTTCGGACTTAGGGGCCGTGAGAACACATAAAAGAAATCATTTAAGACTAGTGAACATGATCTATTTTAGTTTTCATTCTAGGGAACCGATTATTTAAAATACACCATAGATAGAGCTCGAGGTAGCCTTGTGGTAGCACGTCGGCATTCGGTGCTGAGTGTTCTAGGATCGAATCCCGACACGTGCCGTTAAATACTTCCGTGTCTAGGCCAGATAGGTGAACGTAAAATCCGTAGACCGGAAAGTCCCTCTATGAGGTCAGAGAGGTTGGATGAGGGTACGGTTCACCCAGATGTCGCCCCTGGGGATTGCTCGCTCAAAATTGAGGTGGTAACTAGCTAAGATGAACTCCGAACCTTGCAATGCTGTATAAACCAGAGCAATAGACTTCCACCAGAAGCCTATATAGACCATAAACAGCAAAACCATAGATAAGTTTCGATAACTCTTATATAGAGTCGTAATAAAATATTTTAGACTTGAAAGAATTCGCATACTTTATTAACAAAAAAAATCCTTAAAGTGTATGCTAATATTTTGAAAACAGACAGTATAAAAAAAGACTTAATATAAAACACCTCTGAAATTTTAAATAGTGCTCAGTTACAATAACTAAATTTTAAGCAAACTGTCAAACTTTAAAACTTAATTACTGTAGCCAATATACTTTTTAACTCGGAAAAAGAAATACTTCTTCATGAAAATAATTATAAAGTGTCCATATCAAACATATATTTTTACATCGAGACGGAACATGTGTTATTCAAAGTGGTGAATATTTTAAAGTAATAAGCAAGTAAAAAGAATACATATCTGAAAAAACTCATTAATACATCAAGAAAAAACAGTTATCACCACATTACATCAAAAGAAAATACCCTATTACTTAAATTTTAAGTAATACAAAATGAATGCGTAACATCCACAAAAAAGTAAATAAATAAATAAATAAATTTACCCGAAACAAATAACACGCCCATATTGCTCATGATGGGATTTCGTTCTGAAATAGAAATATTCGAATCATGAGGTGTTTTTAGTGGGAATTCGAAAGAAATATATTAAGGGTAAGTTTTGAATTCAGAGCGCGCTCTCCGGATCATTTATAATTCATTCTTGAACTACTTACGGCTTAAAGGAATGGGTAAATTGCAGATTTATCATTTTAAGTCACAAGTTTAATTTTTCAATGCATTCGCCTGTGAAGATTTATTTCTGAAAGGCAGAGCTAAGAATATATATTTCTTCCACGAATTATACCACATTTCTAGTTCTGTATTAGTAGATACAAGTTGAAGCGTTGTATTTTACCCCCAATTTATGCACATTAAATTATGCCATATATATATATATATATATATATATATATATATATATATATATATATATATATATATATATAAATACAGTGGAATCTCGATCGATCGTTTTCGGATCCATCGTTTTTCCGTATGTGTCATTCATTTTATCCAGTCCCAACGATCATATTGCTTTCTTGTGTTTCCGCAGCTATCGTTTTCCGCATTTATCGTTCATTTCCATCGGTCCCTTCGAAAGCGATAGATCGAGATTCCACTGTATATATATATATATATATCCTTGAGTATAAACATTTTTCTTATTTATTTCATAGTTAACGTCAGAAATTTTTCGAAGAATTTTATAAGGACCATTAAAGATTGGCGAAAGTTTCCTAGTATTTGGATACTTCAATTCTTCATTAATAACTGACTCAGCAGGTGTAAAATATACATCAACAAATCTAGCATCATAATTGTTTTATTCCGAGCATGTGTAAATCAATATAACATTGTTTTCATTTATCGCACAAAAATTTACTATAAAAATCAAAATGTAAAAATAGAATATGCTTTATCAGTGGAAAATGACTCATTTGTTCATAATCTCTAGAACAATTGTTCCTTACCAGCAGTCCGCGGACCACTGGTGTTCCGAGAGAACCCAAGAAATGGTCTGTGAGATCGGAGCAAAGAAAAAAAAATGGTTTAATCGTTCCAAAACAACCTCGAATTTCATTTTTTTTTCACTGGGAACCAAAAAAGTTTTTAGTTCCCAATTTTTTGTTCAAATTTTAAAAATTTCTAAATTTCTTTTCCGCTTTCTGGTATTTGGAGTGCGAAAAATTTTCCTGGTTCTGCTTAAAAAAATTCTAATGTAATTCATGTGAAGCGGATTCGCGATGTCTAAGCCATTTCGCAACATCACTGCAATTTTAATAGCTAGTTGAGCAAATACAAGCTGAAAAATCTTGTTAAATTTTACCATGTTTTTATTAACTTGCTTTCTTGTTTTTTTCGTGTGTGTGTGTTTGTCCCTTACAAATCTTGCAATCGATTTTTAACTTCCCGACTAGCTAGACATTTGAAACTTTTAGAGTAGCTCAGGACACGATGAGAATGCATATTTTTAATACTTTTATCCATCTTTCAGCAGGATTGAATTCATTTTCAGTTATTTTCAGTTTTATTTTGTTTTGTAGACTGGTGCAGCCATCTGTCGGCCGGGACGGGAACGAAAATTTAAACGCAAGTTAACTTCCAATTAACTTCATTTTCTTTCAAGTTGATGGGATAGTTCATCAAAAAAAATTTTTTTAAGTATTTATTAAGACATAGAATTGTCAAGTTTACGTGATTCAACAGAAAATTTAAAAACATGGTGTGTAAAAAGTTCTTTTTAACTTGTAATTATTAGGTTTTCCTGTTAACTTTCATGTTTGCTATTGAATTTTCTGTTACGTTAAATTTTTCATTGTTATTAAGTTTATTTGTAACTATTTATTAAAGTTGTTTATCTCAAATGAATTGTTTATTCCGAAAATAAAACCCATTTTTTTGCCTCTAAAGGATTGGTTGGGAGATGTACTCTGCGAATTGTTTTTATGACTAGTGGCCCCTGATCAACAAAACGTTAGGAACCACTGCTCTAGAACAGTGAATTGGGGGTCGCGATACACAGGCTGCTCGCGAAAATAATTGGAGGGGTCGATGATAGTTTGCGAACAATTTACATCATATTTTTTGGTACCCTTCAAAATATTAGGACTGGATAGTTAAGTACAAAGTAAGCCAAATGGTGAAGTCATAATATTACGAATAGAGAAATACACTTTAAAAAGTTACTATTGAATCCACTGAAAAGAAATTTGGTTACTCAACAGCGCGAAATAAACAATTTTCGTCAGGTCCAATTCTATATATCACAAACATAATTAAAAATAAAAATGGAAGAGAGAGATATAGAGATTCCTCAGAATAAACATATATAATATTTATGCGGCCTCGTTCTTAGTAACTACCTAAAGCTAGATTTAAACATGTTACTGAGCATGCGCAAAAACAAATTAATGTGTTTATGCTGCCTCGTACTTAGTGAATATCTAAAGCCAGATTTAAACATGGCACTGAGCATGCACAGAAAACATTTTTTCTAACTGTAAATTATTCCTAATTTATAGAACTTGCTGTCACAAAAACCAAGTTTGACACATCTTTAAGTTAAAATATTTAATTTAAGACCAAAATGAAGAAAATTAATAAAGTAATTTTCACTCACGGATTGCCCAAAGAATCGGCTTAGCAACTTAAATATATAGATTGAATTATTTAATTAAAATTTTTGCTATAAATATTCTATTAATTTTCAAATCAAGCTCTTTTAATTCCAATTTTTGTTATTTTATACCTAAATGAAATACAAATACTTATTGATATTTAAATATAAAGTTTAAGTCACATGAGATTTGCGAAATAAATGTGCAGAAGTTATGAAACGCATTTTTCGATTGATATTATGCAAAATAAATATATACCCAGTTTGTTGATATTTGAAATAATTTGTCCAAACTTGCTAATTTATTTTCCTAGTTTTTGGTTAACACTCTCCTAATTACAAAAAAGAATTAGCTTCTAACAAATTTTATCACATGGGGCCAGGCGATTTTTAATTTAAAGAAAGTGGGTCACAGTCGAATAAAGTATGCTCACCACTGCTCTAGAAGGAAATATGACGACGTAATTAAAAAAAAATCGTTCATCCACCTTAAAAATTCATTTTGAATTATACATAGCATATTTATGTTTGTGTGTTTCCTTCCTGTGGATAAAGTATAAATATATTCTTAGACGACAAAAAAAACACGACGCACCAAGAAGGGGTAATGCAAATTGGACACAAATTGACGTGCATACAGGTTTCGACGGAAAATGCAAAATTTTAACTGCGCAACTGGCATGATATTAAAGAGGAGAAATTTAGATTCCAGATCATAAATTCTTTGCGAATTTCATTCCGTGTACTCAGGTAGACAGTAAGTATGCCTCGCATACAGGGGCGCGAACAATATGCGCAGATGTCAGCATATGAGACAGGACGTGTTGTTGGGCTCAAAGTAGCCGGTTGGTCTAATCGGCGAATCGCTCGACATTTGGATAGGAGGGATGCCACTATTAGACCATGTTGGCCGGAATGGGTGAACCATGGCCGATCACAGCGTCAAGAAGGAAGCGGTCGGTCTAGAGAAACGACAGAACGTGAGGACCGATCAATCGTCAGAGCGGCACTCACTGTCCCAGATTCCTCATTATCATCGATCGTACGTGCAACTGGTGCTTTAGTGACCGCAAGGACCATTCATAGGCGGCTTAGAGAAAGGGGCAGCAAGGTCGCCGGATCTCTCCCCCATTGAGCACGTTTGGAGCATTATGGGCAAGGACCTCCAACCAGCTCTGAATTTTGACGATCTAGAGAGCCAATTGGACAGAATTTGGCACGATATCCCGGAGGAGGACATCCGCCATCTCTACCGATCAATGCCAAAACGAATAATTGCTAGTATAATTGCCAGAGATGGGCCAACGCTTTCTTGACTTTTTCACTTTGTGAAGAGCTTTCTCTTGAATAAATCATCCATTTTTTAAAAATTGTAATCATTTGCTTTTCTGTACATGTACAGCGCATCTACCGATTTTCGTATAATTCGGATAACTCCGAATGAGACGGTCTTCCTGGTGAGTCGTTCCTTTCTTGGAGCATCGTTTTTTTTTGTGTTTATTTAGTGTTTATTTTACTGTATATTATATTACGATACTAAATGTAACTGAATTATCTCATTGACAGTACTTCATAAAGACAGAATCATTCATTTGAGATAAATTTCAATAGCTTTATACTAACGTTTTTTTTACAGATATTTCTATTTTATTCATATTATTTTATCTATTTTTCTAATAGCCGAAACTAAACTCATAGTTCTTTATATATATATATATATATATATATATATATATATATATATATATATATATATATATATATATATATATATATATAAGCATTTTATGCACATCACTGTGATTAATGGTAGGAAACCACATTTCTTATCTCGGCAGCTGGACGCATTATTTATTTCTTTATTCGAAGAAATTGCATTTTTCCCCCATTGTTTTTATTACGAAAACTTACTTTATATTATAAATGGCGGAAGGAAATATCTTGCGCAAGAAATCCCATCAAGTTACTATGTTTTTAACGGAACTTAGTTTTTACCCAAAGTCTTATATGGTAATATAAGCTATACTTGATGACTTTTTTGTAGAAAGTTAGAAACCTAGGATAAATATATTTTTTATCTTTAACTCTTTGGACAGACGTAAAGAATTGAACCCGGTTGTCATTAGCTATTTGTTACCTTTTCTGCAGCGGTGACATAACTTAGATTCAATCTGAATTATTTCGACAAAAAATGCAATCCTCAAACGAAAAATAAAGTTTGAAAGGGACATATAGGAAGAATAATACCTTCAAACAGAAAACATTGCATGGAATCTGTCCTCTAGGTGTCCGAAAATTGATTGACATTGTAGTCCACACAGTGCACGTTATTGCCGCTTCAGGGCTACGGCTCACGTTTCACAAAATCTTCAGGTTGGTTCAAATGTCCAAGGATGTACACTGCTGGCCACTGTAAATGCAACACCCTGAAGCAAACATGCAAATAACATGAAATTTACAACATGCATTAGCGGAGGTGAGATATGCAAATGATTAGAATTTCAGCGCAGACGCACATCACGCGCGCGCCTGTGGCGCCACTTCAAAGCTCTATTTAAGGCTTGGAGATTTCGACGATTTAAAGTTCGGCAATTGTGATTTTCTTGTGGTTTTTCAAAAAAAAACGATCAATTATGCCTTGTCGAAAATAAAATCATCTTTTGATCAAGTATCCGAGTTCGACAGAGGAAGGATAGTGGCCTACCGATATTGTGGATTATCTTTCATTTCAAGGAAATTGGTAGTCGTGTTGGACGAAACGAAACAACTGTAATGCGGATATGTGATCGTTGGATGCAGGAGGCTACGACGGTCCGGCGTGTTCGATGACAGGAAAATTGTGCGCATGGCAGTGACGGATCGCTCAGACACATCACGAACCATAGCACAGCACATGCAGTCTGTAACGGATCCTCCAGTGTCTGCGCGTACCATTCGACGCCGTTTACAGCAGAGTGGTCTGTCCGCAAGACGCCCATTGCTTTGTCTACCCTTGACGCAGAACCACAGACGTCTCCGCTGCTAATGGTGCGATGACAGAAGGATGTGGACGGCAGAATGGAATGAAATTGTCTTTACTGACGAGTCACGCTTCTGTCTGCAACACCACTATGGTTGCATTCGAGTCTGGAGACACCGTGAAGAGAGGATGCAGAACAGCTGCGTTATGCACCGCCACACTGGTCCTGCACCGGGTATTCTGGTATGGAGCGGTATTGGATATCACTCTCGCACACCTATAGTACGTATTGCCGGTACTTTAAACAGCCAGCGCTACATCTCCGAGGTGTTGGAGCCAGTTGTCCTTCTTTACCTTCAGGGCTTTCCCACAGCCATATTTCAAAAGGATAGTGCGCGACCACACGTGGCACGCATTGTCCAACGGTTCTTCGTCAATCGCCAGATTTAATTGCTTCCCTGGCCGCCTCGCTCTCCGGATCTTTCGCCGATAGAAAACATGTGGTCCATGTTTGCTCTATGATTGACCCAGATTCCATCCCCAGCTGCCACAGCAGATAAACTTTGGCAACGTGTGGAAGCTGCTTGGTCTGCTGTACCCCAAGAACTCATCTAAAGTCTCTTTTAATCAATGCCGAGGCGTGTGGCAGCGGTGATCTCCAACAATGGCGGCTACTCTGGCTACTGATTTTGGCAGGAGCCACACTTCACAGAAGTCTATAAATTTAATCATTTGATACTTGGTCAACATGTTATCTACAAAATAAATTTTGTTGTGTTATCTCTTGTCTTTCTTGGTGTTGCAATTTGGGTGGCCAGCAGTGTATGTAAAATACTCAGCACGTAACAAACATAGACAATGCATTTTTTGCCAATTTGTGTTTCCACCTTCCCAGCTACTTGGCTTTGGACTTTCGGCTGTACACAATGGAAATTTGTTCACAGCTCTGTAATAGAAACACCATGGCTGACACTGCTCCTTATGAAAGGATAGCACAGGAACATCTATAAAAATAACATTCAAGGTACTTAATATAGACAATACATTATTTTGCCAACATTTTACTCAAAGTCACTGGTATTTGTCCTGAAGTCATTTCCAAAGCTCAAACAAGGCTCGACATAGCAACTAAAGCTTTTCAGGCCAGAATGGCTGCATGTGAATAGGTTGCCACCACAATTTAGACCGATCACCCTCGCAGACGCGACATCTGGTGGGCTTTTTCCTTTTCCCACCCTCTCAGGCCATACAGATGGACTTTCCGATCTTCAGACTTAACGTGCCATATCCGGTCTAGATACTAAGGTATTAAATAGAGTCGTCATATTTCAACCAAACATCCCCAGCGTCCACAGAGCAAACATATTTGCTGCTTTATACTTTGACAGTCATATAGGGGCACAGTCACCGAATTTGGAATGTCCAAGAATGTCCAAGAATATGACATACAATGCACATAACAAGCATAGACAATATATTTTCACCGGTTTGGGGTAGTTGCGGACACTTAATCTACCTGCTTGTTAACTTATTCAATAAAGATTTAATTTAAAGTGTCCTCAAAGTTTTAGGTATTTTAATTTTGAATTTCTTTTTGTAAATTTTGTTTAGTTTTGCAAGCTTTTTATTCTTTCTCAAACATAAGAAATCCAAAAAAAATTATCCACCAAAGGCGCATAAAAATATTAAGGTAAACGCACCAGTAATGGGCCGGTTAAGAAAAAAATTGAAGTAAATCTGAATTTTCACAGCTGTAGATAAAGCAAACCTGACCAAAGTTTTATCTGCCATTTTAATAACTATCTTACATCTGTAGCAGCAATTGGAGCGCACTTGCTGCATTCATAAAAAATATATATACATAAATAATAACCAACCTGATGCACCTATAATGGGCCATTATTTTATCCGATGTACCCATAATGGGCCACCCAATAATGGGCCATCAATATCGCCCATCACAACATTAATGGGCCATCTATTTAATCTGTTATGGAACAAAAATCAATTCTACAATATCATAAAATTGGAAAGAAAAGGAACTAAAAACATGATGTATATTTTTAAACCGGTTTATTTATTTTATAACTATAGTACAACTACACTAAATATATAAAAACTGAAATATAACTGAAATATAAATTTATTAACTTAAACATCTAAAAATAAATTTACTTAAAAATTGTGGTTAATGTTGCCGGTGATGTACCGCTTTACTTGTCACAGCTGGTATGTTGTTGCAAATATTGACATTTCCGAAAAAATAATTTGTACCTGTACACGGGCTGGCCCAATACAGGGACAGTATAACAATTCGTGATCCCATGATTGGCCACGCTATTTTGACAATGGAATCTAAGTTTTTTGTCATTTAATCACTGTACAATTTGAATTATACATACTATCGTAATGAATAATAGTTCAAGTCAATAAACAGGCATTATAGTACAAAAATAAAAAAAAATTAAAAAATTCACTTACCTTAACAGATTTCTTAAGCAGACGTTAAAACAAACACAAATTTTCTTCTCTCTAGCAGAATACACCTTACACTTCCCACAAAGTAAAGGAATGAACTGAATTCCAATGCTAAGGGATCCTCGCAGGTAGTAGTCAATGACCCTCACCTCTTCCACTGCCTAAGGTAACAATAGACCCTTAATTTCTCGACATTTCTAATGGGTAGCCCAATATAGGGACATGACCCATTATAGGTGCATTTACCTTAGCTACGGTACGGAATTTCATGCGGTACTTTAGCTGCCATGTAGTGGACTTGGTTCTAACTCCGAATTAGGCTTGGTCGTTTCCGTGTAGTCCCCTTCAAATGGAATAATGCTGGCGCACCTAAATGGTACTCCCATAATAAATAGGAAGGAAAACTTTGCGGATCTTCATGGGCCAACGTCAGAAGAAAATTGCCTGCTGCATTGAAAAGAAAATCTTTATCCTGGACAACGAGCGAACTGCAAAAATGGCCTTCGGTACCAACGTGTTCAAGTCGCTGCAGTTGTTTACAGTCGGTCAAAATCGGGTTATAGGCTGCTCGTCCGAACATCCCCTTCCGCACTGGTGTAACAAAAACAGCATGTCGAAAACCAACTAATTTTAACAACCTAACGTTTAGTTTCACATTTATTTTTACTAACTGAGTCGGGAAAATTACGGCAACGCCTTCTGTAGATTATCAATGCAGAGTAGTCTATGTTGAAAATATCGTGAAAAGTGAAATCTACGTCAGGAGATTACGTTGGAAAAATAATTAGTTCTTTTTGAATCAGATTCTTAAGCATAAAATTAATTTTTTATACAATTCCCTATTGTAGAAAATTAAGCTAATATCTCGTTCGCCACGCCTACATGAATACGGAATTTGCAACAAAGTGAAACGAAAACCCATTTATACTTTGATACTTTCCTGCAACTATGTAAATATGTCAGCTAGATCTAGAATATTTTACTTCAACAAATTTAAAACCGTAAAGAAATAAATCACCCTTAACATACGAATCGTAAAAAGAACGGAAAGTGTTCGAACTGAATTGAAACATTCTGAGTTCATTTGTTAAAAAGTGCTTTCAAGAGATTAAATGCATTTATTTCATGGACAGGAGAGATTAAAGAGACAGTTTACTAACGTGAAAGACAATTTTTTGGTTGAGGAGTAATCTTTAAAGTACCTGGAAAAATCACTCAAGTCAATGGTACCGAAGATTCGAGCATTTAATTAAGATTGGGAATCCGTTTCAAGTATTTTTAAATGATGTTTTAAGTATTCGAACTTCACTTTAAAATTATTGATGCATATATTTGGAATTAAAAGGTTAGATATTTGCTAATGTAAGAAGGAAACATTTTAAGCAAACATTTTTAAAGTGCATTTTTTTCGATTAGTGCAATTTGTACTTTATTGATCAAATGCAGAATCGAAATTTCAGAGAAGTAATTCAGAGAGCAGCTAATTATATATGAGAAAATATGAGAAAATTTTATTTACAGTACTCCATTACTAAACATTTCTTTCGATTAGTACAATATTTAACTTTATATCACAAAATACATAGAAAATACATTCGTATCATTAAAAAAATAGCTTATAGGACGTTAATACAATATAAGGGTACACTTTAATAAAGCACGGTTACTCCCATATTTTTATTTTCTATTAATACAATCCATACTTTTTATTGTAAATTCGAAAACACTATTTCGCAGAAGCATCTGAACATAGTTCGAAATTAAATTGATAATTTAATATCACTTCTCAGTTTCTTAATATTCTTTTTGAAATGATGAAATTCATACTTTACATCAAATAACATGAGCAGTATTTCAGAAAAATGAAGACTTCATTCCTTTTTCGGCATTTACATTGTCTTTCGGACACAAAATATACAGTCGAACCTCTATATATCGAACTTCCTCATATCGAAATTTTCTATATATCGAACTTTTAGCAAATCTCCATGTTCATTACATAGAAAAATTGTTTTTATATATCGAAAAAATCTCTATATATCGAAATTTTTTTCAAGACAAATTGGGAGATTTTATTCCACTTTAGAATAAAATCTCCCAATTTTTGGCGTTTGAAACAATATGTCGGGGACTTCAATTCGTGGAAAATGTCCCCGATTAATTTTTAGTGGACTGAATAAATACGAACATTTCTTTGAACTTTCCACAAAACTAGCTGTTCAGCAAGATATTCGTAGTTTGTTTTTTTTAAGAATGTAACTATAATCATTGTAACCACTGTCTGGATTATTGTTTTTTTAAAAGGTATGTAGTACTCAATAAATCTTTCATATTAATTCATTTTTTAGTTATTAACTTTCATTTAATGGGATTCGCATATATATTAGAAATGGAGTTTCGTATACGAAAATTAGCTTTAATTTTTTTAAAGGAGAATTATGATAAAACTAAGCTCAATTCTATATATCAAAATTTCTATATATCGAATTTTTTTCCGGCAATTTGCTACTTCGATTTATGGACGTTCGACTGTACTTCATTTTGTACCACGTTAACAAAATTTTAAAGATATAATCCGTTAAAAGATCTGTTAGTGAAATTATAACTTGCAACTATCTTAAGGCCTCAAAATTTATACGTTTTTTAAAGATGAAAGGCAAATGTGGAAGGGAAAAGTTTCCCCCAAAAAACTTTACCCTCCTACAAATGTGGGAGAGGAAAGTGCATGTTATTGAATAATTTCTCGAAGCGTTTTTGTATCGCATACATACGGCGCACTCCGTTTTTTCCCATATATGACTAAAAAAGAGGTACTTTAATCGGAATCATAATTCTGGACGGTGATGATCCGTAGTACTATCTGTCAGATCTTAATCTGCCACATAACAAGACATCTCGTTAACAGTAATTGTAAAATTTCAGACCATCCATGGTTACTTTTCCTTCGCCGTCTGTAACAACTTGTCTTCTTAAATTAAACGTGGATACAGCCAAACGCTCTTCAGTCGTAATTAATAAAGTGAATCTTGCTTGATACAACTGATACGTGTTATGACGACCCTCGAAATATAACTCTCCGCAATATAACGACCAATTCAGTAGACACTGGAAGTTTTATGGAGTAATGTTTTAGTATCGATATTATGACTACGAAGCTGATAAAAACCTCTATACATTGATTGTATAAAGCACTAGCTGCAAATTTAAGATATAAATAGAATGCGGCTTTTATATAGAACAAGTGGACATAAAGATGGACGGGGGAGCAGTGTTCCCTGGACCACGTTCTCCCTTGTTTCTTCTATTGAAATTTCAATATTATTAGATTAATGGATATTCAGTACTGTCTTTTGATGCAGAGACAGAAACCCCCTAGATAAAGGAATTTTCAGGACCTTTGTACCGCTGAAAAACTTTTATCTGACTGGAGAGTTATATGGTTCGATGAATATTACCCCTTCAGAATTCATATGAAAAGCCGATTATTATTTCAAGATAAAATAAATATTATACAGCCATAAAAATGTATATGAAAAACTTGATCTATCAAAACTGATGCACACGCATTTACTCTAGTCTAATGTAAAATCCTAGTTTGAGAACTTCTCTGAAATATTAAGCTACATTTTTTCATAATTGTTTTTTCCCCGTCATTTAAGTAAGATTAAAAGAAATGTATACAGTCTACCGAACGCATTAAGATCTAAGGAAAAGAAGAATATTTTGATTTTTTTTTCTTATCATATATAAAAAACAATATTTTAAATCTGCTCGAGACGAGTGCTTTAAAGTGAAAAGAAAATATTTGAAATGAATATTTTGAACAAAGATAGCCCTGTTTATATAAGATATGCAATTTAAATTTCTAAAAAAATCTATGGGGAGTAATTTTATTTTTTGTTCTAAAAAGTTTTTAATTTCTAACAAAACTATTCCTTCAGTTGGCGTAAATCTGGTACCAACATATATATAAATCATGCATCAAAAAAGAGTTTTGTCTACTTTAAATATTAAATGTAAGTCGCATTTCCTTCTTTGTGGTTTATATTTTTTTGTCTAGGGCTGTAAGGTATAACGAATTTAGATATTTTATATGTACATCTCGATATATAGTATTTATGAAAATGAATTTAATGTACTTTTTACAAATCACTTAATAAAGAATAAGAAATAAAGAATGCTGCTTATGTTAAAAATTCTATCGGAAATATTAATGTATATTTATGCATATTAAATAACACAAAATCATTTTTTCGAAAGGACCTGTTTTTTTTATTTGTTTTCAAACGCGGCACAGGCAGTGTCTTCCGACATTTACCTCTAAACATCGATGAAGTTGCTTGTTACTTGTAATTTATTCGACTGGAATTCGTTTCTAGTTCGTTTTTCCACAGGAACACATGGGAGGAGAGTTTTGAAGCGGAATTCCCGTGTTTTGACTTTATCTTGGTTGGGGCCTGCCTAGCACCATCGGAAAAACGCGCACGTTAGTCAAAGAGATAGGATGGTGAGAGCATTTTGATCCTTGAATTTCTGCGATCAAAGGAAGAAAGTAAATGAGAACAGGTTTTAAATGTTAAGAAAAAGAAAAGAAAAATATTTGTTACCTTGGGTTATGCGAACATAACTAACGTAATATTTTTTGGTGTTTATTTTTCAATGTTTTTTGCCGTAAGTAAACTTACATATCAAGTTTTAATTTTTTTTAATAAGATAGAAAAACTAGAAACACTTAATGCCTGCCAGCTCAGTTCTGTAGGAAAGGGTTTACATTGTTCGGACAAAAAATTCGTCGCTGGGGTCGATTCCAAGCCTCGACCGCTGACCTCGTCAGCTCGCAGACATAGAAGTGAGAGAAATTATCAATCAAATGCAAGAGCAGCTCTAGATCTCTTTCTGTATAAGGTAGAAGGTTAATCATAGCCTGTCAATCCAGTGAGAATTCCAATGTCATTCAGGAAGTTTTCAGTTAAGAGAATGCATAGATTTGTTAAGGGGGGGGAGGGTCATTTCTTCATATATTTGAACATTTCTTAAGTAGTAGATGGCAATAATATTTTGTCTTGTCCTTTTTTACATTTTTCTCACTTAAATTCTTTTTTTTTACATGACCTCTGATTCATGCTGTTTCGTCGTCACCTCACTTTCTGATTCGCTGCTGTATCTGCTATAGGATTCGATGAGTTTTACTACCCCACTTCCCCTATTCATTGCTGGTCCACGTGACCACGCTCTTTCCTGGAGCTTCGTTCCGTCTTAATTTTATATTTTCCCCCAATATTTGTTGTTGTTGTTTTGTTTTGCAATTTCGAAGCTTGTCATGTTTTCCTCTTTCTCTTTTGTTTCCTACTATCGTTTATTACTAATACTAGTGGCCCCGTTGCTCGAAATCGAGCAAATGTCACTTCATTTTTGAAATAACCAATGTTGTTCTAACTTACGAAGCTCAATACTTATTGTACTTTGTCATTTCAGTCTTTGCATATAATTCATCAAGACTTATTTATAATTTATTTTTCAGGTCATTGAAAACATTTTACAAATTTATTCAAACACCTGTATTTTGATACCTCAACCTTCTTTTTATGTTAAGCAGTTCTCTCAAAATAGGTTATAAGTTAAAAAATAAAAGAACTTATGTATGTATAGATGAAGTATTTACTTACTTTTAGACTGATCACAGAAACCATGAGCACTTGAAATCTGACACTGAAATGAGGGTCTTATGTAGATAAGGGCAATGACAATTAAAAGTATTACAAAGAGCGTGTTTTTAAATTTTAAAAGTTCAGTGTGCGACCAATAAAAGTAAATGTAAACAAAGAAGCACGCTCACGCTTTTCGTGTAGACTTTGCATGGTAAATTTACCGATCAGCCACGCCCTAACCCTTGCGTCAATCGCAATTTTCTCCTCTACTAGCGCATTTACACAGTAAAACCTATATTCTGATACCCTAAGCATATTTTTACGTTCAGCCCTTCTCTCAAAATAGCTCTATGAAAAAAAGTATAAATAATATATAGATCATTCTTTAATTATAAGACAAATTTGAAGCTTTCCCTTGATAGTTTGGTAGATTTTTGTCATATGCATTTCAAATGTGTACACAAAATTGAAAAAATAAAATTAAACTCTTAAAAGACATATCAATGAAAAATATCACTCATTAAATGTTCTTCATGGTAAAGAAAATTGATTTTGTTTCAAAAAAATTGTTTACCCATGCAAAAAGAATAATGTACACCTACGACGATATTGCCAGTAAAGAAAAGTATTAATTAATTCACAGAATAGTAATAAAAGCAGACGATTTTAAAATTTTGCTAAGGCCAGGCGCCCACTGGCAAACTTTAATTTGGGCAACTAAACAGTTTAGTCACTTGAAAGTTGGCGGTTACCTTCGACAAGCGCCCGCTGGCAACTAAATAGTTGCTTTGCACTCAGTTTGAAAATGGATTTCATGGAAACTGCATGTTTTTGTGTCCTCGCTCTACGGCGAAAACGTAAATAAAGCCACAGAATAATTTTGGATCCATCCAATAATAAGTAGGAGATTATTTGACGGGCAGTTTTATAAATTATTTGAAGATTTAAGAGTACACCCAACAAAATGTTTCAACTGCTTTCGGATGAGCGTTGAAAGTTTCGAGAACCTATTGTTATTAGTGGGGCCCAGTATTTCTTGCCAAAATACAAGATTACGTTTGGCTATACCACCGCAGGAAAGATTAGCTGTGACTTCAAGGTAAAAAAAAAATATTTTCTTAAAAATTTGAAAGTTTTTTGAAATAAAATACATATTACAAACATTTTTTTTGTAAAAATTTTTTTCGACTGTGCTTCTAGCAATAGTGGATTGCGATTACAAGTTCATTTCTGTAGAAGTTGGAGCATACGGTTCATCAAGTGATTCTAATATTTTTAAACAGTCAGCATTTTCAAGGTTGCTTGAAAGAAACCAATTAAAAATTCCAGAACAAAGTTGTCTCCCTAATGACGACAATGGAACGGTGATGCCATTTACTCTAGCGGGGGATGAGGCATTTGCTCTTTCACAGTTTGTATTACGACCCTATCCCAACAGAAATCTGTCCGTAAAACAACATATCTTTAATTACAGATTAACAAGAGTCCGCAGACTGGTAGAATGTACATTTTGGAATTATAGAAAACAAATGGAGAATATTCACAGACCTCTCGATACCAGTATTGAATTCAGTGAATCTGTTATTAAAGCATGCTGCATTCTACACAATTTTGTTAGAAAACATGATGGAATACGTTTTGAAGACCTCTCTTTGACTGTTCATTAGAAAGAATCTTTACAGTTGGAGTAAGAAGCATCAATCAAGGTTTTGCGATAAGAGATTATTTTACATATTATTTCATTTCTCCTCAAAGAAGTATTCCTTGGCAGTATGACAAAATTTAATATAAAAGCTGTATATGATAAATGAAAGGAGTTAATATTAAAAAATTATTAACTTACTCTTTTAGTTCTTTTGTTTTTCCTCCAACTTATCCCAATTTTCAATGAATTGTTGACACAATTCCTCCCATAAAGCCTTCTTTAAATTTTTCTCAGAATATTTTTTTGATTTTATGTTGTATAAAGCTGGCCGTTTTTCAATTTCACTTATAAATAGTTCAGTGTCCAGCGACATGTTTACACCGAGTACTGAAGCAAACTGGTGATCTTCAACTTTGCCAACTCCTCGTGAATCGGACTAGCCAAACACGCCCTCGATGATTTGCCTCGATCAGATCCATAGGCGTAGCGTCGGGGGAGGGGAGGGCACGTGCCCCCTCACTTAACTTGAAATAAATTAAAACGTTAATATAAGTTCAGCTAAAATCTGAAAATTGTAGAAAACGTTTAACCCTTGTGGGTCCCTGGGGTCATATATGACCCCAATGCAATTTCTGTTGAATATATCTTGTTAATCAACGATTTGTTTTTAATGACATTTTGTGACTGTTATTCATTTAGTTTTTTATATAAAATAATGCTATTATATTGTATTTATTTTATTTTATTTTTCCCGAATTTTAATTTTTTACACACGAGACCTTTGGGGTCACTGGTGACCCCAGAAATATTATCTTGTTTGCTTACCAATCCCATGTTCCTATATGCTTGTAATGTTCTTATATCCATGTAAATATATGCTTTCGAAAGATAAAAAAATTGAATGCCGTGATACTCCATACGCAGGACCTGGATGAAATTCGTCGGCAAATATCATAAAACTAAAACCGGTACCAACATCATAAATCAACATCAAGAGCAATAGATGTAAAATCTACTTTTCTGTTGTAATTTCCACCTACCACTGAAAAAATTATTATAGACATGGCGAATATTGAAGGTACTAAATTATTCGGAGATAAGTGAGAAAAAAGGGATTACAATGAGTTGTATTGCTATTTGGGGCTTCTAATCTTAGCTAGGGTTTTCAAATCGCATGGCGAGCACTGACAAGTTTGTTGGATGAACAGTTTGGACGACCTACTTTTCGAGCTGCAATGTCTCTAAAGAGGTTCGAAGTTATATCTAGAATCCTTCGTTTTAACAATAAAGACACTAGAGCAGAAAGGCGACTGAGTGATAAACTGGCTGCTATTCGAGAATTGTGGGACAATTGGGTTGAAAATTTGCCTAAATTATACAATCCTGGAACTAATGTTACAATCGATGAACAACTTGTCGATTTTAGAGACCAGTGCCCTTTCCGTCAATACATGCCACAAAAACCGTCGAAGTGTGGCATAAAAATACGGATTATTTGTGACTCTAAAAGTGCATATGCATGGAATACGCTAGTACACACTCTAAAGTCAAAGGATGCCTCACCAGAGAAAAAACAAGCTTTACGCATTGTTTTGGATTTGATCTATGGTCTCAAGGGACATAATGTTACTTTCGATAACTGGGTTTTCCTGTTATGAACTTGGCCAATTACAACTAAAAAGAAATATAACTTTGGCAGGAACAATAAGAAAAAATAAGCCGGAACTTCCCATCAAATTTACTCATTCGAAATGATCGGAGGTATTTACCTCAATTTTTGGATTTACAACTGACACTACATCAGTAGCATATACACAAAAAAAAAAACGAATGTGTCACTCTAATTAGTACCATGCACAACAAAGGTGATATAAGTAATAGATCTGATAGAAAATCAACAATGATGTTGGATTACAATTCGACAAAAGAAGCAGTTGATACTTTGGATTAAATAGTTGCTACTTACACTTGTAAAAGAGGCACTGCTCATTGGCCAGTTGTACTTTTTTTATAACATAATTGATGTATCTGCGTACAATGCTTTTGTGATTTAACGGGAAAATAACCCTGCATACCATGAAAGCAAAAAGAAGAGAAGAAGATATTTTCTGGAAGAATTAGGTTATGAATTAATAAAACCTGCACTAGAAAATTTCTCCCAAGAACTGAAGCAGCCGCAGCAATTGTTAAGAAATCGCAAATAGATCCTACAGTAGATCCCAATATGAGTGGAAGCAAGACAAATGCCAATAAAAGAGGACGTTGCAACTTTTGTCCAAGAGACTGGATAAAAAATGTAGCGAAAAATGTCATAAGTGTTTGAAATTTATTTGCAAAAATCATTCGTTTCAGGCCTGTAACAGTTGTCAATAAATCTACAGTTATTGTAAGTTTTCCTCTAAAATTAATATTTTTTAATACATAAACTAAATTTTACTTTGATTTCGTCTTTTTCTTTCTCTTTTTTATCATTAAAAAGTGTGTAAACTTAAAAAATATATGTAATATGCAATAATCATAATAAATTAATTGAAAGAAAACCAAACCTGTGGGGTCGTTTATGACCCCAAGGGTCTTGAGTGTAACCGAAATGGGAGGAACCCACGAGGGTTAAGAAAGTTGTTTCTTTTCCGCTTTTTCAAACTATGAAACTAAAGATTCCGATTATGTCTTTAGCCTTAACAGTGTTTTTAACAATGATATGATCCCTAACAAATATTCGATGCTATTTTTTTCTCATTTTATTTATATTATATTTATATTTCTCATTGTATAGCTTTTGAATACTTCTCAAACATCAATTCCATTGTTATTCAATTTCAAAAATATCATATTTCATATTTTAAGGACCGTCTGGCAGTCAATGCGCGAAAGAGGACCCTAACTGAATTCAATTCGTGCAGCCCCCCAAAAAAGTTAGAAGCACGCTACGCCTATGATCATATGGTGGTTCGTGTATACCACCAATATTGTAGAAGCCAAGTCAATCACTCTAAACTCATTAACAAACTTAACAACTTTATTCACAAAGTAATAGTATAGGCAGATTACGCCGACATACACCACATACTTAAATTATGGCGCGAACCTGCTTTGATAAAATCAACTTTAAACATCTCGAGAGGTCTAAAAGAATTTGTGATAAATCGTAAATGAGGGAGCCATCGCCTCAGCCTCAACACATCAGGCAAACTGCCAAATGACTAAAACAAACAAACCGAAAAAACTTAAGAACCTCTGACTCCCATCTGTCTGGCTATGGCTTATAACTGCTTACGCAGCCAATCAGAGTTTGTTATGACGTTTGCTGCTTCGAAGCGATTCAATGCATAAGTTAACGTGATTCATTGAATATTTAATTAGTAATTAATCTTTCTAAAATGTAATCGGAAAATTTATACCATGGAGCACCACACACTCCCCCCGTAGAGAAGATTGAAATTTAGTTTTAAAATTTAAATCTAACAACTGGCTTTGAAATTCGCCCAGATTTAGTTACTGTATTTTCCTGTCGGGGAATGTGTTGTTTCTCAGTGTCTCCATGTATTTTAGTTAATACATAAGCAGGCTTTACACGATCAATGCTTACAGATTGAGGTTTACCCTTGATACAAATAGTCAGTGTCTTTGGTTTTCTTGACACGACAGCATATGGTCCTTCATATGGTGGCGCCAAAGGAGGCTTCACATGGTCTGTCCGCAGGAACACATGTGTACAGTCCTTGAGATCCTTGAAGACAACAACTGGTGGCTTGGCATGTCTTCCTGTCGTATTTGGTGTCAAGTTGGTCATATGGGAACTCAGTCTCTGCAACATCTCAGCTGGCTCGTCCTTCACCGGGTTACTCTGAAAAAACTCACCTGGAAGTCTTAACAGACCACCGAACACTAATTGTGCTGGGGCAGCCTTCAGATCCTCCCTTACAGTTGATCTGATAGCCAGAAGCACCAGTGGTAGAGCATCAACCCAATGTACCGGATCTACTGCCATCAGAGATGATTTAAGCACTCGATGGAATCGTTCCACCAATCCATTGCTCTGTGGGTGGTATGCCGTAGTCCTGCTGCGCCGGATCCCCAAGTACGTTGACAGCCTATTAAAAAGTTGAGACTCAAAGTTTGGTCCGCGGTCTGTCGTTACCACCTCGGGAATACCATAACGAGCTATCCAAGTAGATAAGAAAGCATCCGCTATGGTTTCTGCCCGTTGGTCCGGAAGTGGCACAGCTTCAGGCCATCGCGTCTGGCGATCCACACAAGTCAGCAGATACCGGTTGCCTTTGGATGGAGGTAGGGGCCCAACTATATCGATGTGGACATGAGAAAACCTATTTGTTGCGACGAATGTTCCCAGAGGCGCCTTGTTGTGTCTGGTCACCTTGACTTGCTGGCACTGGTTGCATTGTCTACACCATTCTGCACAATCTTTCCTCATGCCCGTCCACACGAACCGTTGTTGGATGAGTCGCCAAGTTCCTTTTACAGCCGGATGTGAAAGTTTGTGGTTGGCTTCAAACATCCTCCGTCTCCATACTCTAGGTACAAATGGTCTAACTAGGTCGTGAGACACATCACAATACAATTTTCTTTCACAGGCAGGCAAAGCAATTAACTTTAACTCAAGACCTCTTACCTCCTTTGAACGCAACATTTGTTGTAAATCGGGATCCGTTGCTTGATCCTCGGCAAATAAATTAAAATCAATTGAACTATTTAAATTCAAAGTGTATATTCTGGATAGCGCGTCGGCTGCTATATTTTGTTTTCCTGGCAAATATTGGATATCTGCAGTGTATTGGCTAACAAGTTCTAAGTGTCTAACCTGTCGAGGGCTAGCACTTGTTAATTTTTGGTGAAGTGCGAAGGTTAAGGGTTTGTGATCAGTGAAGATCGTGACTGTTCTTCCTTCAAGCATGTGCCTAAAATGTTTTACTGCAGAATATACCGCCAACAGTTCTCTATCAAATGCACTGTATTTAGTTTGAGTGGGGGTTAATTTTCGTGAAAAGAATCCTAATGGCTCCTCACCGTCCTTGGTAAGTTGAGAAAGAACGACACCGACTGCTCGGTCCGACGCATCGACAGTTAACAATAGGCGTGCGCTGGGAGCTGGGAATTTTAGTGCATTTACCTCCGAAATAGCTTTCCTACAAGTTTCGAATGCATTTATTAATGGTTCTGTCCACGGTATTGGAGTCATATCCTTTTTCTTTCTGTTAATTATGAGATCAAAAAGCAATGCCTGTTTCTCCGCAATATTAGGCAAAAAACGATGATAAAAATTTAAAATTGCTAGAAAGGTCCGAAGTTGACTGATATTGTTTGGGCGAGGGTATTGCTGTAATGTTTGGACCTTTTCAGGTAGCGGCTCAATTCCCTGCTTTGAAATTTGAAAACCCAAAAATGGTATTTTGTCAACTCCGAATATGCATTTCTGGAGGTTTAAAATCAGGCCATGTTGACTTAGAGTTGAAAAAAGTATTTCTAAGTGTTTTTTGTGCTGTATCTCGTTATCAGAAAAGACAAAGATATCGTCAAGATATGACAAACAAAAATCCAGGTCTCTAAGTATGCTGTCTAGATAACGCTGGAATGTGTTTCCACTGTTTCTCAAACCGAATGGCATTTTCCGGAATTCAAACAAACCTATAGGGGTTGTCACCGCGGTCTTAGGAATGTCTGTAACCTCAACCGGAATCTGATAGTATGCTCGAACCAAGTCGACCTTCGAAAAAACCTGTTTCCCCCGTAATCCCATAACTACATCATGGATGTGTGGGAGGGGGTAGCGGTCGGGAGTTGTGACCTTATTGAGTGCCCTATAATCTCCGCATATTCTCCAAGTTCCGTCCTTTTTCTTCACAAAATGAATAGGGCTGGCCCATGGGCTTTTAGAGGGCTGAATAACACCCTGTTCCATTAGAGCTTTAAATTCCAACTTCAATGTTTGAAGCTTCTCGGGGTTCAACCTACGAGGTCTCGAAAAAATGGGTTGTCCTGTGGTTTCAATACAGTGCGTTACCGGAAAGTTTTGCAAATTATTATTGCAATGCACATTTGGATTGAAAAGTTTTGGAAATCGCGCTAGAATTCTTTCGTATTCAGTTTTCCCCTCCAGTGGAGTAAGTTTTAAACTAGGGCCAGTCCCTGGATATCCCGATACTGCTAACGCTGTAACGTTATCTGTAACTTTTTTATTTTGTACATCCACCAGGATACCATAATGGTTAAGGAAGTCGGCTCCTAGAATTGGCGTGGTAATGTCTGCCACCACCAAATTCCAACTGAATGCTCGACGAAGTCCAAAATCTAACTTCAAATTGACTGTACCAAATGTTTTGATAACAGAGTCGTTTGCAGCATACAATTTTAAATCCTGCACAACTCTATTTCTTGTTAGCTTTTGGGGAAAACAGCTTAATGCTGCCTTCGTGTCCACTAAAAACTTAGCACCTGTATTTTTCTCGTAAATAAACAACCGGCTTCCGAAACTACGCTCATCTGGTGCCGGTATTCCAGATGTGCCTAGGCGTTTTCCGAAAAATTACATGGCGATACACATTTTTTAGCTAACCTTCCGAACTTCCGGTGGTACCAACACCTTTCTGTTAAAGTAGAAAAATGGGGTTGAGATCTAGCTTCATTCCTCGTTTTACTGCGGTCACGTTTCTTAAAGTACCTAGAACGACCGTTGTATTGTGTACTTTTACTTTGCGCCTCCAATTTAGCTATTCGTGATTCTAACTTTTGAAATTGTGTTTGAGGGGTTTGGGAATCAACGGGAGCTAAAAACTCTCCCGAGGTTTCATAAACTTTATCAGCTACTCGAGCAAGCTTTGAGTTATCTTGCATATCGTCCACACAAGCACTTAAAATTTGTCGGATGTTAATGGGTAATCTCTGTAACCAGAGTTCTCGCAATGCGGTATTATTAAGTTTTCCCCCATTTAAACTATCCATTTCGCAAAGTAGCTGTGAAGGTCTTTGATCCCCTAAGCATAATCCACTAAACAACTTTTTAAGTTTCAAACTCTCAGATTCCTCATAATAGGATAAAATGCTATTTTTTAGAGTGATGTACGCATTTTCTGAAGGGGTATTAAGTACTATATCACGTACACATTTAAGTATTTTTGTATCCAGAGCGGCTATGATTGAATGAAATTTTGTAGAATCATCTGTTATACCCGCATTTTTAAATTGAGCTTCCACCTGTCGGAACCATAACGCAGGATCAGCCTCCCAAAAAACCGGGGCTTTAAATGCCACCCTACATATGTCGGCATCCACATTCAAATTAGTATTAGGCATTTTCCTTTCTTTTTTTTTAAATAATATGTATGCAATACGAAAAAATACAGTTTATACTTTTGGGAAATTTGTGTATATATTAAAAGCGTACTTTAAGCTATAAAAATACCAAAAACACTATCATACAAATGAGCATTCTTCTGTATAAACATTACATGCAAATTTTCTTTGAACTCAATCAAATATAAACACAGATTACAACTTCAAGAGGTCAAGAGTTAAGGTCAAAAATTATAGCCTACCTGCACCTGTGTTGACGAAACCACTTCAAAATTTGCGGTGATGAAACCTGCATCAAAAAATTTGTACTGCTTCAAAACTTGCAACGTCATCCATTACGAAGTCATCAAAAAGGGGGTGTTACAAACAAGTGTTCGGTTTCTCTAGTAGAACTGTCCAAAAGGTCACCACTATATGGTGGTTCGTGTATACCACCAATATTGTAGAAGCCAAGTCAATCACTCTAAACTCATTAACAAACTTAACAACTTTATTCACAAAGTAATAGTATAGGCAGATTACGCCGACATACACCACATACTTAAATTATGGCGCGAACCTGCTTTGATAAAATCAACTTTAAACATCTCGAGAGGTCTAAAAGAATTTGTGATAAATCGTAAATGAGGGAGCCATCGCCTCAGCCTCAACACATCAGGCAAACTGCCAAATGACTAAAACAAACAAACCGAAAAAACTTAAGAACCTCTGACTCCCATCTGTCTGGCTATGGCTTATAACTGCTTACGCAGCCAATCAGAGTTTGTTATGACGTTTGCTGCTTCGAAGCGATTCAATGCATAAGTTAACGTGATTCATTGAATATTTAATTAGTAATTAATCTTTCTAAAATGTAATCGGAAAATTTATACCATGGAGCACCACAATCAGATCTATTGCGAGCAACTAAATAATCACCAGTGGGCGCAGTCCTATCTAAACCAACGTGATCTATTTTCCTCGGCAACAGTTTCATCACCTATCGAACATGTTGGAATTTTTTAGTTGCCGCAACTGAAAAATCGCCAGTGGGAGCATTACGGAAGGAATCAATGTGTTTTATTTTTGCGATTAAAAGTTGCTTTGAAATAATCGCCAGTGGGCGCCTAGCCTAAAGTTGGGGGAAAAAGTGAGCGCACGGAATCTAATGGAATTTTTTTTTTATGTTTATGCTTCGATTCTTAAATAAACATTAAGATGTGTAAATCTAAATTAGCAATTCGTGAGAAGCGGAGTTCTTAATCTTTAAAATGGTACCTCATTTATCAATTTTGGTTAAGTAATGAAGGAAGAAAAAGGAATCATCAGGAAAAAAATCACTCTCTAGAAATAATATATAATAGCGGTCCCTTTGCTCAAAATCGAGCAAAATTCACTTCATTTTCGGAATGACAAATGCCTTTCTAACTTACGTAGCTCAATGCTTATTGAAATTTAGCATTTCAGTTTTTGCATCTAATTTATCAACTTTAACTAATTGTCACGGACAACGGGCACTCAATTTGAACAGCCAAGTGGGTTTCTTAGTAATGAGAATTTTTTAACTTCTATCATAGACTCCTCTTCTATAGGTGCGGTTTCTTCTGGTTGCTGAACACGAGAAAAAATATTTCGTTTAGTTTAAATGAAGCAACGTGACGGCAGATATGTTGTTGGCAAAACTGTTATAGCCCCTTGTTAGACATCTCGTCGGCAGGGGGAATAATTTTTTTAGATGGACTTCTTTCATACAATATTATTTCTGTTAAATATTATAGATTATTACTGTTAAATAGTATATCAGGAACCCGTTGAAATTTACGGTTCATCTTCTTGAAAAGGATAAATTCATGTCAAGTAACAAAGGTAAACTTCAGATGATTGAACAAATTTTACAAATTTGACCTCCATTTTGATACCTCATCCTTCTTTTAAATTTGAGCGGTTCTCTCAAAATAGGTCTCTAAGTAAAAACAAAATCCATCATAGAACTAATATACAGATGAAGTATTTGCTTACTATAAGACTGATCATAGGACACCATGGGCCCTTCAAATGTAACACTCAAATGAACACCTTATGTAGATAAGGGCAATGACAATTAAAAATGTATTACAAAATAGCGTGTTTTTAAAATTTAAAAGTTTAGTTTGCAAGTAATAAAAGTAAATGCAAACAAAGAAGTGGGAGCGCACGCTTTTCCAGTAGACTTGCTTCACAAACCCTTGTCCCAACCGCATTTTTCTCTTCGACTTCACATCTACATGGTAAGACCTTTATACTGATACCCCTATCATACATTTCAGTTCAGTAGTTCTCTCAAAATAGCTCTGTATGAAAAGAAATAATATATAGGTCATCCTTTAATGATGAGACAAATTAGAAACTTTCCTTTGATAGCTTGGTAGAATATTGTCATTTGCAATTCAATTGTGTACACAGAATTGACTAAATAAAACGAATCTCTAAAAAGGCATAACAAAGGAATATATTACTCATAAAATGTTCTTCAGGGGGAAAGAAAACATATTTTAGTCCAAACAAATCTTTTTTCCATTCAAAAAGAATAATGTACATCTACGCGGATATTGTCAATAAAGAAACTTATTAATTTATTCACACAATGACATTGAAAACAGCCGATTTTAGGATTCAAAAGTTCAATGATCGGTAAAAAGCGAGCGTGCGATCGCCATTTAGCGAAAGAAAATTTTTTATAATGTTTATACTTCAATTTTCAAACAAACATTACACTGTATAATTCTACATTAACAATTCGTCAGAAGCGAAGATCTTAATCTATAAAATGGTACTTCATTTATCGATTTTGGTTAAGTATGAAGGGAGAAAAAGGGATAGTCAGAAAAAAAAACCCTTCTAGAAATAATATATATAGATAGATAGATCGCTGAGTTTTTGTGCATTGCTATATGATCCTATATTGGAGGGCCCGGTCCATGTACTGCAGTTCCCACCACTTCAGAACCCCGAACGTTCTGAAAATTTCTTGTAAAGGAGGCCCCCGTTTAGGTGAACCAACATTGGCATCCAGCGCCACTACAATTTAGACGGAGGACTCCTAGGGCCGACATATGGGGGGAGTTTCATACCTTCCTCCATACCCCTACTACAACACAGAAGGACATGGGCTTGGGTTCACACTCTATTAGGTATTGAAACAGTGATTTGTCACTCGAGTTTCACAGCGGGGGATCAGGAAATTGTACATGGAAAAAGACATGGAAATTGTACTCTCCCCTCCCCGGAAGTGAAATTCTTTCCCCTTATATGGAACTGCCAAATTTCAGAACAACATCGTGGTGGCTTTTCCAATTTCATTCAGTTTACTAAGGTATAAATAAAATCCATCTAAGCTCACTAAACCATTAATAAATTAAAATTAATTAATTAATGTAAATTATAAAAAAAGATGTTCCATAATTAAATAGGTGAACTAAATTATATAGAATTACTTCATTTATTCAAGATTGCAATATTTAATCACAGAGGTAAAATAATACGAAAATGTCTAGAGGAACATAAAAATCGCAATATTTTTCAAATAACTAATAAAATAAATCACTTTATTGGACAGACTCTGGCATGATTTATTTTCCAGATCGAGTATAGTTTTAGAACTATGACATTTAGATATGGAATCAAAAAATGATATCGCATAATATGTTTGAAAATATGTCTTGAGTTCATGAACAATGAAGACTAAGCACAAATAGTTTCAAGATATAAAGGGTGAATCACAGCAAGACATTGTTATTTAAAAAATAATAATAAGGGATAAATTCAAGTAAAAAGTTTATTCTGATATTACATAAATTTAAAATGCATCTGGAAGTGAAAAAAAAACTAATTTTATTGGTTTCCAGTTTAATAGTGAAAATCAATAAAATGTGATATTCAGATATCACTTATCCAACCGGTTTTATGTACAACATTTAACCTAAGGCAGTCAAATTTTGAAACTAACTGTGGCCTATTTGATTAGTTTTGAGCTCAACGGTTATGTTTGGATTTGGGAATGCTAAGCAGACCTACAATTTAACACTAGAACGCCGGATGAGGTCAAAACGATCCTTTTCAAATTTTGGCTTTACATAACTTCCGTTTTATGAATGTTAGTAAACTAGCTTTCTATGACTCCCAGGAACGTTGCTATGGTAGCCCTCCCCCTCCTCATGCCCATAACCCTTTCGCCATTTATCGGCACAGTTTATCCAAAGTTCAGTTGGAAGGAGAAACTCGATTACGCAGGCCTACCGACAAGCGGTAGCCTGACCCCTTACGAACATTTATTTCTTTGTATTCCCACCAAGTTATTTGTGTAAATGTTTTATGTGTACGTCAGTAAACATAATTTTTGTGTCTAAAAAAGATTTTTAGACGTCCAATAGTACATGACAAAAGAACCACGACAATGACTTTTCATTTATGTAAAATATTGATATATTTTTGTTTTTATTTTGCTGTCTTTAAAACCTAGAACCCAATTTACCTAGAACGCCGGAAAAGGAGCAAAATGACCCATTTCATATATTATAGAAAAATAAATACAATAATCTGGCGCGAATGTTCTGATCAGTTATTAATAGTTATAAATGACGTCCACTATTGTTTTCAGAATTTATCAGAGTGGTTTGAGATAAGTTCCTCAGCATATGGTCTAAAATACCTAGTCTTCCGATAGATACTGTTATAACTTTCTGAATGAATTCGGAACGTATTTTGAAAGATATTTTAACAAGCAGCAGTTCCAGTTTTGTTGAATCGCTCTATTGTTTGATAAACATTCTGGTATTAAGATTTTTCAGGGTGTGAAAAATCCACAGAGCTGGCTTGCTGACTTTGTGCAGATCTATTACCGCTACACTATTTTCTTAATCACCTCATTCCATTGCTACGAATGCCATTGAAGTAAAGCGTCTCCGTCAGACGAAGTCGGAATTAAATGTTGGCTGGCCTCGGATGTAGAAACTAAGTATATGCTCAATGGTTTCGCATATTTGGGGAAAACAGAACTGCGCCCAGCTAAATAATGCGTAGGAGAATATGTAGTTCCTCAGCTTGTGGAACGATAGAAAAACAAAAGTAGAAACATAAATACCGACAATTGCTTTACTTTATTTTCTCTGGAGACAGATCTAAAACTGATTACTTCACTTATCGGTACGATAATTGTTAAAATAATAACTGAATCAGAGGCCGATAATAATTATAAAGTAAGTTTAATTGGGAAGCACAACAAAGTAGTGCATCGTTACATGCTCATATATCAACTAACTACACTGTTGCCAAAACGCATGCTATAAGAAAGGATACAAAAACAGTTACAGTTACATCAAAACATACACTAAGGAAAATGAGATTACTTACAACAATAATCGATCACGGAAGAAAGTTCCGCAGGGAATAAAAAATGCAAAATTTTCACTTTATTGTTCAATTTTTCTCAAAAAAGATTACGATATTACATTAATTGTGTATCAAGGTAAAAAGAACAAGAAAGTTTTAGACAAGAATGAACTTTATAACAATATGAATACGTACAATATGGTCTGGGAAGCCAACGAGTAAGTTTTATTGGTTATCGTCTAAATATAACTATGAAATTTAACCGTAAGTTTGGTCACTCTGTAATTGCCCCACTCAAACTGTAATAATAGGTAGATATATGGTCGCAATAAACAGATCAAAACGAATCGAGAACTCAGCGTATATCTCATTACGAAATTACGATTGATTTCTAAAATTGAGAGTAACGGTATTCAGAAATAGGAAGTCCCTCTATGAAGGTCAGTGACGGTGGGAGAGTGCACGATCCCCCCGGATGTTATCCCATGAGGGTCGGTCAAATTTGTGGTGGCAACTAGCTAAGGAAATAACATTATGAGCTGGTATAATAAATTTTTGTATCTAATAGAGAACACTTACGCTCTTTTATGCTTATTAACACATCTATTTATAAGAGGAATGTATGTATATATTGAATAAAAATTAAGACTATAATTAGAGAAGTACCATAAAAAGTATGATCAAAATACTACGAAAACGTATAAAATAAAAGAATATCAGTTTAAAAGTACACGTGCATATTCTTAAAAAAACATATCTTTGTGTGATACAAATAAATTTTCGGATTTAGAAACGTTTTATTTTCTCTGTGATCATAATTAAAAGTTCATTCATAAGAGGAATTGATCCACAATTTTGGTCAAGGACATAACTGAGTTACTTCATTCGCTTCTGCGAAGTATGCTATTGAATATTTTTCGCTGAAAAACAAATAGCCAACCTTAACGCTTCTCTATAAATCTTTAAAACGTTTGAATCTTTTCAGATATATCTCAAAGACAGACAAAAAAAAAATAATAAAACAACTTGCAAACTAAGAATCGGTAAATCATTTCTCTAACAGAAATCTTTACAAATTGATAGAAAGTGGGGAATAGAAACTTTTCAAGGACGTTTGATAGAAGGTGCTTTCAAGAGATTAAATGCATTCATTTAATGGAAATGTGATAAATAAACCTGCAATTTTTCAATGTGGAAGCCTTTTTTTAATAGATTGTAGTCGTCAGGAAATTAAAACGAATTACTTAAATAATCCCTTTTCCGTATAAGAGTGTCAATTAAATCATGAATGTTTTTTATTTTTCAAGCAACTTTTAAGTGGGCCGATAGTTAGTCAATTTAACATTTTCAACTAAGAGACAAGATGGATTTTTCCTTAAGATAATTTCGGTACGTCTTTAACATGCATTAATTTATTAACATTCACTTAATCCTTGTCAGTAAAATGCTAAATTTGGGAAACTTGTGCTCATATTGTATCTCTTTAAACTCCAACATGTTTAATAAAGGAAGGTGCTAATAAAGGAATTTTATATTAAGTGTAGTGATTAAAATTCAACGTTAGGTAGAATGTAATAAGAAGCTGAATGTGGCTTATCTTGTTAGATATTTTTTAATGAGCCAAGGCAATAAAGTCTACCGTATGAACTATGGTATGTCTCTAGATGCTTAAAGCGTATTTATTCTAATTTGTTTTCATTTTTTTTTCATAGCTTGGAAAACGAATTATTATATTTTACGGGAATGATTTTTCAAAATATAAAATATATTAAACATTTTAAAAGTTATTTTATATAATCTTGAATCTATTCTTTCCTCACTAACAAACCACTTCCTTTCCTCCTTCTCTCACCTGTCAATAAAAATCCAGCTTACAGGCAACCAAAGAATTCACCTACCTAAGTACTGACCGAACTGGAAGCTGCTTCACTTTGGAGAAGGATCCTGGGATCTGAAGGATCCTGGAGCCGACAAATCAGCTCACTCTACTTTTCACTACGACGAATACTAGCTCTCCGATTCAGTGTTGCCAACCTCTACGAAGAGCCTCCCCCTAGCGCCATCTCGAAATCCCCCTGTTTTCCCCTAACACCAACTTGAGATTCCCCTAGACCTTGCTAAAAGAAATTCTGGTTCCAAATAGGCATCCTTTACGAGAGATAAATTGAAATAAATAGAAAATACACACTTACATAATGAAATGGAGGAATATTTACATTTGACATATGCATGGAACTTAGTATAATCTAATAATTAAAAAAAACGCGTCTCGATTGTAAAAAATATTAAAAAATGTCCCCCCCCCACAAAATGCCCCTAAAAAATGTGGCCCCTAAAAACACCCCTTTTCATCTAACTTACCCCCCAAATTTAGGGGGAATACCCCCAAGTTTGCAACACTGCTCCGATGTTATTACTAGAAATATCTGCGTTAGAAGGCGGAGCCTAGGAAACGCAGTTCATCACATTTTTCCTATGGTCCTATTTTATACAAGATGGACACTGCTTAAGAAGGTAAACACCGGATGGCTCTAGGTCTCCTCCTGTTAGTAAGAATCATAGATTATAGTATGGGATATCTTTAACCCTTCAGCGGATGCACCAATTTTTGTAACACCAGCGGACGCACATGGCACAAAGTACAACGTGTCGTACAACCTTGATTATTCCTTTTGTAAATTTTTTTTTTCAAATTGAAAATAATAATTCTGCGTTTTATGACAATATATAAAATGTTTATAATATTAAGATATTTTTATAAATAAAGGCCAAAGAATTCAGATAGAATCACCTTTTTTCAAAACTGTCCGGTTTATTGGATCTAAGGACAACTTGCGAATGGATTCCTATTATGTCCAAAAACCTTAAAACAATGATATTGTCCACCTTCTTGATATGCAGGATACATTGTAATAGCTGCACATTTGATCGAGTATATCAACTCCTGCTTTTGTCGTATTGTAGTCCAGTATAATCGTTGGTTTACCACGGTTAAAACACGACTACCAATGAATGGAAAGAAATACAAGGGTCCGAAATTCGGACCTGATTCGGAAAGAGTTTAGCTATAAATAGAAACTGCTTAGTACATCCAAACCTCACATGTAAAAACAAACCATTCCAAATTACGAAAATGTTTCACTCTATACATGGGCGAGCCCGCTGAAGGGTTAAGTAGGTCACTGTCAATAGTGTTATCGAAATTTATAACTAAATTTTGAAGGTAATTTCGAATAGTAGGGAATTGATATCAACATTTCAGAAGTACTAAGAAGCATTGACGATTTTACGGAATAGTGCAGCTATGCTAGTTCGTTAATGCGTTTCTGCACATTATGATCATGCTGGCCCCGCATAAATTAAAATAGGTCGAAAGTAGGAATTGTACATGAGCAATTTTTTTACTAATGCTTTATTTGCTATCTCGAGCAATTAAGGGGTAAATTAATCTGCGAGTTGCTCGAAACTTGTCCCTAACATGTGTGATATATTGTTTCCAAGTAACATTTTTTCGAGAATAACTTTTTTGTATTTTACAGTGTCAGACCAGGGTAGATTTGTATTTCCTATCTTAATTTTGTGGTTATTAAATGATCATGTGTATGATAATTTTAACGGCTTGCTTTAGGTTTTTACATGAAGCGTATAGTGCTGTGACATCAGCGAAAAAGGCTAGGTTAATATTGGAGTACTAGGGGAATGCCGTTAATAAAAATATTAAATAAAAAGAGACCAATTACGCTTCCTTGAGAAATGTCGCTCAAAATATTGAGTTTATTACAAAGACATCCGTTAATTTTGAATTTAACTGGCGATTTTTCAGGTAGGAAATTAATACTTTAAAAATTTGGGGTGGGAAGTTGTATTTCAACAAATTATAAAAAAGAAATTACAAAAATTGATACTTGTCTTCCCAAGGCAAAAAATAAATAAAAAAAAATTAAAATGTGTTATAAAATTTTCTTTCCCTATCTCTAAACTTTCTTCTCTTACAAATTTGTTCAACTATAGCTTAGTTCTTAACACACTCTTAAATCTGGAGCGGATCCTCTCAGGGAAACGCTCCCAGCTATAGTGATCGAACTCATGGATCCTGAACCTTAATTCTTTGAACTATCTACTATCCAATCATCTTTTTCCATTTCGCCAACTGGTTACTTGCGTACAACGACAGTAAAAACTGCGTTAAAGGGCGCAGCGCACGGAACGCAGTTAACTCTCCACTTCTAATGGTATGATGGTAGATTAGAAGAAGAAGAAAAAGTTCACACCCTTCAATGTTCTAGCTTCTACAGTTTGAAAGTAACAACAGAAAAAAATGAACTGCTAAATGGCAAAATAACTCTTCTTTTAATGTATTTAGTTTTCTATGAAATTTAGTAAAATTTGGTTTTAACGATCATGAAAAGTTTTCGACTGGTAGTATTATGTATTTGTTAAGTCCTTCAAAAGAGAGTAAGTACCGAAGTAAATGTAAAATGTATTCTATACAAACAGCCATTTACGGAATTCCTGAAATTATATAGATAATTTATATCATGCGTAGAAAACCTAGCCTTTCCTTCGGGTCTAGCCTGTCCTTCGGAAAATGTAAAATCGTAAAATGACAGATTAAGTTTTTATAACGATGAGATAATTTTTGTTATTCAGGGGTACAATTTTTTCCGACTGAAAAGTTCTCTGCGATTAATTTTACCATATTTTTTGTTCAAAAGTATTTGTTGAACGTTTCTATTTAAGATTGTTATCACACAATATCGTGTCGCTCTTTACTTCTTCCCAACTCCCTGACTGATAGCTTGATAGTTAACTTCTTGTGCTGGTCTCCCCATTAACTAAAATCGAGTCTATACCATCCTATAATAGACATTGTAAGATATCAAACAGACTGCTCGCTAGGGGCGATGTCTGATGATAGTCACCAGATATCTGGGAAATCAATTTTTTCCAGCACTTTCGGAGTAATCAAGTTTAATGAATTTTTTTTTGTTGATGGTTCGAATAGCATATAGGTATTTAAAAAAAATTGGTGTAGTTCCTCACTGCTCAGACGGCTTAAGATCATAATAAGCGGCTATGAATCGTATGCCAGTCACAGAAATCGGACCTGCTGACTCTGTCTTTACACAGGTTTAACGTAAAACATATTTTTTTATTCTGATTACTAATTAATATAAGATTTGAAATTCAATCGATTCCTTCATATATCAGTATTCATGCATACCCATAAAGAATTACACCAGGGAAATTGCAGAGATAATAAAGACATTATGAGCTAAACAATAAGACACATGGTTACGGATACTTCTTGTTTACAGTGATCATCATTGTAGATATTACGTATTTAATCTGTAATTTCATTTTTTCAGGCACTCCTGGCAGTTTGAAATATTAATGTTAGAGGGCGTGGCGAAAATAATTCAGAAACACCCGCGATTCCTGCTAGGCATTTTGAACACGATTGATTACCATTAGAAATTTCTTTGACAAAATTAATCATTTCTATCACCCTAAGTTAAAAGAAACATTAATAAGAAAAAATTTTACATAAGTTTTTTCAAGGGTAGTAAATGACAAGGTTAATAAAATATAAGAACTAAGAAACTGTTAGCAATGTAAACTAAAAATTACTTTAAAGGTTCATTAATTACTTGCCTTTCAGGAGTTTGACGTAATACTTTGCATTTCCTTTTTAAGCCGGTTCAAGTTAAAGCGATTCAATTCATAACTAAGCCGAATCTCTAACGCAGATTTCTTGTGATTGCGTCATGTTTGGCAGACTGCCGTACGTCATATAATTAAACATGTCTCTAGTAGATGGCGTATTTCGTAGAAGTTACAACCCGATATTTGAATATCAGCTTTTGACACGTGTATATAAGCCGTGGATACTTTCAGGAAATATATTAGAGGTGTTTAGAGATGATGAGTTAGGGGTGTATAGAGGTGATGATATAGAAGATATGAGATGAGTATCGGTATCATTAGGTAGTGTCAAGCTACTCTGTTCATCAATGCGATTATTAAGAAGTCGGTGTCTATTCTTATAAGATAACAAGATATTGTATTAAGCCTGCTAAAAGTAAGGTATTTTATATTACTTCAACATTTAAATCCCTTTTGATAGTCCATCACAGTATAGGAAATATACTGTTTGTTTAAGAAATTGATTCAATGTAAAAACCCGGTGTGCATTATTAATGTTACCAGTGAAGAATGAAGATATTGACATTGTTGTTTTTAACTAATTTTAACTAGTTTTTCAAATGAATAAATACTTTTATGTTATTGTTAAAAGGCTTGTCATCTATACATTATTTTGGGCATCTTCAATGGTTTTAAGTATACCTTTTATAACAAACATAGCTTTTACGGCACAGCTTTTACTCTGCTATTCAAATATATATATAATAGAATAATTATTAGAATTGTTGACGTACATGTTTTACATGTACGCTGTCAGAAACCCGTAACCTGGATTCACAAAAATATAGTTTCATTGAATTTTCACCGTTAAAACTGATATAATTTTTTTATATAAAGAAACAAAATTTTCCAATTCCAAGGAAGATGCGTATTTTATATGGTCTCGGTTTTGTCGTAAGAATATTTTCTTTATTTTAGATACAAAATTATTAAAAGCCAAAACTAACATCATTCATAATAGGTTAAACATGTAACTCTAACCCAATCATTGCTACACCAGTGTGTAAGTGAATCGCATTTTCTTCCTGTTGGCTACCCAAGTGTGGTATACAATTTATGAGATTTTAAAACAAGCTATAATAGATTTTTTCCCGAAATTTAAAAATTTTATTATATTTGCATATTTTTTAAACAAAAAATGCCCCAAGGTGTAAGATTTCTTTCTCTATTACTGAGTACAATTGCAAAAAAAAATCTTTCAATCGAAGTCGGCAAATCTTGGACGCATTTTCTCCATAGGTTAACACTGAGGTGAGCGAATCCAATAGGGTTAGTATAGGGTTAAATGAATTATATTGCTCTGTTAGAATCATATCTACAGTTGGAATATGCATATCACTGCTTGATATTATCCTACATCTATCGCAAATAAATTACAGAAAATAGAAAAAAATTATGAATTAGTTTTTTAAGATGTATGGAATATAACGCTAATTAACTTTTTTTTAGCTGTTACAATTTATTTAATCTACAATTTTAATTATTTGCATGACTGCGTATAACTTAAAAAAATGCCATGGAACACGATAATTTATTTTTTTGAGGCTTTAAAAATGAAAGGGCTGTGAATTTGAGTTGAGAGTTTACATTACATTTAGAGAAAAAAAGTTTTTATGCAAATGTACAGGAATTTTTTTTTCGTAAAAAGGTATCAGATTTAGATCTAATAAGGTGTGTTTTTTATTAAAACTTAACCAAAACCGCCTTCAAACAACATAGCATTTTTTGAAAATGACATTTTTCTGTTTGGATGCATATGGTAATACTTTCATTACGTAAAATGACACATGGGGGGGGGGGAGTAATTTCTACATTTAAGTTCTAATATAACTGTAGGATAAACCTAAAAACTATGTCAGTTTCTTAATGAACAGTGCCAAAATGAACAAAATTATTTTCATTTGAAAAAAATTAAAGGAAATTTCGTTTGAGAAAGTTTAACTATATCAGTGACGATTTATTTATTTATTTATATATATATATATAAACTGGTACACCTGCCTAATACTGTGAAGGGCCCACAAGAGCACGCATATGTGCCGCAACACGACATGGCATGGACTCGACTAATGACTGTAGGTATCCTGGAATTAACTCACACCATGAATCATGCAGGGTAGTCCCCAAATTCATAGGAGTGCGTGGGTGTGGGGGGGGGGGTTAGATCTCTTCTTAACCACACCTTGCAGGGCATCCCAGATATGCTCAATAATGTTCAAGTCTGGGGATTTAGGGGGCCAATGGTAGTGTCTAAATTCAGAAGAGTGATCCTGGAGCCACTCAGTAGCAGTTCTCGATGTGTGGGTGTTATATTGTCCTACTGGAATTGCCCAAGTCCGTCAGAATGCACAATGGTCATGAATGAATGTTGATGATCGGACAGGATGATTAAGTACCCGTCACCTGTCAAAGTCGGGTCTGTCTCTAGACGTATCATGACTCCCATATCACGCCAACTGCGCACGCACCATACTATCACAGAGACACTACAAGCTTGAACAGTTTCCTATTGACACATACGGTCCATGTATTCATGAGGTTGTCTGCATACCCGTACACGCCCATCTGCCCGATACAGTTGGTAACTAGACTCGTCAGACCAGGCAACGTGTTTACTTTCATCAACATTCCAATGCAGGCGTTCTTGGTCCCAGGCGAGGCGTATAACTTTGTTCCGTGCATTCAACTCCAGTACGCAAGTGGCTCTGCGGCTCCGATAGCCCATATCAATGACGGCCCGTTGTACAGTTCGCACGCTGACACTTGTTGATGGCCCAGCACTGAAATCCGCAACAATTTGAGGAAGTGTTGCACGTGTATCTCGTTTAAGGATTCTCATTGGTCATCGACGGTTCCGTTCTTTCAAGGTGTTTTTTCCGGCTGCACCTCTAACGGAGATTTGATGTTTTACCAGATACCTGATATTCACGGTATACTCGTGAAATTGTTGTGCGTGAAATTCCACATTGTGTTGCTACTTCGGAGATGCTATGTCCCATGTATCGTGCACCGACTATAATACCACGTTCAAAGTCACATAAATCCTGGTAACCTGCCATTGTAGTAGCAGGAACCGATCTAACAGCTTCATCAGACACCTGTTGTCTCATATAGGCGCTGACAACTACATCGCGTTACGTTGATTAGTTGCAAATCTCTGGTATATGCATACGCACGCCTGTACTAGTTTTTTGGGGGACTCTTCAGTGAATATATATATATATATATATATATATATATATATATATATATATATATATATATATATATATATATATATATATAATCATTTGAAGCAATAACTCAATTTGTGACAGCCCAAATTTCTGGAACGAATATCCTTAGTATACAAGAATGACATACCAATAAGGGACTATCTACTTAAGAAACGCTATAAGGTATCCCAATACTGTGTTACTAGGTATCACTACGCTTAGTGTCAACATATTACGAGTAAAGACATACTCTTAATTCAAGACAAACGTGTCTTTGTGTTGTAGCTTATGCCCCTTGACCGACAGTATATCATATCAAGTCCATATATTAGGCTACTGGGCAGAATGGTTCGGCTCCGGTTTTGAATAGCATCACAAGGGTCGGAGTCCGACTTGGCTAAAGGATCGGTCCTGTAATTTTGAACCGAGTCAAGTGACGAGACCTGTACACTTGACCCCTCAGCTCCAGAGGTAAATTTCGAGAACTTGGAGCACATTGCAGCCACGACAGATTCTTCGTACAGCAGCCGCCACTAGCGTACACGACGGTGGATTTGTCAGCGAAAGGCGTCGAACCAGAGATGTTCAGATCACTGTCTCGCTGGCTTTCCCACCTAGGCCACAGCGCCCTAGGTACAAACTTGTGGCTGAAATTATTGCTTGAAGTCCAAGTAATGAAGAAAAACAATGAGAGCGATTGAGTGTTTATACCTAAAGGTAACTGAGGAGAAAATCAGCCATGAAAAGTTTGAATGATCTAGAATTTGATGAAATAGGCACACTGTCGTATTGCTCGTCCAAAGTTATCTTATCGGACGTGAATTAGTTGGGTAGTACATTAATTATTTATAAAGGGGTAGTTGGGTGCGTTGTGTTTTAAAATTATTTGTTAATAACCCGTAGTTAAGGACGTAATTAGCGATGACGAACAGGTAAATTAAAAACATTGAAAAACAATTAAAACAGATAGTTGATTTAAATTTAAATTAAACTTAATTTATTTACAATTTTTATACATTTGTACATTATTTGGACTCACTCAATACGTTGTATTTCAGTGCACTTGTAGTTTCACTTCCGACGTGCTCCGGGGATCTCTTGCTTCTATGGCTGGGGAGTTTGCTGCTGTCTTTAAATCACTTCGCTCACACACACTAATATTTCCCTGCTCAGACTTTATTTTGGGGATTTAAAATATTTTCCCCGCGTAGTAGCACACCAATCTAAATAGGCAAAGGGGAAACTCCGTTTTCGTCCCGATACGCCAAAATCAAGAAAAAAGTTCTCTCCCTGAGAGATTGTATAATTGGCTATCTCCGAGAGAAGGGGAGAGAGAGAGGACTAGAGAGGGATAGATCTTGAGCATTTTCAAACTCCTCAATTTATATATTTTTGAAGCCCATCCTTGTTCCTTGTTTCCCCCTTCTAAATTCTTTTTAACCAATTCTGAAACTTCTAAAATTTTATTTGCCCCGACACCTTGACCTTATTTAAAATGTCCTCCCCTGTTTTCCCGACGTTCGCCTAATATTAAAACCGCAACCGCCAACAACCACCCAAGACGCACGCGGTTTTTCTTCACGCCGCTCGTAAATCCGAATACAAAGTCCATTGTCGTGTAATGTCAAACCCTGGCGACATCTTCTCTTAAACTTGTCTGACGATTAACCCCCCCCCCCCAAGTTGACCGCCGTCGTAGGACTATTCAATACCTTACATCACACCGGACCGGTCCGTTCTTTAATTAACGTACCGCTTTCAGCCGTCGTTTCCAAAGTTGTCAAATAAATGTAATGATGACAGTCTTCGATCGACTTAACCTTTTCATATTTTTATGACATTTTTACATATTCGAAGGCGCATCATTACACACACCAAAAGTGTGATACAAAATAAGGTGTATAGTCAAAATACATTGAATGATTGCTAAAGTTATATAGTGGACAGGAATGAATTTGTAAACTTACACACATATACATGGAGCGAAAAAAAAACTAAAAATCGAAACAAATTCTTAGGGTTGGATAATGGCAGAAATTTAATTTTTAAAGCTGTGATTTTATTTTTGTGTTTTATTCAAGACGTATAATTAGACTATTTAAAATTATTTTTTGAAATCATACAATGTAAATACAAGGTGCCGCAACTAGTAATTTATAGTTATTTTTAAAATTTCCTATTATTTAATATTATTATGTTTAAAATCTAACTCAATATGTAAATAACATTTTCTTTGCATTAATTGAGTGAACATCCGTAGAAAGGAGCATTTATATTTAATTAACAAAATAACCAGTCCGGATTCTTTCGTCAGGGGGAGGAGTCATATGTATCAGCTTTAGAGGAAACAATACCTTTACGGTGTGTTCACATAGAATCCCTCAGTGTTGCTCGGATTGAGATATTTTAAACTAATCACAGACCTTAACAATTTCATGGATAATCGTTTGGAGGTTTGTAATTGGTTAAATATATTTCAATACGAGTGACGCTGACGGATTCTATGTGAACAGGTCCTCATTATACCATGCGTAGTTGTGCACATTATTTGAAATATAAAAAAGAAAATATATGCATTAAGAATTATTTGAATATATTGTTCCGTTTTCCTGGGTCAGTTAGGATTGAATAAGAATCTTTTCAAAAAGTTCACACAAAATAAATTTATTATTTTTAAAATTCTTCAGGCGTATACACAAATTTAAACATAAAAGATGTAACAACTGTCTTCTATACAGCAGAAAATGCTAAACACACGAATCAGGATACTAGAATTGTCAAAATAATAGCACGCCAATTACCGCAGTTACAGCACATTCAGTTCTCACTAGGAAATTGAAATGAGTTCCAATACCAATGTCAGGTATATTTATAGATTTTCAAAACGCCCTCTATAGGTCAGTCACAGCTAGATATTTACAGAAGCTTCCAGGAAGGTTTAGTGGGGAAACTGGCCACTATTTGGAGCAATATCGCCAAATTTGGCGAAATATTGCCAAACCTGGCGACCAAAATAAGTCATTAAATCCATCGCCAATTTGGCGATAACTCTCATATTTGGCTAGAGTCCCATAAACTCCCGTACATAGCTGTAGGAACACTTCCATAGAAGCCATTTTAACGAAACAAAATGCAATACTTACAAAATTCGTAAGATTATTATAAATATTATGTGAGAATAAAGAGTTTATAAAAAAACTTTATTTGTACCATAAAAATATTTGTCTTTTCATAATTTTTTTTCACTTGCATATCAACCCGCATTTCAAATATTTCCATGACTAAATCTGTATCACAATATGAATGTATTGAACATAAGTTAAAGAGTAAATATGAGGGTTTAGTCTTCCGAAACGACAAATCAAGAATATGTTTCATCTTTTTCACGATTATAGAAATGTATGTAAAGATGACCTGGAAAAGTTTGTTTTTAATACAGACACCAGTTCTTCATCACAATTTCAGGTCAGTGCGTTCTTTATCGTGTATGTTGTGCTTATACAGATGCAGTCGCTTTTATCTTTCGATTTTATTTTGTGTACGTAAGACGGAATTAATAAAGCGAAGTCGCTATAGAAACAGTCGGAGAAGGAAATGGAATTCGATTGTGCATCTTCTATATCCGGACTGTTATGGGAAGAGAAAAAACACTCGGAATGCAGCAAAAAGTTTTCAGAAAAGTTCCCAAAATTCTTTGATGTAACAATGAAATCTTGTATATAAATAAATGAATGAATGAGTTTTTTTTTCTGAATCTATGTAACTCAAGTATGTTAATACACGCATGAGTAATATTCACGAATCCATTTTCACGTGAACTTTTAGCTAACACTCATACAATCACATACATGGGTAAACAAAATTATATTGATTTAATGGATTTATCACGGATAAATGGTTTATCTAAGAGGAAAGTTTATGTTTTACAAACGTTAATATAGATCCAACAACAAGATAATTTCAATTGCTCCACGGGACTCAACGGTAAACCTTGTAAATTTATGCATAGAATTTGAATTGCCAAGTTTTGGCAAATTTTCAATCGTTATTTTGACAAAAAATTTGTTTTTATGAGATTTTATGGCCTTAAGCCTTTTTTAATAAAAGGGACATTTTCTGATTTCGCCCCCATTTTATGTTCATGAGTCAGAGGCACTTGCTTTCTTGTGTGGCGAATAGAATACAGTTCATCCAGAGAAGAAAATAAGAGCACGTTTTTAAATAATCTTTATTTCAGCATTGCAGGATTTCATAGCATGGCTAGCTCCGCCAAAGGGAACGGTCAGAACAACCACAAACATTCCACACAGACAACACACTGTTGCCACTCGGGCGAATACAAATACTGGGAGGAGTCTACCACACTTCTATACGGAATTGAATGAGTTTAGCTACGGAAGTCAAACATGGTTTGGAGATGTAATGAGGTACTGCTCGGAAAAAAGATCTCAGTTACCTGTTAGGAAAATTTATATCTCGAGTTTAAATCCTAGGCTAGAAAGATTATTTCAAAATTTAGTAATAAGTATAATATAATCAAGACTTGATTGTTTCTAAATTTCCCCAATATATTACAATATAAATTCTTTACGGAACGTAGTATTATTCTGGTTCCAGGGTGGGACAGGTGTTATTCTCACGCTTATCAGACGTGAAGATTATGAGTTTCTATAATTGAAAGAAGACATTAAAAGAATCACTACAGGATTCTAAAACTTTTTGGAGATGTTATGTTGGCATCTTCAAAGGGGCATAAGGTTGATTAGAAGATAGAGCGAAGATAATAGGAAGAATAACTTATTAGCCGAAGCTACTTTCCATTTAAATGTTATAGTTGGTTTTAGAAGCTGTCATTTACGTTTTTACATTTCTCCAATTTCTCAGTATATATTTTTAGCTATAATACCTTTTCATACTATATCAATTCTAAGCGACCGAATACATTCTTAAATAGATAAATAATATTAAACTTATATATATCTGGCTAGATTTCGTGATATTCAAATCTTAAAGACATTGTTTAAAGTAAAATAATGCCACTTAATTACTAAGTCGTAAATCATCTCTTTTATAAATCATTATAAAGTAACGGAAAACTAAGTAATAGAAATTGTATATACACATCTGATTGAGAGCCCTTTTAAAAGATTAAATAGATTTATTTAATCGAAGGGAAAATACAAATGAACTTTCTCAGTTTAGAAGATATTTTCCCATTGCTTTATCATCTTTAAAGCACCTAGAACTATCATCTGAGGGAACTCTTTAGCGAAAACTTTCGATTAAAATGAAAACCTTTTTTTCAGTAATTTTTTTTAAAATTGAGCTAGAACAAGTCACTTAGAGATTCCGAAATAAAGTATATTTTAAATATATACTTTAATGTTACGGCTGTTGTGTACAAACCCCACTGGATTCGCTCACCTCAATCTTAACCTATGGAGATAATTTCTCTACTATTTAAAGTTGCATAAATGCTGATAATCCAATAGAAATGGTATTTTCAGTTCGCCTGAAATTTTCTGCACTTGCAACAGGATTCATTTTGTAAATTTCGTCCACCATGGGAATTAAATAGAGTTTAAAACAAACTGTGCCAGATTTTTCACACGAAACATTTAAATTTAAAATAATTTTGAATTTTTTTTACAAAAACGAAAAATGGCTCAAAGTGTAAAATTTCTTTCTCTATTACGGAGTAGAATTTTTTTTTAAATATTAAAATACAAGTCGGCAATCCTTCGACAAATTTTCTCCATACGTTAAGATTGAAGTGAGCTTTATGATTGAGGTGATACGTTAAGATTGAGTTGATACGTTAAAAATTGAGGTGATGCCTCCTAGACATGCGCAATCTAATAACATGACCGGGTGCGGTGGCCCAGTTGGCAAGAGTAGCGGGCCAGTGATCTGAAAGTCCCTGGTTCGATGCTTGCAGCTGCAAATTCACCGCCGTATTCACTAATGGTAGCCGGCGCACGTAAAATGGGTCGTCGCTGCAATGTCCTCCAAGTTCTCAGATTTACCTCTGGAGGTAACCTCTGGTACCTCTGGGTCAAGTGTTCCGGTCTCGTCACTTGACTCGGTTCAAAATTACGGGACCAGCCATTTAGCCAAGTGAGACTTCTACCCTTGTGGTGCTAATTCAAAACAGGAGCCGTCCCTTTCAGCCCAACAGTCTATTAGGATCTGGTGAATGAAACCTCCAACCAGGTGGTATTAGCCACAACAAGAATAGTATGACCTCGAATTTTTTGTGCAACTGTTAACAAATAACTCTGTCATATCAATATTTCAGAGTTTTGTCAATTTAACCCAATTTCACTATGGACACAATAAATATAAATTAATACAATAGCCAAGTTAAACTAAAACTTGAAACGAAAAAAATTCTCTTTTGCTTGAAATGGAAAGAAACATTGAATATTGATTATTTACCAGGTTTTTCTGTTTAAATCTGAATAAAACGCCCACAAATTTATCAAACAATGATTTCAAAATGTGTACCATTTTTAACTATTAAAATTAGTAAGTAGAAAGAGCAGACGCGTGTTTTAATAAACTGATGTAAGTTTAACAAATATTAGACAGTCAAATGTTAAGACCAAATAAATTAAAAAAGAAAAGTTCTTGATTTTTTTCCATTGTTTGTACAAAGGTTCTATATTATTATTACTTTGACATATTTGCGTTTTTACCTTTTTCAAGTTCGGTAAAATTTCTAATAAATCAAGTAATAGCGTAATGTCGTACACAATAACTTAAACAAAAAGATATGTTCTTTACTGAAGCTCACTAAAGAAAACTGAAAATTAGAAAAGATGTTTGCCCATCAACTAGTTTTATGACTTAAGTAACTGCGTACGTAGTAAGTAAGAGTGTCGGTTACGGAATGGGACGAAGTGGGAGCCTGTCTCCTTCCGTTGACTGTAACCATGTTTTTTGTACTTGTTCTTCGGCCAACATAATCCTCACATCGCAATTGAGAGACACAGCATTTTCAGATGAATTTGTTGTGTTTTAAAGTTACGGTCCACTGAATTGTTTATTTCATACAGTCAACATTGTGCCGGAACAGACGCAATCATCTTCATCGTGTAGTCCTCGACTAATTTGAGTTTTTGCTGTTTTACAGAATTTGAATTTTAAAGATCAACTAAAGACTATTTCTTACACAGAAAACCAAAACAAAAAACAGAACCAAGTAAACAATCATTGAAAATTATGTATTTAATACAATTAATTTGCAATAAGAGGGTTTTTAACTTTCCAAAACAATTTTTTGGTTTTTATCTCATCCCTGGACCACTGTGAAAAAATAAAGAAAAATATTTTGAATTTTGCGGCAATAATACAAATACGAGGGTCATTTTTTAAGTAAGAACCGTTTTGTAATGGAGTAAAAGAAACTTTAGTTATGAACGTAAGTTTTATCACAAACTAAAATATGAAAATTTATTCACTTTTCAGCATAGTCACCATTAACATTTAAACATTTGTCAAGTCGTGTCACCAGCGTTTGCATCCCATCATCAAAGAACTCTGCCGCCGGACCGTTAAACTAGTCAGGAACAGTTTCTCTCAACATGTCATCCTTTTCCAAGCGCTTTCCACTAAGAAACTCCTTAAGTTTTGGAAACAGATAAAAGTCTGATGGTGCTAAGTCAGGGCTGTATGGTGGATGATCCAGTAATTCTCATGAAAATTGTCCATTTGCGTCTTTGTTCTTGCCGCAACGTGGGGCCGAGCTTTGTCGTGAAGCAGAACGACGCCGCTAGAGAGCAGTCCGCGCCGTCGATTTTGACAATTTTCATTGGGAACAATTTTCATTGGGAATTACTGGATCATCCACCATACAGCCCTGACTTAGCACCATCAGACTTTGATCTGTTTCCAAAACTTAAGGAATTTCTTGATGGAAATCGCTTGGAAAATTATGACATGTTGAAAGAAACTGTTACTAACTGGTTTAATAGTCCGGCGGCAGAGTTCTTTGATGATGGGATGCAAAAACTGGTGACACGACTTGACAAATGTTTAAATGTTAATGGTGACTATGTTGAAAAGGAAAAAAAAATTCATATTTTAGTTTGTATACTATTTACGTTCATAACTAAAGTTTCTCTTACTCCATTACAAAACGGTTCTTACTTTAAAAATGACCCTCGTAATAAATTTAGACCAATTTTCAAAAACATGTTGACGCAAGATGACAAGGTAACACAGTATATTTTGATTACATACACCCACGGACATAATGACTTTGCTTTAGCAATCGTTACTAGGAATCCGATAAAATGTTTTTCAACGCATGATCCTTTCAAATTGGTTTAAATTTTTGTGTACATGTATACAAACACTAGTGGCCTGAATAGTGTCCACATAATTTCAATAAACCTCTTTATCAATACCGTTTACTTTCGTAAATATTTTCCTATAATCAATAAGGTATTGCATTTTTTTACTGTCCATGCCCGATGATGACTCACTTCGGTGATTCCAACTGAAGGCATCGAACTTGCGGATACTGAGCGCTCCAATCACTTAACTTCTTTTCTCTCTTTTCTCCACTTCCTGTGCAGTGATGATTCCCCGCTACTTACCATCTGAAAGCCTGCACTAGAAGCTTGGCCCAGGAAGTGCAGTTAGACCACTATTCCTATGACTCTATGGTTCCTATTTTTTAAATTTCTTTTACTAAAGCCACTTTGACTATTCACTCAGGTCTGCTTCTCCATTCTTAACATTCTTTCCAACCTCTTCTAAATTCTAAATTATAACAGCTTGGCGTTTCTAGTTCTGCCTTCTCAGTATTTGATGGATAGACCTCAAGACTATCTCACCAACTTTAGCTTAATAAAGTGTGTGTGACCGCGTGTATATATAACTTTTAACAACAAAACGTTTCCTTTAATCCTGAGAAGGGAAATATAGTCACATAAAATTATCCTTACCGAGAATTTGGAGCTCTGCTCTTCGGTGCCTCGTTAACGTACCATATCAATGTCAATTTATTTTATACATACACTCACACATATATGTAACCGCACATACACAAATATATACATGCAAATATTTGTAGATAAACAAGCACACGTGTTATATAAATACACACACACACACACACACACACACACACACATATATATATAGACATATATATATATACATATACATACATACATATATATATATATATATATATATATATATATATATATATATATATATATATATATATATATATATATATATATATATATATATATATATACATATACATACATACATATATATATATATATATATACAGTGATTTCCGCTTATAAGAATCACGTTTGTTATTACTGTTTTTGATTTTTATAAGCGGTTGATTCTTATAGCCGGCATTTAGGTTTTTGGGCAGACACACACACACCTATATATACATATATTAGATAATTTACCATAAAATACTCTTTAATTTACGTTAATTATCTTTTATTAAAATTATTTTTTATAATTTTAATATATAATTTTTATAACTTAATTTCTAGACCTATAAGTAGCTACACATGATTATAGTAAGAGAAGAAAAAAAAATCCAATATTTGTTACAACATACCTGCTTAACAGTTTTAACATTTCAACTACAGGAAGGGAGCAAGATTAAGTTTTCTATGGTAGTTTGACGTAATGAAGTTTCCAGGGGGATGTTTATACCTATTTCAATACTAATATTCTCAGACGAAGATTCACCTTCTAGCTTACGTTTCACGGTTTGATAACGTGCTGAATCTACTAATGTCACGTTTGCCTTAGTGTACACTACGCCGAAGATTTATGTGTTTCAGGGTCCAGGAAGCCGCAACCAGGATGTGGGAGGTGGGATAAAAGAGTCCCTATTTTTGTTTGTCAGTGGAGAAAAGTTAAATAGGTGCCGGGCGGGTAAAGATGCCCCTGAGTCAAGCTAATAGGACAGTGTTGTGCTAAAGCGTTTAAGGGAAACTATTATGTTATGTCTAACAAAGAAAGGGATGAATTTTACGACTGTATTCCATCCCATCTTAACAATCTTTCCTTAAAAAAACAGAAAGAACTTCGTGCATTTTAAGTGGCTTTTTTTGGAAAAATGAAAGGAAAGCGAAGATTGCAAGATGATTCTTAAAACCGGTGGATTGATTCTGTAAAGCGAAAATTTTAACATGGAAATAATACCTTTGTTTTTGTTTTCGCGATATTGATTCTTATAAATGGTTGATTCTTATAACCATTGATCACTATAAGTGGTAGTTACTGTATACATATATATATAACCAATATCTCAGCGTTTATTACAACTAGATAAGTATGAAAGTATGTGAAGTGTTGGAAACTATTGTAATGTGTCTCATATGACATGATAAAAACCCACCAAAGATAAGTTATAAATTTCAGCTTATAAAATCAAGATTCAAAAATATTTTAAATATTATCTAGAAGATACTTGAGATATATATCTTAAGTAAATAATTTTCAATAAAACACACATATCTCTTAAGGGTCATTGATCAAAAGGTTGTCTTTAGTCATTCAACACATGCGAAAAACTAATAACTTTAAAAATAACACGTATACAGAAAAACAAATGTTTTTTTTGTTTATTTTCAATTGAAAATAATGTATCATGGTACATCTTCCAAAACAACAAGTTGCTGGTTTTTTTAAGCACAAACTTGTTTTAAAACAAATCTTCCGCTTTGGCGAGTTTGAATTCTCATCTGATAGAAAGGAGCTAAAATCATTTGATCATCTATTATGTATGTGACACTAACAACCCACTAATCACGATATTTTCCTTCTTCATTCCACCTAGCTACAGATACATGTCCGCCAAGTGCTTTATGTTTGGATTTCTTTCGATATAAAAGATCTAGTCGTTCCACAATTGTGTTAGTTCTGGAAACGCTGTCAATGGTTTTTACGCAATTAGTCGTGGGTGGAAATGTGTCAATGAAAAATTTGGAAGTACTTTTCTATACACGTAGACAAGTAGAAAAACAAACTCGTTACATATATGTAAAATATCTACATATATATATATATATATATATATATATATATATATATATATATATATATATATATATATATATATATATATATATATATATATATATATATATATATATATATATATAAAATAAAATTTATATTCCAGTGTTTGTTAGAACGAGAAAAATATCAAATTATGTGAAGTGTTGAAAACTATACCAATGTGTCTCATATGAGATGGTAAAAATATCACCAGTGATTAGTTCTAAATTTCAGCTTATAAAATCAAAGTTTAGAGAGCATTTATATAATATCTTGAAAATTGAGAAACATATTTTACTTGAATATTTTTCAATAAAACACATTTATTTCTTAAGGGCTATTGATCAAAATATTGTCTGCAATCATTCTACAAATACGAAAAACTAATGACTTAGCAATTAATGTTTTTTATTATTTATTTTCGAGTGAAAATCTTGTATCGTGGTACATCTTCCAAAACAACAAGTTGCACGTATTTTTTTACAAACACAGACTTCTTTTGAAAACATTTTTCCGCTCCACAGACTGATTACTCACAAAAGTTTGAATTCTCATCTGATAGTAAGAAGCTCAAAATCATTTAATCATCTATAACGTATCTATCTGACACTAACAACCCATTAATCTCAACTTTTTCCTTTCTCTATCTCGCGAATTCCACACAGCTACAGAAATATTTCGGCCAAGTGCTTTATGTTTTGGATTCTTTTGATATAACACTTCTAGTCAAAGCACAATTGTGTTAGTCCTAGAAGTGCAGTCGATGAGTTCAGCGTAATTGGTCCTCGGTGGAGGTGTGTGAATGAAAAATTTGGAAATGCATTTCTATATGAAGGGCATTACCTACATGTCATTGTCTCCTATATGTGACTTTTTAAATAAGTTAAATATTATCTATTTATCACCTACATATCATTTTATATTTGTGATATATTGTCAAATGCTATCACTTTTCACCGATAGTAAACAACTGGGTTAGTCACCGGTGAAGAGATACAGTCGAACTCCGTTGTAGGGAACCCGATATATAACGAACTCACGGATATAACGAACAAAAATTTTGGTCCCACCGTATTCTTATTGTACTAAATTTAAGTAGTATTGTGTCAGTTTAATAAATCAGTTTTAGTCGATTTAATCCATTAATGATCATTTTTAATAGATTTATCATTTTATAATACATCTATATTGAATACACATTGTAACTAATGAGTTATACATTTTGTGAACTCTAGCATTTTTCTTAACGGTTCGGATATAGCGAACCACCGGATAAAGCGAACAAAACCTTTGGTCCCTTGAAGTTCGTTATAACGGGGTTTGACTGTATTTCAAGCTAATCCTAGCTACCGATCAGAGTACAGGTTTATTTTGAGCTAATTTTAATAAATTTTTTAATCTCTTATTTTCCTTCAAAAATTTATCTGTATATCATTTTCTTAATTTACCTGTATTTTAATTATTATTAATATTATTATCATTATTATTTAACTTTCAACGACTACACTTTCCTTTACTGAGGAATATATAGCAACAAAATGGCAATATAACGGAAATATAGACACAAAATATTATCTTTAGCGAGGATATGGAGCTAGCTCTCCTTTCCTGTGCCTCGTTAAAGTACCATGTCATAGTCATTGTTAAAAAATTATTATATACATACAGTCATTGCCATAATTAGCCATCCCTGTACCCTTGGCCAGAATTTGAATTTGGGACCCTTAATTAATTAGGTTTGGGAAAATAATAAAACAAATACAACATTTTGGACGCCCTTGCCTAGTTACAGCACTGCATATAGTCACCTTTATATATAATTGCAGATACACAGATATATGCATTCATATATAAACAACTAGCAATGATTCAGTGCTTATTATAACTGAAAAAGTATCAAATAATTTAAAGTGTTCAAAGCTATATAATGCATCTGATATGAAGTTAAAAAAATCCACCAGTGCTAAGCTACAACATATAGAATTAAACTTTCGAAATACATAAAAAGGAGAAATAATTTTTGCACAAATATTCCTTAATAAAACGTACATCCTGCGCGTTATTGGTCAGAAATGTTTTTTTTTTTTAATTTTTGAACACATACGAAAAACTAATTATTTAAATTTAAGACATTTAAAACGAAAAAAAAATTGTGTTTTTGAAGTGAAAATGTTGTACAGTGGTACAGCTTTTGTAAAACAACAAGTCGCAAGTATTTGTTTATTTAAAGACAAACTTTTTTGAAAGAAATCTTCCGCTCCACAAACTCATTACTCAGAGAAGTTTCGAAAGTGTGAATTCTCCTCTGATAGTAAGGATCTCGAAATCATTTGATCATCTATTATGTATCTGACACTAACAACCCATTAATCACGACTTCTTTTTTCTTTTTATGTCGCAAATTCCACACAGCTAGAGAAATATTTCGGACAAGTGCTTTATGTTTGGGTAACTTTTGGTATTACAGTTCTAGTCATTACACAATTGAGTTAGTTCTAGAAGTGTTATTCAATGACTTTAGAGTAAATTGGCGCGGGTGGAAATGTGCGAATGAATAATTTGGAAATGCTTTTCCATGTGAGGGGTATAACCTACATGGCTTTGTCTGCTATATGTCACCTTTTAAATAAGTAAAATATTGTCGAATAATATCTGTCAACCAACACATACAATCTGGGGCATCCTTTAACCATAAGTCGGGAAAAATTCTAGCTAATTTTAGCTGTCCATCAGAGTAAAGGTTTACTCTGAGGTTATTTTAATTAAATATTTTTTTACAATGATTTTTTTCATATTCAGAAATCGGCATTAATTATTTTCCATTTTTTATGAGAAGTGAATTGTTCATTCTCAACAAAAATATCTTTCATTCATTTGTAGTTAAGATCTGTTATGTCTTGAAATAACCGAGCATCTTATTATTACTTAGTTGAAATTTTTCAAAAATACATGATCTAGAAAATGGTATCCCTTTTATATTAAAATATACTTTAGAAAATTCAAGAACATTCGTAAATATTTTATGTTTTATTATACTGTACCTAGTCGAAATTTAAAACAAATGTTTCTAAAAATCACACTTGTTGGAGTACGTCAAAACGAGAATCGTAATTTCACACCACACTTCTTAATTAGTATCGGGGTTTATCGAATATATATATACCGTGATTTCCGCTTATAAGAATCACGTTTGTTATAACTGTTTTTGATTCTTATAAGCGGTTGATTCTTATAGCCGAAAGTTAGGATTTTGGACACGCACGCACATTTACACATACGTGCACGTATACATATATTACCATTAGATAATTTATCATTAAATACTCTTTAATTTACATGAATTATCTGAAGGAGCAACAGATGCCCGTGGGACAAGATAATAGGACAGTGTTTAGCTAAAGCGTTTACGGTGAAACTGATGTAATGTCCAACAAAGAAAGGGATGCATTTTACGAATATACTTCATCTCAAAAGTCTTTCTTTTCGAAAAGTAAAGAAAAACTTTGTGCCTTTTGAGGGTTTAGGTGGCTTTTTTGGCAAAATGAAAGGTTTTATTTGGTTTGAAGCGCTACGGTCATCTTCAGCCACACGGGGGGCTAATTTGACCGGGACCTACTGCTTAAAGCCGATTCCGACGGCTACAAACATCCATGCTAACTGTGGGACTCGACCCCACAGACTCTGGTACCGATGGCAGTGCCCTGGTGGTAAAGTGGAAGGAAAGCGAAGATTGTAAGATGATTCTTAAAACCGACGAATTGATTCTTAAAAGCGAAAGTTTTAACATGGAAATAATTCATTTGCTTCTGCTCTTCCGATATTGATTCTTATAACCACTGATCACTATAAGCGGTGGTTACTGTGTGTGTGGGGGGGGGAGAAGAATTAATTTAAATTTAAAGGGGCCTCGGGATTACTTTATTTTCGTGGCGTAATTCGCTACTATTCCCATATCCATTTCGAAACGCATCGAGAAAATTAGGGGAATTTCCGTTGGATATGATTGACATCCGTAATCACACCTGTGCCTCATCTTCTTTGCCGACGTCACACGCATGCGCGATAAGTTTAGATGGTCTAAAACAATAGCGTTTTCAGGCAGAGAGCGGGAGATTCTTCGGCAGTGCGGTCACGCGTCACGAAGAAAGATATGAATTCCTTGGACTTTAATTGCAGGTTGAATCGGGTAGCTTAATAATTGAAATAAACTAATTAGATGCAATTAACTTGTAATCATTTACCACGGCCTACGTTCACCGATTGCATAATTATTAATAAGTATTAAGGATTTAAGAGGGATTTACGATATTAAGCGCACGCTTCGAGCCGGTATTTATCCTGTCCCGTCATATATATATATATATATATACCTGAGGTCGGCACATATGAGTCCAAAGACAGCCGCAATCCGGTATTTTATATTTTATAAAGAGCCACATGTAGATACAAATTAAATTTTTTTTAATTTAATGTAATTGCATATTTTCACATATCACATGTAAGAACACATAAAAAATATAATTATGAAAAAGAAAATAGTTATTTCAAAATTTTAGTAATAAAATTCAAATATAATAAAAATCAAACACAAGAAAAATCAAAAATCTAACAACAATCTTTGGCCATTTTTTAAAAAATGTGTTGAAAAATTAGTTAAAGCTGTCCGCAGAAATTCTGAAAGATGTTGATTGGTAAATTGTTAACGATGTTTCGACTTAACGAACTTCATTGTGGAGTACAAAGATTCACAGGTATATGTTGTTCCAAAAATTGAAAATAGACGACAAGCAGCTTTCTTTAAGTTTGGATATTTTGATTCTGTCACGAATTTCCAAACTTTTAACGGGAGCCGCACTTGACTCAACGAAAAGCCGCATTTGCCCACCGTTGATATATACCAAATATAACTTGCCTATTTGGTCCAAAGGATTAACTGATCTTTGATAAGATCAGTTAATGCTTTGGGCCTATGCTTTGGGTAATGCTTTGGGTTAATGCTTCACGGTTTGTGTATATTTTATTAATTAGTTGATTTTTTTTTAGATATGTGATATAAAAAGTGGTTTTTAAAGATACCTTTTACATTCAAATATACTTTAGTATATTCAAACACATTCGCAAATATTTTATATTTTATTATACCTACTCGAAGTTCAAAATATATATCTCACAAATCACAATTTTTTGATTACGCAACAACGAGATTCGTAATTTAATATCAGTAAATGTTAACAGGCGATGCGTATACGTCTAAAAATAAACTCTGTTACCCACTTTACCTCGCAACTCCTCTGTTTTATTTCGAATACCTAATAACGTTTTTCATCTTTTTCGAAATCCTGTTTTGCGAACTTTCGCTGACTACGTAGGCGTCTTCTAATGCGAAAGTGTGTATGTTAAAATACACCCCCATTTTTTAGATCTAATATAAGACACTGAACGACTGAATTGCATCGGCCAATAATCTCATAAAACATGATCCAGCTCTCATATACAGTGTAGCGAATTATTTTGCCATATAAGGACAAATATTTTGTGTAAAATCATTTAAATTAAGATTAGTTTAGTACAAAATTAATTAACATTCAAATGGCGTATTTAGAGATTTTCTACAGATATAGAAAATCGATTGCTGGTGGCTTTACTGATACTATTTCAATAAAGTAACTTTTTTTTATTTATTATGGCGTGTATTAAAAGAAAAGGACAGGGATAATAGCAAATTTATAAGACTAATATTAAAGGATTTTATTTTATTTAATTTTTTTCGATTTCTTTTAATTACAAAGTCCCGTTCAAAATGTTCCTTTTATGTAAAAAATCATGCTTTCGGGGTTAAATTCTATTAACTCAACTCTAGAAAATTGGGAAATGTAAACACATTAGTGCTTTGCGTATAAGCCGTTGAAAAGACCATTTAATGTTTTGGACCAAAGTGGCAAGAGATTATATTTGATTTTTTTTTAATTCGATAAACCCCGATACTAATTAAGAGGGGAGTAAAGAAATGTCTCCCAATTCTAGATATGTATATTTTTAACTTCTTTCTAATATTACCTCCGAAGTTAAGTCTGCTGTGTACTAACCCTACTAGATTCGATCACCTCAATTTTAAGATATGGAGAAAATTTGTCAACTATTTACAGCTACCAAAACGCGATAAAAATCAGCTACACAAAACCTGATAATACAATAAAAATGGTATTTTCAGATAACCTGAACTTTTCTGCACATTTCAAGAGGATACATTTTTATAAGTTTCGTCCACCAATGGAATATAGGGCGCGTTTAAAACACCGTATACCAGATTTTTTTTCTCCGAATAATTTAAAATTTAAAACATTATTTGCAAATTTTGTACATTTTCGATAGGTAACTGAAAAAATAATTGATGGAAAAGGGAACCAGGAACTCGTAAGCACTTAAATGTTATTAAGTAGAGTGTTATTAAGCACTTTAATGTTATTAAGCACTTAAATGTTAAAGTAGAGTTATAAGACGTTGTCACATATTTTTTTCATTTGTCAATATACTATACTAGCTGAATACTTGTGCATCGCTACGGAAATTATCCAAATTAAATTCAACGGTCAATGTATGCAATCAATAATAAAAAACCCAGAAATATATATTTATAAAAAAATATTAACAGATATTTTTATACACAAAATAATGTAGAAGAAAATATTCAAATTAAATACAAGGTCAATGTATGCAATTAATTTGCATGTTTACTATCCATAAAACATAGAAATTTGAACTAAATCCGCAAATAACTTCCACCTCAATTAGTCTAGTAGTTAAATTTTATCTTTTACTGTATTTTAATATGTTTGTCAATTTATTTCGTTGTTATGCACTTGGTGCAAAATTAATTTAAAGTACAACAAAACGAAAATAAACCACGTGATCAGCATTTAATAAATTAAATTCTAAAAATTAATCTTTAAAAATTCACCAAAAATGAGAAAATGGAGGTAAAGATTCGAAAAAAAATTTACTTTAGAGGAATTTTTATGACCTTTCTCTTGATATAAATTTTATAACACTCAAATTTTTATTTTAAATGCAAACTTAAAAAAAAGTTACAAAAATGGCTTAAAAATTTAATTTTAAAAAATCTAAGAAGAATTTTTCAAATACCTTTCTTAGTGCACCCCTACACTTTAAGAACAGTCGCCATACAAAATTTCAGCCCTTTAGGTATAGCGGTTTGGTATGTGCGTTATCTGCCAGTCAGTCACGGAACATTTTTAAATACGTACTAGCTGAAAACCCGCATTTCGCTACGGAGTACATTCAAATTAAATACACCGGTCAATGTATGCAAATAATGCCAAATATATATATATATATATATATATATATAATAAATACAACAATCAATGTATGCAATTGATGTAAAAAAAATGAAAAAAATATATATTTATAAAAAAATCGGAAGGGATACTTTTATAGACAAAATAACGTAGAAGAGAATACTCAAATTAAATCTAATAGAACATACTAAAGAATATTGTACAGTTAATATAGTACAGTTTGAGGAACATATATTTTACTGCATTTTAATATATTTTTGGAGTATGTTCAATCGTCTGTCGCATTAGCAAGAAAAAAATATCTTTTTGTCTCTTACGTTGTTATGCACGTGATGATAAATTAACTTAAAGTACCAAAAAAGGAAATCACGTGATCAACATTCAATAAATTAAATTCTAAAAATTCACCAAAAATCAGAAAATGGAGGTAAAGATTTGAAAAAAAATTCGTTTTAAAGGAATTTTTATGATCTATCTCGTGATATAAATTTTATAACACTTAAATTATTATTTTAAATGCAAAAAAAGTTACTAAAACAGCTTAAAAATTTAATTTAAAAAAATCTAAGAAGAATTTTTCAAAAATATTTCTTAGTGCACTCCTACACTATAAGAAGAACCGCCATGCAAAATTTCAGTCCTTTAGGTCCAGCGGTTTGGTCTGTCCATTGTATGTCATTCGTTCAATCAGTCAGTCAGTCAGTTACGGAACTGATAGATTAAATCGGGATTAGTTAAATATTCGTGAGATTATTAGTTCACATTTATAATAATTCAATAGAAGGTAAGCCACCCACAACTTATAGAGTTACCGATATATCACGATTGGGAAAAACTCAAGCAGATTCCCTGCTACAGAATGAAGGTTTATTTTCAGGTGTAATAGAATATATCAGTTTATTCATGCTACTGATATCTGCAGAGTGGGAGACAGTTATTCCTCATGACTTTGAGAAGGTGTAGTCTAATAACGTTTTAAGCTCTTAACTCTGTGGAGTAAGAGAGTTTTACAATTAATTTAGATTAAATGTTTGCATCATGACATAAATAATCTAGTCTGATGTCCTGTGATTTATCCCACTAGAAACCATTAACAGGAGATATCCTGAGTCAAAATGGATTTCATCCGACGTACTCAGAATTATCAGAAGGGAAACCATTAAATCAATCCAGTTAACCTATGTCTTTTAGTTAAGGCTTTTACTGATAATCAATCCATCCAGAACTATCTTAACCTGGTGCAAATAAATACTGTAACCATTCTGTCTTTTATGAACAAATCGGAGGATGCACATAACCTCTTGCGCAGTCTTTACTGACTATTCGTGTTGATTTGGAGCAGCATGACAAGCTGTCAGATGTATTTTAAAATGTGGTATCTTTTGGAACTCTAAGGCTACGTGTATTACACCCTTACCCATTCCTCAAATCTCATTTTTCCACACATCTTTTCAAAAGGTTGTTATATGACGTCCATAAATTGCGAAAATTTGGTGATAAAAATTTGTTCTTCAGTGAATACCGGAAAACTACGAAATTTTTGGCGATGAAAAGCTGATATGATAGTGAGAAGGGAGCTGAGGCTATCCACCTTCTGAGGTAAATTACCTCTAACCTCACAGAAGAGTGTCTAAGCAAAAGAAATACAGTCGAACCCCGTTATAGCGAACCTGGTATATAACGAACTCCCGGTTATAACGAACGAAAATTTTGGTCCCACCGTTTTCCTATTGTATTTAATGCTAATTTACCCTTTTATAGCGAACCTCCGAAATCTTAAGAATCGGCTATAACGAACATTTTTTTCAGTCGACAACTGAATTTTTTTTAATTTTTAAACTTTTTAAGAATGCTGAAGATACAACGAATGTTGAAGAAGCAAAAAATGAGGAATGAAGAAGACGATGATGAAGATTTACCTATCGCGATGTGGATAGAAAAGCACAAAATTTCATCATTCTCAGATTGTGGACATGTTCAGAATTGTTCGATACATGTGATGATGAAGTCATTACATGTGAAAATCCGACTGATGAAGACATTGTGGAAGAAATTACAATGAATCATTCTGAAATCGAAGATTCTGCTCCTGATGCTGATGAAGAGGAGCACATAAATGACGAAATCCCCACCATCTCAAATGCTACAGCAGCGATGAGTGTAATTAATAAGTTTTTGTCAACACAAGCAGTGGATGAAAGAGTGTGGGGTCGTTTGATGTATTGGACAAAGAAATTCATAAAATGTTTTTGAAATCGGCATCACGTCGGCAGAAGATTACCGATTATTTCTGTATCAAAACAGTGAGCAACTATTAAAGATAAAATCAATTTATTTCCAATTGTCTTCATTTTTAGTTAATTTAATTAGTATTGTGTCAGTTTAATGTAATCGATTTTAGTTAATTTAATTCATTAATGATAATTTTTAATAGATTTTTTCATTCTTTCAATACATCATTATTGAATATACATAGCAACTAATGAGTTATACATTTTATGAACTCTAACAGTTTTCTTAATGGTTCGGATATAGCGAACCATCGGATATAGCGAACAAAACCTTTGGTCCCTTGAAGTTCGTTATAACGGGGTTCAACTGTATCACAAATACGGTAACGATCAAGCTCATAAAATAAACAAAAGCTAGCTGCAACTACTCATTTTGTTAGACAACTTATTGCTTTCCTTACAAAATAGGACGAGATTTAAAGAAATATGAGAGCCAGACAACAACAGCTTTCAGAAGAGCGCATCACTTCCGAGAACACACAGTGGTAAAAACCTAGTGACGATCCTTGCCCTTAATGGGCCGTGTAGAGCGGCTGTTGTCCTTACTTAACTAGCTGTTGGGAAGGATTGCCTCTTAACACAGCTCTTACATGCTGGCGTCCATATTTTTACAAACGCTTTCGCTGTGTGTAGAACAATTTATATTTATTTAATTATTAACTTTACCCATAAACTGCAATATAACAAAATATACGTGCATCCTGAAACATAACCGTCCTAGCAACTGAGACGTGTTTTTGCTTAATCAATTCATAAGCTTGAAAAGAGTTGCGAGTTTCGTGTTCAAAACATTTGGTTGATTTTGAGGGTGAAACTTGAACACATGGTGTTCAAATTTATGCGGTGAAAATTGTGCGATAAAAAAGAATCTTAGACGAAAAATTCCGTACTGATCTGTATAGTACATAAAGATTAATGACGGATAATAGTTCTTTGTGGGCAACGTAATATACAGTAGACGAATACAAAACTGGGAATTTAAAATTACCTTTGGAGATATAATTTTATATATTTTCTCGTCATTTTCGAGACAACTTTGTCAGTAGCGTACAATGAAAGGAAGCTATTTTTCGAAGGAAATTCAAAGAGAGGGTCTGAGAAAGCTCTTAAAGACTCCGCAAATGGTCAGTGAATTGCTCGTTATTGTTGTTACTAATGCCCCTGGACGAATGAATTTTAACGAGGTCAGTTGAAGGTTGCAGGTTGAAAAGATGTGGCTTTTGTTTCGATCACTGCTACTGGCCCCCAAAAGTATGGGATGCCAACTTTGTACCCGGTGCCACCCCAATTTTGACCGAGTACACCCAGAGGCATCATCTGGTTGGCTCGTACTATCCTCCCACTACTAAAAACTACATGCAGGGATTTAACGGTCTACAAACCCCACTACACCCGGCTGGGACACGAGGTCATTCAGAAGCGCTTGTCGTGATTTGAACCGAACCGATACCGACGTGCTAACCACTAAGTTCCACCTGCTCTAGCTGAGAGTAATAACATTTATAAATCATTAATTAAAGATTCTATAAAAACTAATTATGGGATTAAAAAAATTCTCATACATTTACAATTGTGTTTAAAGGATTTATCGATGCAAAAATGTTAAGTTTTTTTGTTTTTTTTACCTCAATATGACTGCCAAAAACATGCATCAACAGATAAATGCCCGATTACGTATTCTTTCTACGACATATCAAGAACACGTTTCCTGCTTTAATGGCTCGTCGAAAAGGAACGTAGAGACAACTCGGAAAATTTTCTTTTAACACAGAAATTCGGCCTTTATCGCCACTTCAGGTCAGTGCGTCCGTCACGGTGTATATGGCCTCTAGAGATGGAGAAGCTATTATGCTCCGTTTGCTGTATACATAAGAAGGATTTGATAAAAGAGGAGTTCCAATAAAAACTTCCCGAGAAGGAAGTCGGATTCGATTGGGGGGTGGGGCTTTATTTTTCGACGTTCGTGATGGGTATAGGAAAATATCAGGGCATCAGAAAATGTTTTAAGACAGTTTCCAAAACAATTTAATATAACAATGGAGTCTTGTATATAAATCATCGAAGGGTATACAAATACTTGTATCTTTTATATGAAAGGCAGAACTCATACGTCAAAAGTTTAGAATAATATTTATAAAATTTGTGTATGAAAGTGTCTTTTCAAACAAGCAAACAAACAACCCATTTCTCTCTCTCTCTTTCTTTCTTTCTCTCTCTCACACACACACACACACATATATATATATATATATATATATATATATATATATATATATATATATATATATATATATATATATATATATATATATATATATATATATACACAGTGGAATCTCGATCCATCGTTTTCGGATCCATCGTTTTTCCGTATGTGTCGTTCATTTTATCCAGTCCCAACGATCATATTGCTTTGTTATGTTTTTCCGCATCCGCATCTATCGATTTCCCGCATTTACCGTTCATTTCAATCGGTCCCTTGCAAAACGATATATCGAGATTCCACTGTATATATAAATATATATATATATATATATATATATATATATATATATATATATATATATATATATATATATATAACATAAAACCCCTATATTCAATTCAAATTCTAAATTGCCTTGGGCGTTGTCGCGATTGAGCTATTTTCGCTTTTGTTTGTCGCTAAATTTTTTTGCTTTTGTTGTGTTCATAAATTAGTAAATCATTAGTGTATTTTTGTGTATTCAATATTGAAATGTACAGTGTCTTGTCATGTGATCATCATACTAAATTAACTTAAAATATGTTCCTTTTAAAACTTTTCCAAATTTGTGGTCGACGCCCATTTTCCTCACATGGCCGGGTGAGTCTGTCCTCCAATGCAGGCATTGTTGGTCAGCCTCTTCTCGGACGGGGGGGATATTCTATAACATAAAAACCCCTATATTCAATTCAAATTCTAAATTGCCTTGGGCGTTGTCGCGATTGAGCTATTTTCGCTTCTGATTCCAAGAACAAAGCATGGGCAGCGTCCCCTCAAAAAATATAATTTCTAGCGCATCTTTACGTAATAATAATACGTTACCTCTGTCATCAGAGTCATAGTTTCAGCCAATGGCTACAGACTTGTGATCACATGGCAAGACGCTCAAAAAGTTTATATAAGTTCCAGTATAACTCGGAGAGCAGATTTTGGGTGTCTGCTCACGGCCAGAAAATATGTAGTTTTCGCTCCTGGCAAATTTGTACGGGCGGGGCCGCGTCCCCGTCCCGGCCAGCGTCGCGCGATGTGTTCGAGTAAATTTAGTTGATGTTCTACGAAACAGTTTCGGAAAATAAAGACTTTGTATGAACCAACTGCCTTTTTCCTGATGTGTTCCGAGGTGTTTATTGGCCTCTCATTTTACCTCGCCACTCGCGACTTCGATTGCACGTTATGGATACAAAATGTTTGAAGATCCCGGCCATTGCTTCGCCCCGCCACAGTTTCCATTTGCCTTCGCTACGACTACAAAACTGATGATTTCAACGGTCATGTTATGTGCCCGGCTACAACCATTACTGTTATTTTTCATTATATAAAAGTCGGCAAGGATAGTTACCTCTGCCGTGAAGACTCCAATGGATACACAAGTGTTTTGTTATTCGCCTCGGAGAAAACTTCGGATTTTAAGCGTTGTGTGCAGTTTGTGTCAAGGTTGGCGCCATCATGCCGATATTTTTCCTATACAGATAGTCTTTCCCTTCGTTCGTCGTGACGTGGTGTGTTTTCATGTGTTTTCGCCAAGTGAGAGAAAAAAAAATCTGTTTGATCGAAAATGCTGTGTTTACATTTTTTTTTTCACTGGCTGATTTCCGTGAAAGTGCAAAATGGTGGGAAATCATTCCGTTGTGTGTTGGCAGTTTTAATGCTAAAACAATTACTTGCTAGCCACCTGTTCATCATCAATAATTATGGCATGGAATGAGTCTTGTTTTGTGTTTTCATCATGTATGAGGTGCTAGGGTCTGACATGATGGTGACATTGATTTGGAAACGGAAGAGTAAGAAATATTTTAAACTTAGAGTAAAACCGGTAATAGAGTTAAACCAAAGCATTGGAGAGAACTCTCGGACATCATGTAAATTTAGAGGAATGACGCCAAGGACTTTTACGAGATTAAACCAATGTGCTGAAGATTTCATTTTCGAATTAAATTGAATATTGATGTTAAAATAGTAATAAAAAATTAAAATATGATATAAGGATTCTAAAGGTAAGCTAATATTTGTGAAGTAGTTTTAAAGTGAAGTGTTTTTAATTGAGTTACATTTTAATAAAAAATATTATGAGTGTATTTTAATGTAGTGAATAAAATGTTATTGATATTATATGTTTTAAATTTGGTAATAGTAGAATTGTGTTAGAAAAGTACATGAATAATAATGAGAAAGGAAGTTTTCTGAATTTTATAATAGGGAAATTTGAAAGTTTACTATATAAGGATATGGTAGTGATTTGATTCCGTACTTTAAGATCTAATTTTCTTTTTATATATTTTAATAACCTCACTTATTGTGTATTTTAGTTCCATTGATTGATTTTTAATGTGTTATGAGATATTAAGTGCTATTAATAAATTGAAGAGGATATTAATATTTAGGATGATCATATTTTAGGGATTTAGTATGTTATGTTGTTTTATGCACAGATGAGAAATAATATTTAGTGTCAATTCCGGTGGTTTAATGTTTACATTTTTGTTTTGAAATTTTGTGGTACGTATAATGCTTACAGATGGTTATACCTAAATAGATGTGTCAGATTTAATAAAATAGAAGATTTTTGTGGAAATATAAGAATTTGAAATAATGAATAATAATAAACTGACACATTTCCATTTGTGAACAGAAAAATTAACAAATTCATGATCTCAGTAGATTCATTTGACTATTGAGCTGAATTCAGTAAAATGAATGTTTTGTTTTTATTTTGGATTTCACTAAAGAAAATTTTGAAATTTATATTTGATAAAATGATTAAGTGTGTGTTTTCTGTATAATTTTTATAATATTTCTGTGTTCTTTTTCTAGTACTGAACATTTTAGTGTTTTAAGAAGATTAATAATCCTTGGTTACGTTAAATTGAAATGTTAAATGAGTGTAGTAAGCCTATAAGTATTTGTTTTCGCACCCAGTTCAAAATCGTCGCGGAGTAAAAGAAAAAAAAATAACGTAAATCATTTCCGTTTTCGAGCGCCGTTGTATTACATTTCGAAGGTCGCCTCCGCAATAAATTTGAATGCTCAGCATTAGTTTTGTAAACACGATCATGAAAAGAGCCAAACTTGTTTTGATTCATTTAACTTGGGATTTTTCCTTTTCTAAATCTAAACATCAGATGCTTGTGGTTTTGATTTTGGAAAATATCTGCAGGGATGACTTAGTAATTATTCCAGACATCAAAAATTTTTTATAATTTAAGTACTTTGACATATTACATTTGATGTTGAGACCTCGTAAATTGTTCTACGAATTTAAGTAAAGGAGATTTCTGGAGGTTCAGTCGACAGTTAAAACAATTATAACATGACTTAGGGTGCCAAAAAACCACAATTGGAAAATTAAAAAACCATTGTATTTTATATTTGGTTCATCCGCCCCAGAAAATTCTCGAAATAGAAATAATGAAGAAAAATAAATAAATAGAAAAGAGAATATTATAATGAGAAATATGTTGTGAGATATTGAATACAAATGATGAATATTTAGGAACTACAGCGAGGATTCATACCAAAATGTTATATAAGAAAGAAAGAATAATTTAAGAGTTAGAGATGGATATTTTTGTGGATAGTATCTTGTATTCAAATTTGAACATTAAATTTAAATTACTGAAAGTAATGGATAAATTTGACATTTAAATATAATAGATTTGTGGTGCTAATATCGATTTCATACTTTTAAAAACCAAGGTATTTTATTATTGTGTGTTTAATAATTTCATATGTTGTGTACTTTTGATTTTATTGATTAAGCAAGCCAGAGATCCACTTTAATTTTTTTTTCTGCTTTTCTGTGTTTTTTTTTCCCAGGATCTCGTAATTACATTTGTATAATTATGCTGTTATTCTACAAGAATAGGAGATTTATTTTGTGTGTTTTGTGTTTACATTTAGATAGGGATTTTTTTTTCGTTGTTTTGTCAGTTGTCCAAGTGGATCACTACTATATTTTAAAGTGTATTTTTACAATGTGTATTTACAATATATTTTTCAAGTAAATTCTTTTTGTAATTTTAAAAATTTTTACAGTAGACTTAATTGATTTTCTGCTGGGATTTTTGTTGTGTGGGGACTGCAGACCTACACCTCATTCTTTTCAGCTGGTTATGTAGATTTTAAATTTAAATTTAAATTTAGTTTTTTCCTCTCTTCAAGATATTGATTCTTTTTATGGTTTCAGAGAAATATGTTATTTGGTGGACCGACGTTTTATCACGTGATCTTTAAAATTTTTTTTGCAATTTAACTTTAATTGAAAATTATTCGTTAACTTATTCCAAATTTTTTAACGCCCTGTTCAGCAATTTTCAGTTGATGATGGGTACATTTTTAAATTTAATTTTTTTTTTCAAAGCAACAATATAAAATGAAAGTTACATAATTTACAATTTTCTATAGTTGATCATTAATTACTATAATTTTTTTTTGCTTTTGTTGTGTTCATAAATTAGTAAATCATTAGTGTATTTTTGTGTATTCAATATTGAAATGTACAGTGTCTTGTCATGTGATCATCATACTAAATTAACTTAAAATATGCTCCTTTTAAAACTTTTCCAAATTTGTGGTCGACGCCCATTTTCCTCACATGGCCGGGTGAGTCTGTCCTCCAATGCAGGCATTGTTGGTCAGCCTCTTCTCGGACGGGGGGGGATATTCTATAACATAAAAACCCCTATATTCAATTCAAATTCTAAATTGCCTTGGGCGTTGTCGCGATTGAGCTATTTTCGCTTCTGATTCCAAGAACAAAGCATGGGCAGCGTCCCCTCAAAAAATATAATTTCTAGCGCATCTTTTCGTAATAATAATACGTCACCTCTGACATCAGAGTCATAGTTTCAGCCAATGGCTACAGACTTGTGATCACATGGCAAGACGCTCAAAAAGTTTATATAAGTTCCAGTATAACTCGGAGAGCAGATTTTGGGTGTCTGCTCACGGCCATAAAATATGTAGTTTTCGCTCCTGGCAAATTTGTACGGGCGGGGCCGCGTCCCCGTCCCGGCCAGCGTCGCGCGATGTGTTCGAGTAAATTTAGTTGATGTTCTACGAAACAGTTTCGGAAAATAAAGACTTTGTATGAACCAACTGCCTTTTTCCTGATGTGTTCCGAGGGGTTTATTGGCCTCTCATTTTACCTCGCCACTCGCGACTTCGATTGCACGTTATGGATACAAAATGTTTGAAGATCCCGGCCATTGCTTCGCCCCGCCACAGTTTCCATTTGCCTTCGCTACGACTACAAAACTGATGATTTCAACGGTCATGTTATGTGCCCGGCTACAACCATTACTGTTATTTTTCATTACATATATATATATATATATATATATATATATATATATATATATATATATATATATATATATATATACAACGGGTAGTCATAAAGAAATTTTGGCGATATATGGGGCTCTGGCGGCCGTTCTGTTCAACCTATCGAGATGAGATTACAGATATAGCAGTGCGTGCATAACGCGTACGTTTTTTGTGATACACGTACCGTTCCAACGCTCTTTAAGCCCTGGTTTCCAAGAGCGACGTCGGCGGCGTACTACCGCTGTCAACGCTGACCGCAATGACAGCTGTGACAAACTGCCGACGGCAGTCGCGAAGGGGTGGTTTCTAAGGAAGACGGAAAGGGAGGGTTTTACACTTTCTTTTAGTAAACAACGTCTTTCGTCTTTGTCCGGCAGCCATCGCTAGAAATAAACATTGTTATGGCTGAAAGCGATATTATTGCTCTTCTATTAGATGAAGAGGAACGAGATGATGAAATAATACAATCGGCTTTTGAGAGAGAAGATCATCATGATCTGTTCAAAAAAAGGGAGGATGAAGGAACCTTTAATATTTTAATTCAAAGGTATTTAAAAGACGATGAAGTAAAGTTCCGAGAATACTTCAGAGTTTCACGGGAGATTTTTTACTACATACTATCATTCATATAAAATAATGACATCACCAAAGATTCTTGCAATCGAGTACGTCGCCCTATTTCTGTTGCGGAAAAACTCTGCATTACTCTGAGGTAATTATACTTTAACTACAATAAGTTAGAAATTTAAAAAAAAAGTCTAAAATGAAGTGAATACTTCAATTAGTTTTTCTATTGCGATAAAAATAAGTTCTATGTATTGCATTATTTTTCTATCAAAATAATAAAATCACTTATTTAATAAATATTTTTTTTCTGCATAAACAACCACTAATTTATTCAATTTATTACGATTTGAAGATTATATATATATATATATATATATATATATATATATATATATATATATATATATTAGAACAATTAATAAAGTAATATTTATATTTATTATTTAATTATTAATTCTCCCACGATGATGGTTGAATAAATTTTATGACAATTTTAGGACCGTATAAAGTCTTGTTAATTGGTATTAAGTTTTTGAAACATCCGAACATGTTACACAATTCCCAATAAATAAATTTCAGAGGGATCATTTTATTTTTTTCATTGGGGGGGGGGGTCATTTGAGCTCCTTAGCTTTTGAAATTTAGGGATATTTGCTCATTTTTCTCTTTTGGGGGCAATTTTAAGCACTTTTCAAGGCATTTTGACCGTCTTGCCTCCCTCCACCCGGTCAAGTACTTGCCGCCCTCTGGAAAATATGAAATGACGCCCCTGACAAATTTTTATAATTTTTTTATTTCTCTAAATGTAAACGTACATATCGCTTCCTCATTTTATTAAATAACCCCCTCTTTAAGAAAAGGGTAATTTACTGCTTACTAAGATGATTAATATCTATATTTTAGATTTATGGACATACAGGAGAGACTTATAGATCTCTTAGTTTCCAATACAGGATATCCCACTCTTGGATAAGCTCTATTGTAAAAAAGACTTTAAAAGCCATTTACGACAAAATGATGCAGATTGCAATACCCCAAGTAACAGAAGAATTTCTGCTACCATCTATTTTTAACTTTGAGGAAATTTCTTTCCAAATGTTCTCTGGAACAGTTAAATCTTTATATTTTTGATCCTCTTTAATGTAGAGTGCAGGATGTTCTCTTATTAAGTTTTTCTTCGGAGAAAACATTCATTGCTTCCATCTTCCCTTGCGACTGGTAGCGCGCCGTCCAGGACAAGTCGACGGCGTGCTACCAACGAAGTCACGTCGTGACGTCACAGCGTCATTCGCCCGCTTTGGAAACCACCCCCGAAGAAATGCATGCTATGGAAGAGAGGGGGAGATTCCGCACCTCTGAGGTCATATATCACCTCGAGGAGCGGAGGCGCTCGCCGCCGACGTCGCTCTTGGAAACCAGGGCTTTAGTGTTTTCCCTTACACTGAGTATTTTGCGATGGGAAAAAGTGGGTGTTACCTTTTGAAAATTTCGAGTTTCTGTACCTATAACCGTGACCGTGAGCGCCACTTGGTTTCCATCAATGAATCCCGAGCTCATACCTCTGAATAACTATATCTGAAATCTCATCTCGATCGGTTGAACGGAACAGCCGCTAGAGGTCTATATATCGGCAAAGTTTCTTTATGACCACCCGGTATATATATATATATATATATATATATATATATATATATATATATATATATATATATATATATATATATATATATATATATATAATAAAAACTAGTAATTTATTAATTCAACACTCTTAACATTTAAAAACTGTTAATTCCTCACTTTACTATTCCAAATTACAAACCCTTTTTAATCCCTTAAACTATTTAATTCCCTTTGGGCATACGCGTTAAATTCCATTATTACAGCCTTAGGCAAAATCATTCAAAATGGCTGTCTTTTTTAACTAAAGAGACGGTGCGTGGCGTCAGTGCAGGTTTAAATCAGTTCTGCACATCAACAACAACTTTAAACCAATCAACCATTAAGACACATCCTTTAATCACGTGATGGAACCCTTTAATCACGTCTATATAAGAGTTGACATCCGGAAGTAGGACGGATTCCTGTACTTTCTCTTGCTGCATCCATACCGACGGATCGGTCGGTGTATTGAATAAAAATGTTCCCGTAAAAACTTGTGTCAACGACTTGTTCTTTCGGACAGACTACCATTCCAGTGTCTACAGAGATGACTGTGATGTGGGGTTGCCACATTCTTCTTTTTAATGACCGACGGCCGTTCTCCCCATATCACACACACACACACACACACATATATATATATATATATATATATGTATATATATATATATATATATATATATATGTGTGTGTGTGTGTGTGTGTGTGTGTGTATACATACATAGATATATACATCATGAATTTAGTTTACTGGTTTATTGGGACAACAAATAATTCCAAATATTTCGATGAACTCATTACAAAGGATTTCTTTAACAGTAATAACACATCTCAAAATAGTTCTGTACGTTTCATTAAATTTATGTCTATAGAAGAAATATTCTTTGCGTGCTAACTTTTTTTTGCGAAACTTGTTTTTATTTCATACATTATGATAAAATTCCTTCGACTATCTGCAATAATAAGCATTCTTTGCTCAAATAACCTTCCAGACATTTTTATTATATAGAATCCAATGGGTGAGATAATTTTCTTTACCCTGCGATAAATTAATGATGCCGGAATTAAAATTATGATTGTAAAAGGGAACATAAACCCAAAATCTAAAGCAATTCAACCCCCATTTCTAAAAGATTCATCCATCAGTACGCACAAAAACGTCGGGGAAAGTTTTATGGGCTATAATTTCAGAAAACTTTCACAAAAAAAAAGTTTTATTTTTCTTTAGCAGCCTTGAAAATCATTTTTCACATTTTGATACTTTTATAGATTTTTTCTCCTTTATGTCACTGTTTTTTCTTTGTTACGAAGATATGATGTACTCTCTCGCAAAGAAATTCTGGTACCATATTTTGAAGGCTTAAAATTTAAACATAGCTATTTATTTTTAAAATACGTGTTGCGGTTTTTTTTATTTATTTCAGCAAGATCCAGGAGAAATCTGATATTTACAACGTTTTGTGAATAAATATTCGAGAATGGAATTTGTAATGTAGTATATCTGATGGTAGATATTTTAATAAGATATACGAACTATTTCCAAAGCATGTAGGTGCTAATATTATTAGCAAACGCAAGATTATTTAAAAGGAAAAATTATTCATCTTATAGGAATAGTAGCTCACTTTAGGACTATTTGCATTCGAAAAGCAAATAGCCCTATGTGCTTCTCGATAAAAGTTTCTAGATAATATTTTATAAGATATATGAGATATTTCTAACGCATGGAGGTGCGAATATTGTTAGAAAATACAAGAATATTTAAAAGAAAAAGTAATCATTTTATAGGAATAACAGCTCACTTTAGGGCTATTTTTTATATGTGAAGTAAATAGCCATATTTGCTTCTCGATATATTTTTCTTAATAATATTTTATAAGATATACGAGCTATTTCTAAATTATGTAAGGGTTAATATTGTTAGCAATCGCAAGATTATTTAAAAGGAAATATTATTCATCTTATAGGAATAATAGCTCATTTTAGGGTTATTTGCATTCGAAAAGCAAATAGTCGTATTGGCGTCTCGTGAAATTTTTCTCGATAAAAGCTTCTCGATAATATTTTATAAGATATACGAGCAATTTCTAAAACATGTAAGTGCTAATATTGTAAGTAAACATAATATTATTTAAAAAGAAAAATATTCCTTTTATAGGGATAATATCTCAGATTACGGATATTTGCATTCGGGAAGTAAATAGCCCTATTTGCTTCTCGTTATATTGTTTCTCGATAATATTTGTTAGGTAATTAGGAAAGATGACTAGCAAAGTTGTAACACCAAGCTTTATTTACAGCAGCAACTGTACATATTTAGTAAACGGTTTAAAACGAGCAGTGCCTAATCACTGACCCCTCATGTAAACACATCCGCATGCCAATGAGACATAAGGCGACGTGGAGATATAAGTGCGCCAATCTTGGCGGCGGCTGAGCTCTATCGCAGCCTTTGGCGACAAACGGGGAATGAACATTGAATATCCCAAAAATATTTCATAAGAGAATATTATCGAGAAAATCTAAATACTATCTTATACCGTATATCTTATAAAATATTATATTCTTGATAATATTTTATAAGATATAGGAGCTATTTCTAAAGCCTGTAGTTGCTAATATTGTAAGTAAACTCAATAATATTTAAAAGAAAAATATTCCTTTTATAGTAATAATAGCTCAGCTTAGGGCCATTTGCTTCGGGAAGTAAATAGCCCTATTTGCTTCTCGATACATTTTTCTCGATAATATTTTATAAGATATACGAGCTATTTCTAAAGCATGTAGGGGCTAATATTATTAGCAAACACAAGATTATTTAAAATAAAAATGTTCCTTTTATAGAAATAATAGAAAACTTTAGGGCTATTTGCATTCGAGGAGTTTATCTTTCGATGCAATTACCAACATGTTTTGTTAGATGTTTTAGAACACGGTTTCCATGTTTTACACACAGGGGCAATAGGTAAACAGACTAGGAAACAACATTCTAAAGCCTAATCAGAACAGTAGAAACACTTACGGAATTTGAATTCTCAGAATCGGATACCTCAAGTCTGCTAGTTGTTCAGCCATAGTATGGTACCTATAAGATAATTTTTTTTAGTGTGGAATGTGATATAGATATGCAATTTTATTTGTGAATTTTCATGGCTCTAAGTTTACATTCTTCCTATAACTAAAAAAATTTTGACAAATGTGGAAATAACCGAAGAATTATGACTGTATTTATCTTCAGCATAAGTTTCCTTTAGTCATTTCTTCAAAAATGCCACGTGTCATAAAAATCTAGAATTTTTTTTAAACTTTTCTTTATTTTGATACTTTTACAACAAGAATTATTACACTGAAAGGGAAAATAAGTTCAAAGGACTATGTTTATAGAGATAGGGAAAAATTTTACATGTGTAAGGGGATGAAAACATGTTACAAATGATGATTTGGAAAGTGGACCTTTTCTTGCATTCTCTCTCACTCACTTTCTGGTTTACCAAAATAGGCATTTTTTTAACTCGCGTTTTTGGACACCAAGAGAGGGAGCGTTCATTGGAATCTACACATTCAGAAATTCAACGACATGCAGAAAGTAAAAGACATTTTAATTACAATCTAAATGTTTATGTTAACGGACAGCAAAAACAAATCTTTTATCAGATAAGGGGCTGAAATAAACGAAGAATTTACATCACCGGTGTCAGACGCTGTCTTAAGTTTAGCTCAGGAGGAGTTCTCGAATGCGAGCTCGCAGGACAATACTTAGAGGCCGATGTCCAAGGCCATTGCTACTTGGACATGAGTTCCTACGTAAGTCTATGTATTTGTAATTTCCATGTGGAGTTAAGAGCCAAGAACAGTGAGAGGAGTCCTACATCCACTCCATCTTAAGTAGCAGCGGTATATCTGTGATTAGTTAACTGGCAAACATATGTACACTCTAAAGAGGCTGTACAAAAAAATTGTATTACAGACATAAGCAATTTACACTTTCTCCAAGGGGTCCAATGTTGCCCATTCATCGTCGGATCTGTACCGTCCCGCCGGCGCCCAGGCCCCACAGCAATCACAATTCACCGAACATGGGAAATTAACCCTCGGCTGAGTATTCAGGAATTGCTACGTGTCTGGTCTTCAATGAATCATGGGTCGATACACGAAAGTGGAGGGGGCCGAGGTGTCAAACGAATTACACTTCCTCCAACACATGTTCATATTATTTTTAAATAAAACTTCAGACACTTTAACAAACGTAATTTATCTAATTTACCACACGTATATAAAAACAATGTTAGTTCAAATGAGCTTACTTAACTCAAATATGAAATATTACTTGCCATAGAGGAGGGTTTAAGATCTAATAGAACTGATATCGAGGTCAAAGATATATGGATTTTAGCAGATAGTCGCAATTCCATCCAGCTTTTGAGCAACTGGATGAGAGTGAGCGGCAAATCCGGTTAGTCCATCCCGTACCTTCTTATCGTCTCTCTAGGAAACATGATATCCATTTGCAGTGGGTCCCCTCTCATTTGGGTCTATTTGGCAATGAGATGACTGACATCCTAGGATAGGAGGGTACCACTGAACGTTCATAAACTTCTTCGGCTCTTACTTATCTGGAGGCATAGTGCGTAAGGAAATCTTTTATCCAGAGTACTTGGAGATCTCGCCCCGGACCATGACTGGTACATTGGTGTCTTCCCTGGTAGGGATCTTGCCTTAAAGGTTGATAGATATGAGCAGACTGCTATCTCTAGGTTTGCAAGTGGCCACTTGAGGTCCCTAAAATTTTATCACCAAACCAAAGCATTCCCCACTTGTAAAAAGTGTAATAATGAGCAGGTCACTCCTGGTCACATCCTAACTTGTCTAAACATATCTTGGCAGGATTGTATTTCCGATCCCCGCCATTTGATGAACGTAGTGAGGATTTATGGATTCATGGATCTGATCTAGTGCCACTAGATCATGAGGGATTGGTAACAACAACAACAACAAATATGAAATATCTTTCCTTCACGTTTTCTAATATAATGTTTAATTTTCTCACTGACTATTTATCATTTACTGTATATGCACATAATAATAATATATGGAAAGGACATTGATATATCAATGACGGTAGGACCTCCAGAGTGGTTAACAGATATTCCTCCCCCCTGCCTATGCAATAAAAGTTTGTTTGGGGCCAGCTCTATAATAGTACCACTTTAGAAATGTAACGAAATTCATATTTTTTAGCCCAAAATACCTCAATCGTTTCTATTTATTTTGATTTAAGATGGGTGGAAAAACAAAAAATTTAACTAATTAATGTATGTTTGTTTACAGATTATACTTCCAAATAAATTTAATATACAGGGTTTCCCCTATATCCGTTACACCCCCTTAACTTCTAAACGGGGACAGCGTAGGCCATAAAGTCGGTGTCTAGGTACAGTATAAAGGCTATGCACTACTCGATGAGATAACTTACAACGCCATCTATGGGCAAATTTTGGAATGTTCATTTTCTACATTCTGTTTCAAGTATTATTGTGAGCAAGGTGTCTTTCCTTTCTAAATCGATAATGCTGAACAACTTTGTCACTGACTTTTTCCCCGTATCTCGTACCGTTTTTGAGATAATAACGCTCATTCCAAAATTTGCCAATAGATGCCGTTGTAAGTTGTCTCGTCCAGTAGCGCATAGCCTTTTTACTATACCTAGGCACCAACTTTATGGCCTAAGCTGTCACCATGTAGAAGTTGAGGGGGACTTAATGTATATAGGAGGGAACCCTGTAGAAAATAAATGTAGTTTGCATCCGTCGAAAAACTAAAAAAAACTTCTTACAGTTGTAATTCGCGTGTGATTGTGGACATAAGTAGATTTAACGAAGGTAAGAAGGCTTATTTATTGAAACAAAACTCATTGGTTTTCCAATTTTTCTAATCAATTTAGTTGAAAAACTGGAACAGAGAGTTAATATTCAAAAAATGATATATATATATTTATATCAGATTTATATACCATCTTATTCTGAAATTCACTCGCCTAGTATTTTTCTCTATTGAGATATATATATCTTGAAATATACCTTTAACAAACAAAATTGATAACACTATAAAGATAAATATTGGGTCTCTTTGAAATGCATTTATTTCCTATTATGGTAATAGAACTGTAACTGAAGAACTAAAGATAAACTCGGTCTCAAAACAGAAATATTTACCAGAGCAGATTCTGTTCTGAAAGAGACTTTCTTGGTTATTAAAGTATAAAATTCACTTATTTAAACTAAATATTGGCATTTTAATATCCGTATGTTTTTAATGGTAATTTGAGTAACAGTTTTCAGTTTATACTACATTTTTTACTTGAAGCGTAGTTAGTTTATAGATAGAAAGAAGTAATTTGTTACTAAGGATAAAAGTCTTTCGATATTATTGTAGTTCTGAAATTGAATATTTTTCAATATTACATGGATTTGAGGTTAGTTTTGCTTTTATCATATGTCAGTCATACAGTTGTATAAGAGAGAGAAAAAAAGAAATAGAAAAAAAAATTGCCATTACTGACCAATCTTACAAATTTTTTTCAGTTCAGAGGGAATGTCTGGAAAAAATGGTTTTTGGGGGAATTTTAGTTTATACTACTGAGAAGAAATTACATAACTGTAATTCAGCGAAAATAATATACTTTTATTCAATTGATTATTTTGCCTATTTAAAACGTTGTTAAATTCAATTTGTAAAAAAGATCTCTTAATGATAAATTTTTCATTGATTTCTTTTTCGTTTTAAAATAGATGGTACACTTCATAGAATGAAAAGATTGTTATTTTATGGCACGTAAATTAATGCTTAATGTACGGACGGATTTTGTTTACCCATACCAAATTCATAAAGTTGGTAATCGAAATTTTTCCTGGAAATTTCAAGAAAATTTGTCTTTAGCTTTTATGAAGAAGCTATTATCGAGAAGAAATATATCGAGAATCAAATTGGGCTATTTACTTCTTGATGGAAATAGCTCTAAAGTGGGATATTATTCTTATAAAAGGAATAACATTTTCTTTTAACCCTTTACTTCTCAGTACATTTTAAAGTTGAAATTCTGACTTAAAAATTTGCAGGCACTTTGTTTAGGCTTAAAGGAGTACACAGTTAAAATCTCATAAATATTGCATTTTCGGTTTCGATTTTGTGGGTGTTCCATGACCTGGAACACTGGGAAACTAGCGCTTTGAAAAGTGCGGTTAAGCGAGCATTGTGGTGAAGCGAACAAAAGAAAAAACGCACACACACAAATAAAAATACAACAAAGAAACTTGATTATATATGATTTTAAATAAATATTTACAGTTTCTATATGCAAAAGCAGTTCCTATTTATACAAAAGCAGTTCCTATATACTAAGAAAAAACACACAAATAAAAACACAATAAAAAAACTTGATTATATATGATTTTAAATAAATATTTACAGTTCCTATATACAAAAGTAGTTCCTACACTTAAAAATTTTCACTAACCTATTTTTTTGCTTCGCGATATTTTTGGAAGCACGTCAGTCCCTTCTGAAAAAAGCAAAAACAAACATTGCAGGTTTTGCAACATTGCACGTACTCGAGTTTACTGTTCGTAAACTCGAGGATTCCAGGATGCTGCCCAGGCAAACGACGAACAACGAGGAGCCCGGAGGACTAGTATTGCACAGGATTTTGGACATAGGGCATTTGTTCGAGGTATGCGGTCGAAGTTGAACCGGTTTGGACTGTCTGATCTGGACACAGAGGTCGCCAGAGAAAAACACATGTTCTACTGCACGAACCGCTCTAATTTCCCAGTGTTCCATATCATGGAACACCTTTTGAAAATCTTTCGTTATTGCTATGGTTTCGGTATAAAAATTTAAAATAATGTAGAATAAATAGTTTAGAGTATATTCAATAAAATATCATAGAATTTTATTTTCCTTGCATTTTTTTTGTATTTAAAAATTATTTTTAAATTTTAGCTCTGAAATATGGCTCTTTTTTATAACGCCACTGGAACGAGGATATTTATGGGCTTGTGACACGCTGCCATGTATTATCAAAAAGAGTAGATCAAAGTAAAAAATGAAGCCAATTGCTTAGTTTTTCGCAAATTTTGACGGTTTTAGAAGCGAGTAAAGTTTGGAGTTCCACTATATGGAACACCGGGTAGCAAAGGGTTAAATAATCTTGTGTTTACCAAAAAAATATTAGCCCCTACACGCTTTAGAAATAGTTCGTATATGTTATGTAGTTGCTGCTTATGCCACTTGACCGACAGCAGCATCAGATGAAGTCCCGAAGGCTATGGGCGATGAAGGTGCGGCTTCTGCTTTGACTGTTGGAGTCCGACTTGGCCAAAGGTACAGTCCAGTAATTTTGAACCGAGTCAAGTGACAAGACCAGAACATTTGACCCCGCACCTCCAGAGGTAGTTTTGAGAACTTGGAGGACATTGCAGCCATGCACCAGCCGCCATTAGTGTACACGGCAGTGGATTTGTCATCGACCAGCATCGAAACAGAGACTTTCAGGTCCGCTGCCCTTACCAATTGGGCCACTGTGCCCTTTGTAAATGTTATAAAATATCTATATGAGAGGCTATTATCGAGAAAAATATATCGATATGCAAATAAGGCTATTTACTTCGTGAAGCAAATTGTCTTAATGTGAGCTATTAGTCCTATTATTTGAATATTTTTTCTTTTAAATAATCTTGTAATTGCTAACAATATTAGCACCTACATGTTTCAGAAATAGCTCGTATATCTTATAAAATATCTACCGTGAGATATGTCTATTATGTCACCTATTGAAGTATTATGATCATCATAAACTACCCATATTATCTTCTGTCTAACACCTTATTTATTTCAGCTATCAACAGTAATCAAAGTTCTACTAGTATGTGAGACACCGAATAGCCTTGATACCAAAAGCGGTCGTTGGATAAACTTAGCTAACTACGATTTAGTTATTTGGCACAGTTTCTTGTAATTCGTTAAAGAAACCGGACAGGAATATCGCACTCAACATTCAGACAGAATTACGGCACTATAAACATTCAGACAGAATTACGGCACTATAACCTAAAATTCATGGTGTCTCTCAAGCGCTCTCTTTATTCCACGATATCTTGAGTGGTTCCGATACGAAGCAAAAAGCTTGCTTGAAGACTATTTCTTAGTTGGTGAGAGCAGGCAATAGTGCTATTAGTGAAAGAGTTAAAGATCCTGAGAAATCCTTTCGTCATTAATTATCGCAGGAAATTTTCATAAATATATGTCTAATATTGGTATAACATTTAAACTGAAATCTCAAGAACATCCCCTTTATGTGCTATTTTTAGCAGTGATTCCAAATAATTTTACCGAAATAACACTCACATATAGCCACCAGCAAAACCATGCAAGAAATTTATTACTACATTATACTCACTCCAACATGCCTTTTTATAAACATTCAGTATCTATTTTTACGAGATATGCTTTTTAGATTTTTTTTCTTTACAATCTTCTCAAGGTTTTACCTCTCAAAAAATTGTGCTTTACGAGGGGTGATCAAAAACTAAGGTTACGAGGTCGATATAACTGGAGTTTTGTCTATTGTACAGAAATTAGGTGTGTGCGGTCATTCTAATACATGCGGTCGCTAACTGTGGAGAGTTTCACCTACCCGCGACATACAGCGCTAGTTGAAAGTTAACAGAAATGGCGACTCGTTTGGAAAACTGGTCTCGGGAAGAAATCCGCTCAGTCATTCGATTTCTGTGGGCGAAACATGTAAGTGTGGCTGAAATTCACTGGCAACATATTCCTTCGCGACTTTCATCTTCATTCACGACAGCGCGCGACCTCATACAGCCCAGAGGACCACCACGCCGTTGAAGAAATTTCGCCGGGACATCATCGACCATCGATCTACAGCCCGGACCTCCCTCCAAGCGACTGCCCTCTCTTTCCTCACTTTAAGCCCGGCCACACACCGAATGCAACAAAACATTGCGCACCGTTTCTGTTGCTAGACGTTGCTCAACCAAAATGTTTTATCGTGGTAAATGGTGATACATTTTGACTCGCAACGCTAGGGTGATTTGATATTTCATCAGTAGTAAGAGCACGGGAGTTGCAGAGGTCTGCAGTATTTTGTTCTTTGTTGAGGGAAGTGTTCAGTTTTGGGAAAGTAGTTTGGTCGTAATTGTGGGTGATATGGCAAGTGAAGAAGTAGAAGTAGCTATTCTTTTGTGGCAATTTATACAATGTTTGGATGAAAAACCAGAAAGAAGCTGTTGGATTCATCCAATCAATAAAAAAGGCACATTGGCAGTTTTACTAAAGAACTTAGAAATGACCCAGATAAGTTTTACAATTATTGTAGATTAAGCATACCTACGTTTGATAATCTCTTGGGACATGTTGAAGACAAGATTCGGAAAAAGAACACCAACTACCGGAAGAGTATACCTCCAGAAGAAAGGCTTTTAATAACATTACGGAATAACTTTTAATAACATTGTTGAATAGCAAAAGCTTTTTTGTTTTGTAAAAGTATTAATATAAATAGCAGTAACAAAAGAAAGACAAATATGTAGTTAAGTATCTACTTTTAAATCTAAGAAAAACATATCTTACAAAATATTTAAAAAATCAATAAAAAAGAAACTTAAACGCAATTTTTTTCTCCTTGTACCAATTTTGCAGCCCCTCAAATTTGCCGCTCTGGGCAGATGCCCTGCTTGCGCCTCCCTAGATCTGGCCCTGAGTGACGCAACGCTATTTATCTTTCTTATCAATATCTTAAAAAATGGGGGTGTCTGGATTACTTGAGGGCAAGGTTTATTCGATTAAATGTGACAAAATGGTGTGGTACATACTTGGAATATTCAATTCCTCAGCTATATCTTGCCAAATTTTATTTATTACATCTTGGTTGTGGTTGTCCTTTGCTCTAAAATCATAAATTTCTGTCCTTGCGTGGACAAGAACTATCAACTTGTCAGCATCAACCTACATCTCTTTTTATTATAATAATGCAAAAATCCTCAACACGGAGCATTAAGGGGACAGTGGACTTTCAAAATTGTGAAATTTGTCCAAAAATTCGATTTTTTTATTTTATTGAATTGTGATACTACGGACGAGTAGGAATGTGTTGCAAAAAGAATTTTTAATTTCTGTGATTACTTTCCTAGTTATAGGCATTTGTATTTAATTTAAATATTATTTAGTTACTAATAGCAATAACTTTAAATGTGTTTTTCTCAAAATAAAAATTTTCATGTCATATGAATATTCAAACTGCTCCAGGCGCATTTCTAATTATCGTATTGCTTTGAAATTTAAGTTTTAGATACTTAACTGTATATTAAATAAATCTTATTGAAAAAAATTATGCTTCGTAGCTCAGAATTTCTAAATTTTGTACTTGAAAAGACGATTTATAGGTATTTTGCTTAAAATAAGCAAAAAGTTTCATTGTTAGTTCTATAAGGTATCCTGTAAATAAAAATTACCATATTATATTCAAAAGAAATGCGCATGGAACATTTTAAATTTAGGAATTATGAATTATTAAGAAAAAACCCATTTTTTTCTTTATTCTGCAACCAATGTTTCATACCTTCCGACTCAACGAGTGTTACGAACGATCATGCGTGTGTATTACAATTACTGTATGGTTATTTGTTTCATATTGTATCAATGTATGTACATATCAAATATCATTATAATCGGTACAGTAGTTCTAGAGATAATTGACTAAGTCTGCAAATTCTCTTAATTTCTTACACCAGTGTAGGTTGAAAAAAGGAAAAAACAACTTTCTTAAAAGTTTTCTACAATTTTCCGATTTTAGCTGAATTTCTATTAACGTTTTAATTTAGTTCAAGTTAAGTTGAGGGACACGTGCCCCCCCCCCCCCTTTTTTAAGAAAATCTTTTTTCTTACCTTAAGGTCACAGTTAATCTTTCCTGCGGGGGTATAGCCAGAAGAAATCTTGTATTTTGGTAAGAAGTACTGGGCCCCACTAATAATAACAGGTTCTCGAAACTTTCAACGCTCATCCGAAAGTAGTTGGAAAATTTTGTTAGGTGTACTCTTAAATCTTCAAATAATTTATAAAACTGCCCGTCAAATAATCCACTACTTATTATTGGATGGACCCAAAATCTTCTGTGGTTTTGTTTACGTTTTCGCCGTAGAGCGAGGGTACAAACACATGCAGCTTCCACGAAATCCATTTTCAAACTGAGTGCAAAGCAACTATTTAGTTGCCAGTGGGCATTTGTCGAAGGTATCCGGCAACTTTCAAGTGACTAAACTGTTTAGTTGCCCAAATAAAAAGTTGTCAGTGTGCACCTGGTCTCAGAGTATATAACTTCAGCAGCTAAGCCTTCTCATGATTGTCAGGTTTAGGCCCTTAGGTATAAAGACAAAAATTAATTATTCTTTGTCTGTCGTAACTATAAGCATTGTGTAGAACTATAAGCATTGTGATGGGTTAAGGCTGCTGTGGACTAACCCTAATGGATTCGCTCACCTCACTGTTTACCTATGGTGAAAATGTGTCCAAGAATTGCAGACTTAGATTTAAAGAATTTTTAAAATTTGTTCTCCGTAATAGAGAAAGAAACTTAACACTGTGAGGCATTTTTCGTTTATAAAATATGCAACCAATATTTTAAATTTAATTTATTAGGGGGAAATATCTGGTATAGTCTGTTTTAAACGGACATAAATTCGTTTCGGGTACAAAATTAATAAAATGAATCCTATTGCAAGGTGCAGACAAGTCCAGGCTGTCTGAAAATACTATTTTTATTGGATTATAAGCATTTATGTAGCTGTAAATAATAGACAAATTTTCTGCATAGGTTAACATTGAGGTGAGAGAATCCAATAGGGTTAGTACATAGCAGCCTTAAGACTATAATCAAATTGAGATATTTCAAACAATAACGGCATGTTGACACTGAATCAAGAGTGTTACGTACATCAGCATTAAAATTTTAACCAATCACAGAGCTAGATTCATTCACACCGTAATATGGGAAACCAATCACAGGACATTTCAACAATCTTAATATCAACATAGTAATGTAACATAAAGGAACGCAACGCTCCGTATGCAATATGAACATTTTTCATCAAAATTTACAAGTACTCACAATACTCTATAAAAAGCAAAGAGGGAAAACATACGAATCGACAGATTAAAAGAAAAATAGATGCAATTTTAATTTTGAGAAAATTTTCTAACATTCACGAAGGATAGCTCTCAAAAATAAGTTATTCCTTCCTCTGATGGGATTGTTTTACTGCAATTAAATTGCTTTTCATCTAATTTATAGCAATACAGAATATAACAGAATTGTAACACGAAGGTCTGTTTATCAGTAACAAGATACATTTTCCCCCATATTATATGAAAAGAGAGTAAAAATGCAAGGACTTATTTTAGTAATAAGCTAATTTTAACAACCAATTGTTTTTCAGCATTATGTAGCCGGAGAAAGTATAAAAACATCCAATAATGCCCTTGGGAAATAATTTAAACGCTAAAATATATAACAGATAGACTGATTTAATTCCACTTTTTCCTATTTGTTCCTAGGGTGTAATGCACTGAAAACTTTGTATCATACAAAAAAAAGCCTTTATTTAAATAGAAGGATATACAAATTTAAAATGGCTTCAAGTTTCTTTATATATTGTTTTAAAAGATTAGAAATGCAACAGAAAATTGAACAATAACCTGAAAAACTGTTTTTAAAATCCTTTTATCCCTGATACTTTTTTTTGGTTCAATATAATTAATCGAAACATTTTTTAGTCTGCTATCCATGGTTAAGCTTTTAACCATCATTAGTTATGGGACAGAAAATATTTTTCAAATCCCTGTGCTTTAGGCGAAATCCACCATTAAAAACACTGTATAAGATCCCGAGGTGTTGTTTTAAATCGTCGCGACGTAATAGAGTAAATAAAGAAAATTAGCGGAAAGTATTACATTAATCCGAGAACTTAATACTTTATTTGTTCGAAAGACATTTAACAGATAATTGTCGCAGACTGTGTTGGATGATTTGTTGCCATTTTTATTTACTTGTAATAAATTGAGTGAATAATGCAAAGACAAAACATGCAGTTAAAAGGTGATTATTTTAACAGGAGAACAAAAAAACTCTATGCAACAACATTCATCCAACAATATCCCCTTTCGTAGTATAAACAAACATCGTTCAGTAAGAGTTGAACTATATTGCTTCACAAAATATAACGAAATAGAAAAAATACAAACTAATTTTTAAAGCTAAGATATCAGGTTTTAATATTAAGCCAGAAATAGAAAATCGATATTCTGATCAAAAATTGTGTTTTAAAGTAAAGCAGACTCCTTAATCATTCTACAGGTACCTGTACTTATAAAATGATAATTTTTGTTAATAAAATTGGTGTTTTTTCACATTTTTTCGTCTATTTTGGTGATTTTGAGGAAATATTGAGATACTTCATAACACAGGTAAGTGTCACAGTAGTATATTGTCATAGGGATATGACAATAACGTCAAGGCCAAGGGCAGGAGAGTTGAAAATTACGGGACGAAGTAAACTAATTGCACAATATAAGAAAGAAACAGGGCAAGGAAGCAACACACTGGCAATAGAAGCAGTAGAGGGGAGAAAAGCCAACAATAAACGGAAACTACTACAGATAGAAGTTTGGGCCCGAATGAAGAAATAACAGTATAAGAAAAAGGTTCTACAGAATTAGTTGCAACGAAAGAAGAAAAGAGAAGGGGAAGACATAAATTTATGATAGTCACAAAACGGACCACCATGCTCCGTGTTGATCTGAGCATGGGAAAAGTTAAGGAAGCAGGGAACATTTTATAAATCCCGCCCTCGATGCGCATTGGTGAAAAGGGGATAGAGAAAAGACAGCTACTGACGAATTGCGATGACATGGGAATAATATGGCCAATGGGATTGGAAGAGGCGTGGCCGGAATTAATAAGAGAAAAAGAATAAGAAAAAAAGATAGAAGTGGCAAAAAAGAGGGTAGTTAGGAGTTAGAGACAGAATTGGTATCAACCTAGCTAGTATGTACGAAGCACGCCCGATGATAGTTGTGTAAGCCGTGGCCTACGCCAAAAAAGCCGGAGGAAGAGTGTGCCCCAGTGTCCAGTGCCGAGTGCCTATAACGATTGAAGGAGCCCTGTACCCTACGATGAATGCGCCCCACTTCTAATGCTGTGAGTGTGAAACGAAGGCCATCATAGCTAAGTGCCCTATGCCCATAAAGGTGGTCCAATAACACAGGCCAACGAAAAAATGACTGTTTGAAAACTTTTTTAACGTTAATAGCTGATTCTTACGCAATTTTTGGTGCTGAATCCGTATCTGACCTCGGTTTTTTTTCCATCACCCACAGTATCGTCACAATGTGGCTTCGTCGAAAACTAGAAAATTAACCGAACATACCATCGAAAATAAAACTTAACAAATGTTACAACATGAACAAACTTTAATTCAAGTATAAACATGAAAATACCTTTTTATTACATATATTTTATGTGTGCATTTTGGCTTATATTTCCTTTCCCTCTTCTCCTTAAAGCTCCTGATATTGCTTTTTCGCCTGGGAATCGCTTGCTCAACTTCTCGGTGAAGTGACCAACAGTAGTCTCCCCGTCATATTGATATTCAAGCAGCCCTGATACCGTCTTTCCATCAATTTATTATCTTAATGAAACCGCTCACCTTGCTCCTCACTGACATCACCCAAATTATCTTTTGGTAAGGCTTCCACAATCTGATTCTTTAGGCCTAATTTTATGTGTAGAGGTAGCAGCAGAATGTTTTCCGGGTCCACGAGGTTCTTGCGCAGAATGTTCTTCCCTCTAGGCTTAAAAGATTTTTTTGCAGAACAGATTTTTCTGGACCAATGTTGATCCTTTGTCCTACCGTTCCCTCCATATAAGAAACATAAGAATTTGGTAAAGCCACATTGCTGGAGGTTAGCTTATTGCGTTGAATTCGCTAAAAATATCATTTCTTTAAATATTGAGTGTTGGAATGTGAAAAAATGGAGGGTGATAGGGCTTTTTTATTGTTATATTCGGTTTCAGCACACTAAAAACCACAAGAATAAGGCAAATTTATTCAAACAATTTTTCATCGTTGGCCTGTGTAATCATCTGTAAAGATACCGTCCTTTTGTTTTCTCTTCATATTTACCGTCATTGCTTCTCATACGCGTAACCGTTCATATAACGTGGAAATATAGATAGAGAGCGATAGCGAGGTTATGTCAAGATAACAGTTAAAAGAATAATGGGTGATAATTTGTAAAAGAGTTGCTTTATATAGTGCAAACTAAAGTGAGCGGTGTATAGATGGATATGAATTGTTGAGTATATATGTATATGTAAATCTTTCGTAGTGCACCTCTACATTATAAGAAGAATCGCCGTGCAAAATTTCAGCCCTTTAGGTCTAGCGGTTTGGTCTGTGCGTTTTATGTCAATCAGTTACGGAACTATTTTATATATATAGATATTACCTTATAAGGAAACAGGGAATAAACTGGTAATTTTACTTTAAACAGCATATTTCGGATTTTCAAAATTTTCTAATGTTGCAAGTAATTGTAAGAATAATCCCATACACACCATAATTTTTGCTAGTTACTTCATAACGAAGAACACAATATTCTTGCATTGTAAATCTTAAAAATTTCCAATTTTAGGAAACTAAGTAATTATCACAGATTTTTTCTTGTAATCCCTTGCGCATGTGGTACCTTAAATAAACATTGAGAACAAATATTTAAAGTATCCATCATTGTCTTGAATTCAGTATCTGTGTAATCGCCTTTGGGTTTTTTTTTCTCCTTTTTATGTACCTAAAAAAGGTAAGCATGTTTTTTTTATTAAAGTGTCTGAGCGCATATCTTATCCTTATACATTTTATGAAATTTAGATTAAAAATATATATGTGCCAATTTCAATTATTTTAAGTATTTTCCTAGGGGATAAACTTAGGGTATATTGAAAAAAATGCTGAAAAGACTAAATTTTTGTTATTAAATTTTTTTTTCTATGTATCCTGAATTTTTAAGCATTGTAAACCAAGGCTAGTATTGTGTGCTAATGCTTTCAGGTTCCCATTCACAAACGTTAGACATAACACAAAATTAAGTATAATTGTCCAGATACGACAACTATGCTTATATTCTATGTTTATCTAAGTATAACAATAAATAGAATCAGTTACCAATGCAGTTTGTCAGTTGAAATCAAACACACCCATAATAACAACCAAGATATAATTGTCCAACTTTACAAGAATTTTCATATCATATATTTCTGAATATCTATCACTTTCTTGGAATCAAATGATTATGATATGTTTCTTAGGAATGCATTAACCAACGGCGAAAATGATATGACTTGTTGAATTTTATAATCGTTTCTTGCCACCTGCGCGTGCGTGAAACGTCTTAACGATGTCCCGGGAACGTAATTTGAAATTGCAGTCCGCACAGAGCACGCTTTTCGCCGCTAGAGGGCTACGTCTCTTGTTTGGCGAAATTTTCATATTGGCGACGAATCGACTATCTTTCTGGACTTCCAGGTAGTCCTGGAGAAAATAAAATACGCACTCTGCACTTTACAGTTTCGCATTTTACAGTACACTCGACTAGAAATAAGACTAAACTCAATAGAATTATAAATAAGATATTGGTTATCTGCGATTTTTATGTGTTTGACACCTATCCGCATCAGTACCTTTGAACTTTTTTTATCCCAAGTCAAATATTCAGTTTTTTCCTACTCTACATTTAATCTCTCTTTTAAATTTATTGTTTTAATATAATATTAATCCTGTTTTAAAATTTGCAGCTTTAAGGGGATAACGGACATTTAACCTCGTTTTATTTATTTATTTTTTAATTTTTAATTTTTAATTCTATATACAAAATGATAATAAATGATATTATTTTTTGCTACACTGAAGTCACTTGAAATCCATAAATAAATATTTTGCGGAATAATAGGACCTGTTTTTCAAAAAAATTCTTCAAATTCCTAGAAATTTTCAAAAGACTCCATGCTCATTCAATTCTTTCTCATTTTTTCCAAATTTCTCAGGATTGTTAATTGAAGTGTTTTTCACAAAACTGTGCATCATTCTTTGAAACTACATTTTTTTCCCCAAATTTATAGACTATGACAAAAACTAAAAAGACTGAAAATCATAAAAAGTAACAGGTAGGTTCAGAAAAAATATATGTGTATGGCTCTTAATCATTACAAAACAAATTTAATACACATTCATTTTTTCATATAAATGGTAAATTTATATTAAAGAATTTGAGGTTTTTAAAGGATAGGGAATGCACATGGAAAATTTTGAAAAAAATGGTAGCATTTTTGAAAAACCTTTTGATAAACAGGCCTTATTTTGCCACAAAATACTTATTTGCGAATTCTAAGTGTCTTTAATGCAGTAAAAAAGGATATTTATTATTCTCATTTTGTATATAGAGTTAAAAATTCAAAATTGAAAAAATAAATAAATAAAACGAGGTCGAAGGTCCCTTGTCCCCTTAAGCTCTTTATTACGATATATGTATACAAGTATGTGGTTAAAATTTATTTATTTTTTATTATCTCTCAGACTTTTTTTCCCATTTGATTTCCTATCTCCTTTTTTTTTACTAGTGGGCTTTCACTTAATTGCGTTTACCCAAGTAATATGAGTGGACACTGCACTTACTTGTGTAAATAAATATACATGGACGTTTGATGCTGTCTGTTTTAATTAGCTTTATTCACAAACGAGATTCCAATCATTATTTCAAGCAATTCCTTATTTTTTGGCAAGTTTCAAAAAACTAATAAAACAGGATTACCTATTATTTAAAATGTTCTCACATTGTAGTATTGTAGTTCAATGAATGCAATTGCAATAGATATATATTTTATAAATGTTGAAAAAGGGCTAAAATTTTATTGAGAAATAAAATCAACATTCAATTTGTAAGAAATATCTTTTTTTTTTTTTGCATACATTCTTTTACTCTGCATCTGTTTTTATTCCCAAGGGTGAAAAGAGTTAGATCAGTTTTTCCCAACCTGCGGGTCTAGGGGGACGCTAAGGGTTTTCTGGGGATTCGCAACGGTGTAATTGAATTAACGTTACTGTTTAGAAAATTTCACCGAAAAAAGTTTTCAATATTTATTTACCATTGTTGATGAGATAATGAAGAATACATATTTTAATGCATAAAACAAGTAGTGATGAAAAAATCACGCTGTTTATTAACAGCACAAGGCTTGTACTGAAGTATTTCTCAACTTTACATTTTAACGATTTTTGTTGTTGTTCAGTTTCGTAGGTAATTTTGTTGACAGTAATCGAAATAATAAAATTTCTTTCCATAGCATGAACACATTCTGAAGTAACATTTGGGAATTTCCATGTTTCCACATTCTCATCATATATGTTTGCTTAAAAAATCAGATTATTTTTAGATTTTAAGTTGTTGATGTCTCTTTTAATTCACTTTCAGTGAAATACTAATTTGAATTTCCGCATTCTTTAGCAACTTAATATAATTTAAAATGTGACATTCACAGGGAACATTAAAGAGGCACCGGGGAGCAGAGATTCATATCCTCGGTAAGGATAATTTTTTGTGGCTATATTTCTTTCTTAGGATTAAATGAAAATTGTTGACGTTGAATGTAAAATAAAATAACAATAAAATACACTAGAACTCACTTAATACGAGCACGGGTAATACGAGATCATGGGTAAAACATACGTTTTGAAATATTTGTTTATAATGTGTTATAATGCAAAATTCCACGATTCACACGAGGCCCATTACGAATATTACGAGAACTTAAATTGTTACGGTTTACCTTGGCATTTGTAAAAGCCAAAGTAAATACAATTGCATTGAAATAAAGGTGAGTCATTCTAATTACTTTAATACGTAAAAATTGTTTATTAATTATTTTTTTTAAAGTTTTCTAATAAAAAATATTTTATGCCAAATTGTAGCATTAAATGATCACCGTAACCACTTATAATACTTTGTAAAATACTGAAACTTTGATTGATTTGTGGTGCCTTGATTTTGGGGATTGACTTGAGAGTGATCATTCTGAACCTCTGTCATCTGCGTTGTGCAGGCCAGATATGCTAGGAATCATCATTTTCAAATCCAGAGGCATCTCTCTAAACAATCTTTCCCCATCACGTGGCAGAATAGATTCAAGAATTTTCCTCCGAGCTGCGTTCGTCCAGCCGCAGTTGAGATGGTGGTATGCTTCCGGGAAGGCGTCAGCTTGAAATTGGACATTTTGATACGAAGGGGGAAGCAGACGTAGCGTGGAACGCAGGACGGGAGTCCGTGGGCGTGCCACACATAGATCTTCTTTCCTTTGCGAGGTAGGTTCATAATCCACGTCGTGTTCAGGTATTCAGCTAATCTTTCGATGTCTCCAAGCACTCAAAGGGCTCGAAGTTTCAACGAACTTAATTAACCAAAGTAAAATTTACATGACTATATACCATAGGAAGATTGGTCTAACTGCACTACCTGGGCCACGCCCTCAAGTGCAAGCTTTCAGAAAGTAAGCAGCGGGGAACCATGATTGGACAGAAAGTAGAAAAAGAAGAAAAGTGATTGGAGCGCTCATAAATACTTGTAGCTCAAAGCTATCTATAAAAAGGTGGTAGTTTAATTATTTGTGGAAAAACTATCAGAAATTGGCGAAATCCACATTTCGGTCAGAAAAAAAAGTAACTAGACCCGAACTAAAAATTCAGGGGAAAGACAAAAGATCCAAGTTATTAAAATGTCAGGAAAAAATCCTTCATGATGCCAGGTGCTTGTCGGGACCTAGTATGTCAAAACCGCTAGGTTTCAGCCTTGGCGAACGTCTCAGTACTGTTCGTTCTGAGGTGGCAGTGTTAGTTCCCCTGTATGAAATTGTGCAGCGTAATCGCAACACATATGAGTCAACATATCTAGGAGGAAGTAACCGAGCTGCAAAAATGTTTACGTCGCATATCTGTTTTGAGAGTGACATACGAAAATGTGATAGTGGTATCGTGAAGAAAGTAGTCATGATTGAAAACGAGACTTCAATCGTAATTGGGAAGAATAATGTAGAGGAACAAATCCCCCATTAGTTTTATTGCATATATAGAATTGGGGTTATATAGTTTTGATCACGTAATGTGTGAGCATGGTTAACTAAGTAATACAAAAATTATGCTGCTTCGGAAGTAAATATGAGTGGAAATTTTAGTGCCGCAAGTAGGGAGTTGCAGGGATTGTGGGATGAGGGCACCAGGAACTCCGAAATAAATTGAATTCTCATTATGCCTTTGAACTCTAAAATTGTAAATATTTCAAAGTGATATTAGGAATTTAATATTGGTATTAGTATTAGTCACATATTAGTAACATTAATTTAATATTAGTATTTGTATTAGTCACATATTTTACCACTAAGTTTTCTATGAAAAACAAATATAAATTGTAATAAATCCATAATCCTTTTCTTTACTACTGAATACCTAAATTTTAACTATTGAGCACTCGCACCTTGATAACATATAACTTGCGTACAGGACTTGCGTAGTACTTGCTAGACTTACCAATTCTTTGATAAGAAATGATGTGAAAAATTATTTTTATATTTTTTAATGTCTTGTAAACAATACTATGTAATTTTGTTACAAAACATAGTTTTTTATAGTAATAAATGGTAAGTCTGCTAAGTTAAAGATTTTGTTTTGCTTATTACCCATATTACCCGGATTATCCAGATTTTCGATTGTCCGGATTGTCTATGGTCCCAGTTAGTCCGGATAAAGGAGGTTTTACTGTACTCTATACTTTTTTTTAATAAAAGTGCCCCGAACGTTGGTCGATACTTTAGTAGAGCTGATATATCAAAAGGAACTTCTGGCCTGTTTCAGTATGAACAACCCCGACTTTATTTCGGTTAACAGGCAAGGATCAAAGGAAAGCAATGTCGCGTAAGTTTCAAATTTTGCTCCACTAAAGACGTTTCTCTTTTCCCTTTCAGATAAGTGATAAATCGTAGGATAGTTGTCAAAATCATTTCACGGATTTCATGAAAAATGGAAACTCTAGGACACGTTTAATGCCACACCCATTTGAAAAAGGTCACGGAAGCGCAAACACTCGAGTCATTTGTTAAACTCCCTAAAGAACATTACACTTGCTCAAACAGAGTTTGAAATTAAGCAGCTTATAAAACAATATTTGGGTGTTTCATTCTCTTCAGCAGTTTTCACGCATTTCCTGTTATTTCGATGTGTTGAATAATGAATACTAAGACTATACAAGATTTCAAAGCTGATAAAACTGTCACGGTATTTTTTTATGAATAGTTTTTAAATTACACATTTTGGGTGGTTAACAAAATAATTCACCAATTGTTGTTACACATGTAGATGACAGGAATAGTTGTAATCGATAGAATATCGAAATCCAAAGAGTAAAAACTGACACCAGTTATAGGTGCAGTACTTTTTCATGTACATAGTGTATTAGATACTATTATGTCTAATTCAAAATCACTGGTAGAGAAATTATTAATTAATGACAGACTCATAATTTTTTTTTACGAATTCGTGTGTATTAATTTCTGAAAATTCTGAAGGTTCCCCTGTTTATATGAAGACCCATATAAGGAACTTTGTCACCGTTAGTTCTCAACTCCATAAATGCAACAGTAAAAATTTTCGATGTAAAATGCAACTGTATTTGAAAACGCAATGCAAACCTTTTAAGAATAACTCGATCTGAATTTAGGTATTCCATTATTTGAATTTTAAAATCATAACCAAATCTAAATTCCTTTCAATAGAAAAAAAATATTTCGAACCTCTGTTCTTTTAAATTAATCGAAACTATTTTCCATTTTACTAGTCTATAGAACAGTGATTCTAGACCACTGTCCATGGCACTTTAGTGTGCTTCGAGAATCTTGAAGTGTGTAACCACAGTGAATTATTTTGTATGCTATTTTTACAAAATACATTACAGGTACATCAATAAATTATCCAAATAAAATTCTTATAAATTTATCTTATTAGTGTGGCGCCAAAATTTTAAATTATTAAAAATGTACCGTGACAAAAAAAAAGGTTTATAATCACTGCTATAGAGTATTAACCAAAGTCCCAGACTTTTCCATAACCACGTGTTTTTTTAAAATTTATTTCGAAAATTTGGATTGTTTCCGTTGTAAGTTAAAAATAGAATAAGAAATAAATATTACTTTTCTAAGTATAATTTAATTACTAAAATCTTTTTTAATAAACAAAAATACAGCTTACAATGGCATTAGTATGTGCTTGATTGTAACATGATTCAATGTATCTAAAAGGAGACAAGTTGAGATCATTTCGACTAAATCGTGATAGATCTCTCTCTTACAAAATCCTCCCGTAAATCTGATACTTGTCACGTAACAGTGTTGCCAACCTCTACGAACCCCCCCCCCCCTAGAACCATCTCGAAATCCCCCTGTTTCCCCCTAACACACCAACTTGAGATCACCCTAGACCTTCCTAAAAAAATTTCTGATTCCAAATAGGCATCCTCTTTGAGACATAAATAGAAATAAATAGAAAATATACACTTACATAATGAAATGGAAGTTTATTTACATTTGACATGTGTATGGATCGCATAATCTAATAAAATAACGCGTCTCGATTGTACAAAATATTAAAAAATGTTCCCCCCACAAAATGCCCCTAAAAAAATGTGGCCCATAAAAACACCCCTTTTCATCTAACTTACCCCCAAATTTAGGGGGGGAAACCCCAAGTTGGCAACACTGCCACGTAATATCAAAAATGGGTTCAATAATCCCAATATGAAATCTCATGAAACTTCATGGACCATTTAACGACTCTACTTCACTCTTCTGCAATGCGTACGAAGAGCTTTGTTTTTCAAGGTAATACTAGAATCACAATAAAAAGCGCAAATTATCTTAAAACTGAAACACTAAAAGATTGTATGATAGCAATTCAGGCAATAAATCTGTACGTCAGAGGTAAACCATCATAATTGAATTTTCTTGATTTTCGATATTTCTATTATCCTTTTCACTCCTTTTGGGTGGAGCCTCTCTGAAGAAAACTGTCCTATACGCATAACAAGATGGTGGGTGAAATATTATAGATTTATAAACTGTCGCATAAGTAAGTTCTGATGAGAGGTGTACCATCACAAAGCTCTCCTGAAAAATGGGGAAAATCAATGAAGAAAATTATCTTATGATGGTTTACCTCTGACGTACAGAAATAGATATCGGAATAATTGCCATATCCGGATGCTTTAAGGCTGCCGTCTACTAACCCTATTGGATTCACTCACCTCACTGTTAACCTATGGAGAAAATGTATCCAAGGATTGCCGAGTTGGATTGAAAGATTTTTTTTAAACTATGTTCTGTAATAGAGAAGGAAATTTTACACCTTGGGTCATTTTTGTTTTTTTAAGAAAAATGCAACTAATATTTTTCCATTTGAAATTTTTCGAGGAAAAAATCTAGTATAGTGTGTTTTAAACGTTCCTAAATTCATTTGGTGGAAGAAATTTCTAAAATGAATCTTGTTGCAAGGTGCAGAAAAGTTCATTCTATCTGAAAACACCATTATTATTGGATTATCAGCATTTATGTAGCTGTAAACATTAGGGTTAGTACATAGCAGCATTGAAAAGATCTGGTGAAAGAGGTAATAGAAGGCGCCAGTTACAGACTATACGAAGCACGCATAAACAATAAAACATCTTCAGAAAACTATTTGAAAGATGAATGATGTAATGGATTGAATTTGTTGACAGTTAAATAAAATAGGTTTTAATTAACTTCCGGTTATCTTAGAAAATAGAGTGTGTACTTTCTTATTTATATTTTTTATCATTTTTAATAAAATATATATTATTTTAAAAGCTGGGTTTTCTTTTTACAATCTGGTTCTTTTTAGATGGTATGTGGGTTTTATTATATTTTCTCTCTGGTACTAACATTAAAGATGAATGATGTAATAGATTGAATTTGTTGACAGTTAAATAAAATAAGTTTTAATTAACTTCAAGTTATCTTACAAAATAGAGTGTGTATTTTCTTATTTATATTTTTTATCATTTTTAAAAAAGTATATATTAAAAGTAAAGTATAATTGTAAAAAGTAAAGTATAATAATAAATTTGAAGTATATATTAAATACCAGCTAATGGGATTAGTTTTCCATTAGCTGGTATTTAATATATACTAGTATTATAAGACTAGTATTATAAAAAACCGTTTATAGTAGGTAGTCCGAAATTACGTTTTCCATTATTTTTAATTTTAAAGCTGTAAAATCCTTATCACTTTCAATTGCAAAAGCATTTTTCTGAATCTCATTGTTTGAACATATATTCCATCATTCCTTAGTATTTAAAATTAGTTTTTCAAGCGAATACTGTATACTAAAACCCGTATAAAGAGCCTGTTAATTTGTTAATTATCGCATCCATTTACGTCATAATATATCGCTTTTACATAAAACATTGGTATATTTAAAAATGCCATGTAAAATTTTTAAGAGCTTGTACATTTGGGATTAGTTTTCCATTAGCTGGTATTTAAGACTTCGATCAGATTCTAATTAATTTTAAGGGCAAAATGATATTTCGGTAATTTATTCTTTTAAACGTGTGAAATGTATTTTAAATATTATGTTTATTTGAATACCAAATACTACCCTTGTGTGACTTGTTTTTGTTATCTAACAGCCCTGTGCTTGTAGTAGATAATAATTTCTAAACTTAAAAAAGCTGTAAAAGTTAAAATTACAATTTTAAACTGGAACACAGTTATTCGATTCGACCCCCATTATTTAAAATTTATTAATTAATGAAAACGACAGACATATTTAAAACTTAAGAAACGAATGCAAATACATTTTTTTTGTATTTAGCTCCGATTCTTCGGCATGCTTTATGCATTTCGTCATCAGTGAATTTCCATGACTACTCTTTTTGTACACATTTTAAGTATTTATCAAATCATTTTAACTCATTAAATATCAGATACTATAAAAAGTGGATCTTCCAAGTGTGACGTCGATATGTCGAATAACAAATTATTTCTTGACAGAATGTTGATAATCTCAGCACAAAGCAAAGTTTCTAGAAAACGATTAAATATATTGCCCTAGTCCCTTCACACACTTATTGAAATTTATTTACCACAATCTAACTTATAAATATTTCAAAACAAAATAATTTCAAATGAATCAAATTAGTAGAATCATTATCCCTTTACAAATTGAATATTTATCCATAATTATATTGCTTTATTTCTAATCACGAGAGTAATTTAATAATTTCTAAAGTTTAATTTTTTGCTTTGACTGTTTTCCCGTATACATTCGATTCTTACTAGTCCCTAGTTCCTACGAAGTCTATTGCTAAAAGAATGAAAATTTATTAAATCTACATCGCAAGTACCAGTCGTATAATGAAATAATATTATAATTTTCTGTATATATATAAAGAAAATGTCTTAAAATTTTATTTTCTGGTGAAAATTTTTAGTAACGGACATTTAATTTTTAAAAATTATCTCGGAAAAAATGTACAGATCTAGTTCTAATTACTTAGTACATGGAAAAATAATTTTGTTGTTATGGTTTCTAATGTCCCGTGGCCGTAAGTATTTTTGAGGAGTATATCGGCTTTGCGATCCGAGGGGAGCGGGTTCCGGTTTATAATGGCATCAAAAGGGTGGGAGAATGATTTAGCCAAGTGCCACCTAAATTTTGACCGAGCACTCCCAGGGGCGACATATGGGGCCATCATACCCTTTTGAATTTCTCGGAACTCGTAGAGGGACTCCCCGGTCTACGCATATGTGGCCTAGACAAGAAGGTATTTAATAGCGCTTCTTGGGATTCGATCCGAGCACCCTCAGAGCTGAGACCCGACACGCTGCCACTAGGTTATCCCGGGCGAAAATATAATGTAAACGTTGTTATTAAATAATTTTTTTCGTTTATAACGAATGGCTGAATTATGTTCCTTTGTCACTTTATCATAATGGATATACGCATGTGTAACACAAATACAATTAATAGACACACATACACACTATATATATATATATATATATATATATATATATATATATATATATATATATATATATATATATATATATATATATATATATATATATATATATATATATATATATAAATATATATATATATATATATATATATATATATATATATATATATAAATATATATATATATATATATATATATATAAATATATATATATATATATATATATATATATATATATATATATATATATATATATATATAAATATATATATATATATATATATATATATATATATATATATATAATATATATATATATATATATATATATATATATATATATATATATAAATATATATATATATATATATATATATATATATATATATATATATATATATATATATATATATATATATATATATATATATATATATATTCCCGCGCTTGGTGTCAAAGCCGACACTCTAGGTAGCGACACACAGGTTATGTAAATTGATCAGACAGATACTAATTAGAACTTCATTACACTTAATAACAATTTATTTGGAGTATTCTAGATTAAAGTATTTCACGATTAGGTCGTGTTCTGGAACATCTAATACACACAAGTAATTTCCGTTGAAGTCTGCGAACGCACGTTGAGGATAGTCCACTCTGCTGGCTGGATGCACTGTCGCTGCAGATCGTCGGTCAGGCCTTCAGGGAATTACGCTCTAACGCAGAAGTAGCACTATTGTAGGAAACGGATTCCGCTTGTCAGAATCGGCTGGATTGAGGCAGAACTCCAAGCGTAATTGGTAGATCTATCACAGAGTAGTGGACGGCTCGTCCCACATACTCTCACTAAAGAAGCTAGCTGCTTCAAAACTAAGGAAGATCAAGCTTTGATCTTGGCACGACCCTTCTCAGAGAGAAAGATGTCTTCACACTTCAGAGGTCTGAACTTCAGAATAAGAATCGGGATCAGCCTAGGATCTGTATCATATTCAGCATCAGAAATCAGACTACAACTCTCCCTAAAAATCTATTGCATCGCCTTTTAAAACCTTTTTCCCTGTCGGGATCTTTAACATCCCCGCTCTATGAATCTGGGCTCTGATAGGCCCTTCCTTTGGGCCCGTGTGTAAAACGATACCTGTTTTCATATCGTAATCGCACAGGTGGATCATTACTGCTCCTTGTCAAAAGGGGATCATCTTTTGTGCCATAACGTCTAGCCACCCAGAAATGGTGGCGACTCGCTATTGTAAGTCACCCGCCGCTGCGGGGGAAATATTGCATCCTCGAAGTTCGCCGGTGGGGTGGCTTTGTTACCAGCCGCGGTTAATAAATTTTCTAGGTCTTAAAGATGGAAAATTCACTATATATATATATATATATATATATATATATATATATATATATATATATATATATATATATATATATATATATATATATATATATTTCTGAAAACCACTGCTCTAGAATTTTTTTTTAGTTTTACCAAAAGGAGTTTACTTTTATACATTTTGATGTTTGAAAAACCCTTTGTTATATTTTCAGAAAAGTAATTAGACTATGAAAGTCTCTTCAAACCTAGTATTCCCTAAATAAAAAATTTTTTCCGTTTAGGTGTATCAAAGAATCGATGATACACCTGGAAATTTTTCTTTCGGTATTGGGAATTTTTCGGATTCACATATAGAAAAGTTAAAATTAAGAAATCTCCAAACTTCTGAACTGAAAATATTAGTAAATGGTCCTTCGATAATTGCTATATCTTTATAGATTCTAATTTACTAGTAAAAACTTATAAATAAATAGTTTATTAATATTGAAATAAACATCCTTATGTTAACCATTAAAAATAACGAAACAACTATAATTCTGGTAAATTCGAGTAAATATAATTTATTTATAACCGTATAGCATGATGAATGAGCGGAGAAATTTCAAACAGTAACGTGTAAGTAGGGAAGATAAATCAGTAGAGTCTAGACTTATATAATCTATACCAAAAATTTTATGCAGAACAAAACTAATCGGAAAGGGATAATTGTTGAACCAGACTAAGTAATTCTGTAAATGATTTTATACGTATTGAGCAAATATAACAATCTTAAGAAACTTATGTTTATTAGCATTTTTTAAGGGTTTATCTTGTAAGGCTGGAGTGATTTGTTTCTTGTAAAGAGATGATTTTCAATTCACTTTAAATAATTATGAAGTTTATATCCAACATGATTCATTCATAAATTTAATTTAGAGAAAACTTAGATATCGTATCAATTTAAGACTCCAAAATTCTTGCTTGTATTCCAGTAACGAAGTACCATGGTTCAAAAAGGACAAAAAAATCACTAAATATTCCGCATTATAATTTTAAGGACTCCGAAATTTGTTCCACAGTTCGTTGTGGTTGTTGTTCTTTGTAATGCTTCCTGACCGGAAGTATTCCAGACCAGGTCCATATAGGCTGGTGTGGCTACGGCTTATAATGACACCTCAAGGATCGGATTCCGATTTAGCCAGGTTCCACGTCAATTTTGACCCAGCACCCACAGGGGTGACATCTAGGATCGTACCCTTACCAAAACTCTCTGACCTCATAGATGGACATTCCGGTCTACCGATTTGACGTGTCGATATCCAGTCTAGACGGGAAGGTGTTTAACGGAGTTTGTCGGGAGTCGATCCCAGAACCTTTAGCCCCAAAAGCCGATGCGCTACTACTAGGTTACCTCAAGCCCATCACAATTGATATATTCACATATATTCCGTATAATATCTTTATTGGAAACTTCAAGTAGATTTTTACACCAAAAGTTAACGAATATCTATCTATCTATCTACATCTCTCTCTCTCTGTATATATATATATATATATATATATATATATATATATCTTATATATATATTTCTTCTGTCCGTGTGTATGTAACTGAACTCCTCCTAAACGACTGGACTGATTTTTATGAAATTTTGTGTGTGCGATTAAGTTGATACGAGAATGGTTTAGATTCACAATTTGATCCGATAGAAAATGTTTTTATATTTTTAATTAATTAATAAAAATCCAACAATTTATAAGGGGGTGCGTCCGGTAAATGGAAACTGTTACAGTTTGTGGAATCACCCCTCTGGATAATGGCGTCCACGTTAGGTTTAGTTAGTAAACAGCGAGTGAAAAGATAAAAATAAAGAAAATCAAAAAGTTCCAAGTCATATATTAAACCAGAATAATAAATGAAAATAATAATCTTTGAAGTCAGATTTTATACTCTAAAATAGATCAGATCCAACGGCATATTGATATTCTCGACACGCGATGGAAAATTCGAATCAACCACGCTAAGTGACACGAGATCTTTTTTAATCGCTACTGCAGTCCCCCTCGGCTATATCTTTGTGTCTATTGAAGAGCTAAAGACTAAGATTCTATCCTGCTAACTTATTTTTGACTAAAAACTCCTCTGACATTTATAATCACCAGCCCACAACAACTTTCCAATAGCGAATATGTTTCACTTTACTCAGTAGAACGCCGTGTAATCGTGGCGCATTCGGAAGGTCGCCCATTCGGAAAGTACCGTGCTCTCGACCAGTGTTCGAATCCAGAGTTGTGTAACTTTTGCTAGACCTGTTATTTCAGCTTTTTTTAAGGCTTTTTTATTTCAGCTTTTATTTTATTATTTTTTAATTATTATTTTATTTTATTTTATTATTTTTTAATTTTAATTTTAATTTTATTTTATGATTTTTTAAAATTATTATTTTTATTTATTTTTATTATTTTCAGCTTTTTTATGATGAAATACCGAATATAGCTGAAATCTGAGGAGTTTATTATGCATTTATACATTTTTAATTGGGTTTTCATATTATTAATATGTATAACATTTCGTATGCTTTTTTTATGTTATTTATACTGCGTTTAGTTTTTTAATGGATTTTTATAGGTTTATTATAAATTTATATATTTTATATTTTACTTTTCAGAATTTTTTGCTCCAATGATAAAGGGTAAATCTTTTCTATGTTACTTATACTGTGTTTAGTTTTTAAATTGATTTTGGTTAACAAATATTCTTAAAATTCCGCGCATCGCCGGGTACTTCAGCTAGAATTACAAGGTTTGAACAGGACAACGTCTGTCGGGTCCGCTAGTATATATATATATATGAAACATCCCCCCTCACCACGGATTCCGAAACAGTGCAGTCACACGAGGGGGAATGCCACAAGCGGTGAAGTTATACAGGGTATAATATCCTTTAACGTAGACATGGCCTGGAGTGGAGACAATGACTAACTCAAAGAATACTTAGTCCTCATCTTTACCACCTAAATTTCTTTATTGAAGGGACGACGGTGGCGCACCCGCAGAGCTGACACGGACACTACATCACAAGCACGAAGGCAGAGAAACAGGCGCGCCCCGAAACAAACGCCGAAAATGGGCACTACAAGGCTAGGACGAAGACAGACAGAGAATAGCCCGGGCCCACACCTTGATGGGGCTTTGAAAAACTTCAAGAGATCGTTGTCACAGACCTTTGCACTTTTCATTGATAGGTCAGAGCAGATTTCTGGGCGCAATCCCCTGGCCTGTTATATAAGATTTCCCGCCCACGAGACTGCAGGATTAAAGGGACGATATATTAATTACCCACTATTGCTTTTAGGTTAATCTCAAATCCTTTGTTCTTAAAAAGAAAACGGAATTAGTTTGCTTACGCCCAAAAATTTTTAAAGGAAAATGAATTGAATTTGGAAATTAGAAAAGGATTTTTGTATGTTATATATATATATATATATATATATATATATATATATATATATATATATATATATATATATATATATATATAGTTGTAATGCCTTAACTATGGGGAACAATCGTGGGAACCTTAAAGGGGGATTTTGTTAAGAAAAAATAGGAATTAGCCATTAAATACTATTAATTCTCGAAATAGTGGGGAAACGAGGGTTTTAATAACAAAAGTTACCATCAGAGGTCGCCACCTGACGGTCCAGTTTTAAAAAGAGATTATTCAAGCGAGGGGATTTAAAGTTAGGTAAGGAGAAGCTTCTGGAACTTTCTTGGTAGTGTCAGCACATTTTTAGGCGGGAAGAAGACAAAAGCAATTCCGTCACTGGGAGATAGATTCCGATGGGGAAGGTTGCTATGGCTAGCGGTCACTTGGATGGAGCGTCTCGCAAACAATCATTCAGAGCTCTGGTTCAATAGAGTCTTAATAAATATGTCTTAAAGGATTAATTCGTGTTTTCCTCTGTCTACCGGACCACGAATTCACAATTATAGCTCTAAATTAACATGAAAAGAGAAAGCTTGACATATATATATATACTAGCTGTACCCGTCCCGGCGTTGCTCGCGTAATGTAATTACCAATTTTTTAGTAGCCTTAACCCTTTGTTAATGGGCGTCGCTGTCATCCTTTTCCTCACCACGATACATTATTTTACCTATATAAATTTAATCCTTTCTGGCACATTTTGGCAAAATTTTTCACATAGGATTACTTAAAACTTTCCACAACAGTCAGCGAGACGAAAAACGTATTAAGATGATTATTGTGCTGAAATTCTTTGAAATCTTCATAGATTTTTTCCACAAACACACCACAAATTATATGATATTAACTAAGTGTTGGCCAAAAAAATTACGGCATTACTAAATGTGATTTTTTAATCGATAATCACTGCAATAGTAATCGATTTCCTTTAACCACCCAATCCCTCATAGAAATCAAACGCCCCAACACATCACGTGCTTGACGTCGAAAAAGACGCACCTATTTTCCCCGCTTTACCTTCGTCCGGAAATGAAGAACGAAATCTCCAAAATGAGATTTCTCGCAAGAGTTTCCGAATCATAAAATAAATTATTAAAAAGTAACTACAATTTTTAAATTAATTTTGGTTCTGGCTTTGAAACTGTGATGTCTAGGGTCTCTGAAAATTTCGTAAAAATGTAACAACATTTACGTATCGATTCGACAATTTGGAAAAAAGAATCGCGATCAAAATCGCGTTTTTTTCCGAAAAACGGGTGCGCACAGGCGATCGAAAAAAAAAATCACAATTAATCGATAAATTAAGACAGACAATTTTAATTGTGGTTTCCGTATAGTGTCATCTTTCCCGTATAGGCTCGTCCGAAAAAAAAAATTCTTGGACGGATACGTTAGGATTTACAGAGCTTTTACTCGTCCGGGAGCTCCAAATCGCTACTAAATATTTAATTACGGAAAATCTAATTAAAAAATCGAAAAAAGGTCTTCGAGGTGCATAATGAGACCTCGGGGGGCATCTTCGTGTTGAATCTCAAGACTGTCCGACCTGCCGTCTTTGCGCAGTGCCGCGAGCAGACAAAAACTCGGTCACACACACACAGACTTTGCCTTTTATATATAAAGATATATATATATATATATATACACACTCAAGAGCCAAAACATTATGACCACACCTACATTTTGCAATGAATTCGCCTGGATGAAGTGGAAGGCACGTGATCAGGTGGAAGTGGTATTTAACTGCTGCTGGAGAGTCTGAAGAATCATTCTTTCACTTACTTCTGTGTGTGATGGGAAAGGCTGCGGATCTAAGCGACTTTGATAAAGGGCACATTGTAATGGCTCGAAGGCTCGGAACAAGTATTTCCGAAACTGCACGACTCGTGGGTTGTTCGCGACCTTCAGTTGTTAGTATTTATGCAAAGTGGATGAATGACTGTGAAACCAGCAGTAGATGACATGGTGTTGGCCGTCCACACGCTATCAAAGAAAAAGGTCGTCGGAGACTGTCTCGCATGGTGAAGCAAAACCGGAGCCAGACAGTGGCTCAGCTGACATCCCAATACAATGCAGGACCAAGTAGAATAGTATCGCAGCACACTGTTCAGCGGACACTGTTGGTTATGGGGCTACGCAGCAAACGTCCCATTCGTGTGTCTTTGCTGACCAAGCGTCATCGCCAACTGCGCCTGATCTGGGCCGGGGAAATTCGCGACTGGTCCATGCATCAGTGGAGAGAGTTGCCTGGTCAGATGAATCACGGTTTGTCATTCATCACGCCGATGACCGTGTCAGGATACGCCGCCTTTCAGGCGAACTGTTGCTCCCTCAATGTACAGTAGGTCATACACAGGTCGGTGGTGGCGGTATTGTGCTTTGGGGGACGTTCTCTTGGGCGTCTGTGGGACCCGTGGTTGTGGTAGAGCAGACATTGAATGCTGCAGTGTATCTGAACATCATTGCGGACCAGTTGCACCCTTACATGGCCTCTGTTTTACCAGCTGGAAATGGAATGTTCCAACAGGACAACGTCCCGTGTCACAAGGCTAAAATTGTGTTGGAGTGGTTTCAGGAACATCATGCTGAATTCCAGTTAATGTCCTGGCCGCCTAACTCACCGGATCTCAATCCGATAGAACACATTTGGGATGTCATGGGACGGCAGCTCAGAGTTCAAAGACCACCAATTCGCAATATCTGGGATTTGCGTTACCGTTGCTTAAACATCTGGTACAATCTGTCTACCGGCCATCTACCAAGGACTTGTGGCATCCTTGCCAAGGCGGGTTGATGCTGTGTCGCGCCAAAGGTGGGCCAACTCGTTATTGACAGGTGCTCATAATGTTTTGGCTCTTGAGTGTATATACTCTATAATATTGTTACAGTCGACTTTAGATATTCCCAGTCGAAACGTAAGAAAAATTTGGCACATCAGATCGAAAATTGTTCCTTATACATACCTGCGGGATGCGTAGTTCTGATGCGCTGGAGTTCCCGGTATTCTTTCGCTGTACACCACATTATAGTGATTCGCATGTTCGGTTCAATTATCTTTGCATACGAAATTTCATGACCGTCGGGCAATTCCTTGGTGCTTTGATTTTTTTTGTTATAGAGCATATCCTCCTTCCATCCATCCATCCATCCACACACACACACATATACATACACACATACATATATATACATACACACACATACATACATATACGTACACAAACATACATACATACATATATTTGCACTTCGGAAGTTGTCCGAAATTCTATAACATAATTCTTGGCCTGCAACATCATACATTGAATAAATTAACATGAAACATTAGTTTCAAGTATTTCTTCGAATATAAGAATAGGAAATTTTTCCACTATACATGCAAAGGTTTAAAAAACATTGACCCCTCTAACTTCATGTAATGATTTTAAGGTTTGGGACGTTATCACGCATATCGTAAGTTTTTAAAGAGAATTTCCTAAATTCACTTTAATCTGTATGTAAACGAATCAACTGAACATACAAGGAAAATTATGAAGAATATAATTTATGACTGAGTCAAACAATTCTAAGTTCCTATCCAACTCGAGTGATAAATAAGAGGATAATTGTCAGAACGTATCCGCTTATAACACGAAATAAGCTTTAAACAATGTTTTGGCGGACACACCCATTTAGTATAATCACGAAAAAGTAAACAGTCGCTATGTATTACACGCTTATCATTTCTGGTCTTATATGTTTTGAAATAAGTTCGTATTTGAGGAAAAGCGTTTATCTTTAATGAGACTATATTTATAAAAGTTGAACTTATTACGGGATAGTAGACAATAGGAAAAAGTTTAGTGTGCTAAATATTTTTTTTGCCATGACCCAAATCAGCCTATTTTATTTAAATATCCTTCTTCAAACTTGAATAATTTAAGGCTGATGTATACTAACCCTATTGGATTCGCTCACCGCAATGTTAACCTATAGAGAAAACTTGTCTACTATTAATAGCTACATAAATGCTGATAATCCTACAAAAATGGATATCGTTATATACACATTCTTTCATTTTCAGATAGGATGAAATTTTCTGCACCTGGCAACATGATTTATATTGTAAATTTCCTTCACCAAAGGAATTTACGGGCGTTTAAAACACACTAGACAAGATCCCCCCTGCCGAATGATTTAAATTTTAAACTATTATTTGCATTTTTTTAAAACGAAAAACGCCCCATGGTTAAAAAACATCTTTCTCGATTACGGAATACAATTTTAAAAAAATCTTTAAATTCAAGTCGGAAATCCTTTGCCGCATTCTCTCAATAGTTTAACATTGAGGTGAGCGAATCCAATTGAATCATTCATTTTGAAAAAGAGTCATCTCCCCTTCTCAAAAACTGATCTCCAATTTTCTCAAACTTTTCGGGGCCCGGCCCCTCGAAAAGTTAAAAAAATATTAACAAATTATATTTTTGGATCAGGACTGATTCCTTATAAACATAATAATTACTAAATTTAGTCTAACTAATAATGCATGAAGACGAGTTATAGTTTTATGCTTACATGAAAATTTTTAAAAAATGGAGATGACTCCTTTTCAAAATGACCGATTCAATTGAGTTAGTATACCGCAGCCTTAAGACTCCGAATTAGCTGACATAGAAGTTATTCAGTCCCAGTGTTTAGCTACGAGGAAATTTCCTCAAATTTCGATATTCACTTATTCATTAGATTAGAAAATGAAAATTTTGAGATATCTGTGTTGATTATTAAAGTATACGTTTAAATAAATGCACTTAGTCTTGAAATTTTAAATTTTTCAGCAAGCAATGTTTGTCAGAACGTAAATGATTGTTGTTTATCACTTCAAAATCCCTACTGCATCATTGAAAATAGTCAAATTGAAGAAAAAATATTAGATTTAAATTTTAAATATGAATCAAGATTTTCTTCCTTTGTTAAGGTTGCTGTGTACTAATCCTACTACATTCACGCCACTTCACTGTTAACCTATGGCGAAAAGGTGTGTACTGTTCACAGCTACATAAATGCTGATAATCCAATAAAAGGGTATTTTTAGATACCCTGAAATTTTCTACTCCTTGAAACAGGATTCATTGTATAAATTTCGTCTTCCAAAGGAATTTAGTAGCGTTTAAAACACACTAGATCAGATTTCTTGACCAATAATTTAAGGGGACAGTGGACCTTCAAACCTAACTTTTTTTGTTTTCAATGGATTTGCTTGAAATTTGAATATGTGATTAGTACCATAGATATGTAAAGGTGGTTAAAATTTCAAGATGAAAAGTTGATAATTTATGAATTATGAATTATTAATTATATCAAAAATTGGCCTCATTAAAAATGTTCCAGGCGCATTTCTTTTGCATATAATATGGTAATTTTTATTTACAGGATACCTTATAGAACTAACAATGAAACTTATTTCTTATTTTAAGCATTCATTAAAAATATAAAGAGAAAAAATAATAACAGTGAAAACACCCTATTCATTACGCAAAATACCTCTAAATCATCTTTTCAAGTACAAAATTTAGAAATTCTGAGCTACGAAGCATAAATATTTTCAATAAGATTTATTTGATATACAGTTAAGTATATAAAACTTAAATTTTAAAGCAATACGATAATTAGAAATGCGCCTGGAGCAGTTTGAATATTCGAATGACATGAAAATTTTTATTTTGAAAAAAACACATTTAAAGTTATTGCTATTAGTAACCACATAATATCTAAATTACATACAGATGCCTATAACTAGGAAAGTAATCACAGAAATTAAAAATTCTTTTTGCAACACATTCCTACTCGTCCGTAGTTTCACAATTCAATAATATAAAAAAATCGAATTTTTGGACAAATTTCACAATTTTGAAAGTCCACTGTCCCCTTAAATTTAAAAATATTTACATTTTTTAAAACGAAAAATGTGCCAAGGTGTAAAATTTCTTTCTCTGTTACAGAGTACAATACAAAAACACCTTTAAATCTAAGTCGGCAATCCTTGAACGCATTTTCTCCATAGGTTAATAGTGAGATGAGCGAATCCAATAGGGTTAGTACACAGTAGCCTTAAATGTTGCAAGGGCATTTCTACATTACTTGTTTTATTGAAAATTTTGGTGAACTTTAAAAAGGCAGACACGTTAATCTGTCAAATGGCTAACAGCAGAACCGTATACACTAAACCTAATACGTACCAATTTTATAGGATTATCTGCATTTATGTAGCTGTTAATAGTACACAAATTTTCTCAATAGGTTAAATTTGAAGTGAAAGAATTCTAATAGTAACTTTTTTTTTAATCACGCATATTTCGTGAAAGGATATAATATCAAAACCTGAAAACAGCCGTGAAATGCATGCAGTTGTTAATGTGTGTGTAGAAACAACCGATGTTCATGTGATGTATTTATTGCCTTTAGTTATTCTCACAGTCCAAATCTCATCTCTAAGTAACAAAGGTATGAGGCTGTAAATCACTGATCTGTTAATTAAATAATTACAAGACAAAAAGAACTTTTTATATACCATGTTTTTAAATTTTCTGTTGAATCATATAAACTTGACAATTCTATGTATTAATAAATAATTTTTAAAATTTTTTTGAGGAATTATCCCATCAACTTAAAGAAAATGAAACTAGTTGGAAGTTAACTTGCGTTAACTTTACGTTCCAGTTCCGGCCGATAGATGGCTTCACCAGTCTACAAAACAAAATTAACTGAAAAATAATTCAATTCTGATTAAAGATGGCTAAAAGTATTAAAATAATTCATTGTCATCGTGTTCTGAGCTATTCTAAAAGTTTCAAATGTCTAGCTAGTCGGGAAGTTAGTTAAAAATCGATTGCAAGATTTGTACCGGACAAACACACACACACACACACACACACACACACACACAAACAAACAATAAAGCGAATTAATAAAAACATGGTAAAAATGGTGTATTTTTAGTGTTGAGAAAAGTTCGGTACTTCTCAAACAAACTCAAGTATATTAAATGTTTCCCTAGAAATAGTCAAAAGATTATTAAATAATGATTTTTTATATTGTTTTAAACCACTATTAATCATTTGGGAAGTTTTAGGTATACTTCAGTTTCTGGCGAATATTGATAAAGCAGTAAATCCATTTTTCATCTTTAAAACAAAAGTAATTTGTTGCCAAATATGGCTAGCTATCGTGTTCCATTAAAAGTGCTAAAAACATGCAAAGCAGCTCATCAGGAGAAAATCTACTTTGATCATACAACCCAATACCCTATGTTTATCAATGTTTCAAGTCTGCTGTGTACTAACCCTATAGGATTCATTTACATCAGTGTTAACCTATGCAGAAAATGTATCTACTATTTACAGCTACATAAATGCCGTTAATCAAATAAAAATGACATTTTTAGATAGCCTGAACTTTTCAACACCTTGCAAATGCATTCATTTTAAAATTTTCGTCCACCAAAGGAATTTAAGAGCGTTTGAGATTCACTATACCTGATTTTAATGCAAATAATTTAAATTTTAAAATATTTTCATATTTGGGAAAAATACCGAATAATGCCCAAATTGTAAATTTTCTTTGTCTATTACGGAGTGCAATTAAAAAATAAATCTTTAATTCCCTTGGACATATTTTCTCCATACGTTAATATTGAGACGAGTGAATCCAATAGGGATAGTACACAGTAGTCATAAGTCTTAAAAAGTGTTTGTTTTAGATTTTATAGTTATGTTCCTCTCTAATAATGAGATTATTTTTTCCTTAATACTACTGTCGAATACCACCGAAACTGAGAAAATCATGGAATGTATCTTATCAGAATTATAACGTTTTTAATCGTATATCGCAGCATATTACTCATCATCAGTGATAGATAATCCAACAGAGATAGATAAAAATAATACGAATATAGACAAGAAACAAACAGAAATGAAGCACTCTGGGCATCCACGCACCAATTGCAAGATTCTGTATAAGTGCCGGAACTGAACCATAAAATAACAGAAGTAACCGACAGGTCTCGTCATCAGGGAGCATAACCATACCAGTTACCTCAAGGGGGAACTTTCTGAATAGGATGCAGGTAAGCCCAAAAGACATCCCAAGGCCCCGAGTCCCCCAAGGAGGCAATAAGTAAAAAAGAAAATGAAAAGACAAACACAACTTACAGTATGGGCTCAACGCACCTTACATGCAAGCACACAAACAATCCTAATGCAAAGTAAAAGATGCGTACACACCCCAATTCCGTAAGTGGCGGTTATGGCGAAACAGCAGCCAATTCTATCCTAAAAGTTACGTCATTGTAACATTACTATAGCGCCACCCCTTATTACAGCTTAACCAAATGAAAACACAAATACTATTCTAAACATCATCTGATCATCAGTCATTTAATATATTGCTGCTGCCATCTATAGGCTAAAACAATAACTTTCACTTACAGTAAAACGGTATAATTTTCAGAGAAATGATATCAGTTCGGTATTATGGTTCTGAAACAAAAGCGGGTCAGATTACAAAGCCCATTTTTTTAAAAATTGACAATTCACTTAAAAAGCCCAAATCACACTAGGCACAGATAATTATTTTTTCTAAAAATGATGAAATGTTGTTTTTTATTGATTACTTAGCAGTTACGCGATAAGATTAAAATTTTATATCGAGTGATCCAAAACAAATCTGCATTTCGCTGAAACCTTGCAATTAGCTTGGATTCGTCGTACCAGATGAAAAAGTAAGCAACCGAGAAAGATTATGGCTAGTTTAGACGTTTTCAAATACTAACTACAAATATTGATCGATATTTTTTTACGCATGCACAATTATTTTTTAACATTCCTCAACATTTTTATTTAAACATAGAATGTTATTCAAAGAAATTTTATCTCATTCCAGCTTCAAAGGAAAAATATTTCTGAAATTTTTTAATTATTGAAATATGATTTTTTCCCCCAACTTTATGAAACTGTGATTTTACGGCAGAAGACACGATTTTTAATGAGGTTTCTGCCGTATGGGAATTTACGTAGAGTTTCGAAATGCTATTGAAGAAGGAAAAACAGTTTTTCTTCGTCATAAGTTATTAGTATATTAGTATACAAATTATAAAAATACAAACGGAATTAAAGATATCATGAGAAATTATTTTACTTGGGAATGAAAGTTTAAAAAAATATTTTATTAATAAATCTAACTATATATATTTCCGCATTCCGAAAGTAACTGCAAGTAGCAGCACGGCCAAATGGTTAAAGAACTTGGACTGTTAACCGACAGTTCCTCGCGGTTCGATTCCAGTCAGTAACTTCAGGTTTTACGTTCATTCTAATTTATGTTACCTATCTCAAAATATTAGAAAGTTCCTGTTTATGTTAATTTACGTTATGTTTATTTGCTATGCTAATTTATCTTATTTCTAGAAAGTTCTTAACTTGTATATAAGAGATATCCCTCAGACTGAGGGTAGTTCATTAGTGTGATCGCATCCTACTAATAAACTTCTTTGACCTTAACATCGCGTTGATTTTTCAATTCCTACTATTAGTTCACACTCTCTCTCTATATATATATATCTTGTTCAAATTTTCAATCGTTAATAAACGTACTTTTTTTTTCATCCACTCAAGTTCAAATACATTTTTTAAACTTGTAGTGGATGACACTTGATGTTAATACAGTTTTTCAAATATTAATTCATTAATTAAATTTAATTAATCAATTTTAGTTTTAGACCTAGAGCGTCTCTTGCTCTTGAATGGTAATTTTCTTCTTGTTACTGTGTAAACGGTAGCACTGCGGTATCGCGGGCTTCTCCCGTCCTGTAGGTTGCGAGATCGAATCCCCAACCTGACAAACTTTTTCTCTCTCTTTCCCCCCCCCCTCCTAATCTCACACAGTAGGCAAGGTTCTGGCAGGCAATCCTTTTTTTCAATTCCTACTATTAGTTCACACTCAAATTTTTCTTTGTTGACCTAAGTAGGAATTGACTTTAATTTTTTTTTATATATCACTTGTTTCAGTATATCTCACACATCTACGTTACTATATATATATATATATATATATATATATATATATATATATATATATATATATATATATATATATATATATATATATATATATATATATACTAGCGACCCGTCCCGACTTTCTCCGGTTTCAACAATTATCTATCTTAAGAAGATATTAGGTAGGTATAATTTATTTTAAATCTTCATGGTATACCACATTTTTTTTCGTTTTTCTGAGGTTTTAAAATAAATTGATTCTCCGCATTTCCTGACCTAGAGACACCAACATGTAATTGTTCATGAGTAAAGCAGTCTTCCAGTAAGTCAAGTCCAATATATTTGTATGTTTGACCTTGGGATTTGTTGATGGTGATGGCAAAAGAAATTTTTATTGGAAAGTGTAACGTCAGGCACTGAATTGTGTACAGGGCCACCCGCATGCCGATTTTGATACGATTCGTCCCCATAGCCTATCCGTTACAGAGTCCACACACAAATTAACACGGAAAAAACACAAAAAATGGCACAAAAAATTTAATAATTTCTTTAAAATTCAAAATTCAAAAATCCAGCTACGTCAGGCACTGAATCGTGTCCGGGGCCACCCGCGTGCCGATTTTGGTACGATTCGGCCCCACAGTCTCGCTGCCAATGACGACAACCGCGGAAGCTGTCGAAATAAGCAACTTTTAGGGGCAAAATCATTAAAACATAAATTAATAACTCCGGGGCCCGATTTTCAAAAAATAATATGCCTATGTTTTAATCTGAACTATCAAGTGTATCTATACAAAATTTCAGCTCAATTGAAGCAATACGTTTTCACTTATAAAGGAACAAACATAGGCCTATTCAAAATAATTAATAAATTTCACAGTTTCAGTGAAACACACAGATTTTAGAATAAAGTTCAATAATTCAAGTTCGATTTACGCAAACTGTGCATAAAATTGTACATATATTCAAAAACACGAAGGATATAAGTTAAATAAAGTTCTGTAATATACCAAGAATTTTCCAGTTGATAGCCAATAAATTGTAAATCTTTTTTTACCTTAAATGTCCAATAGAAAGAGGTAGTTCCAAATGTAATTTTCTTCAATAAACCCTTAAACGTTGCCAATTAAAAAAATTCTTTTTGTAATTATTTAATACCTCTTTCACTTGAATCTTTAAAATATTAAAAGTTTTACTGATAATAAATGAAAATGTAGTTTGATGTGTTGCTATGGTTACTTGACTATGGTTGACAAAGAAAAAGATGTAAAGGTGAAACATCAGCTCGACATTTAGGCCCCTAACTTTCTTTCTACTGATTAGATATGCATAATATATAGCCTATATCCATCTGGAATAATCTACCTTTCAAATAGTGACAGAATTTTTCAAATAGGTGCAGTGGTTCCGGAGATTACCCTCCACATACAAAATCCGCTCTCTCTCTTTATATATATATATATATATATATATATATATATATATATATATATATATATATATATATATTGTTGTCTTTACAAAATCAGAACAGTATTTGTCAATTCTAAATATTTTATTATAACACAACAGTTCATAGATTTCAGGTACCCAGTATTTCAATAAATAAAAAAAAGAGTACATCGACCTCACGAGTCCCTGACTCGACTAACATCAAAAGTTGTTGTACACCAGAATCAAACTCTTCCTTACTGTTACCATTATCTTGTCAAAGTTACAACTGCAGTAAAATAGAAAATAAAGCGTGACTATACTATATATAAAATGCAGCCCATGTGGTACATTAAGTTGGAATCGTAAGCACAAGTAATACGTCGTCCCGCCGCGAGGCTTTCAACAAGCTTAGAGTCTGAAGACGTCCTTCGCTGCGCGCGATCCATACTCGCACAGAGTAGCACAGGTCTGTAATCAATTTAGGACAAAAGGAGCTACAGGAGCTATGGAGGCCCCAACATCCATTGTCGCAGTTAGTCTGGGTCATTTGCCAGGTTTCCAGCCGGACTAGGAGGAAGTGAAGACAACCGACTTTAAGATGGTGCTACAGCAACTCCCCTAGAGGCTACAACTGCCCCAGGGGACTCGCAGTCGATCTTTCCAATAATGGCATCCTGGTACTCACAACCGAACATGGTGCCCTTGGAACAAATCACCCCAACCCACCACCGGCCCCCAGACCCAAGTTGGAATCGTAAATTTCACAAGAGAGCGGAAAATATTGTTCAAGTCTTAAATACCGATTTTCAGGTTTAAGCGTCTGATGCCACTGGTAACATTCGGCAATAGCGTCCTTTACACGTACGCTCTTTCGCGAGTGCTTGGAGCGTATGGGATTGCGCGCGGGAAAACTTGCAGTACGCTCCAAAGCAGCTTTTCCTTCCTCTCAGACACCTTCATACGTGCACTCAATCGTGCGGGATGGTGGTTTCACGCGGGAAAGTGCGTACGTGTAAAGCGAGCTAATATGTATTCAAAAGAATCGTCTTCTACGATTTGTATTTTTCTGCGTACAGTCGATTTTTTTCTAGAGATTCAGGTGAAAACAGTTTGACAAAGTATTTACATTTGCATTTCAGGCGTACGAATCTCTATCCGATCGAACAATTTCTTTTAATACTCACTTAATTCTGCACCATAAGATGCATTCAATCACTGGAAATTCAAAAACACAAAATTTCACTTCTAATGTCACATTACACAAGAAATTGTAAGATAATTTTAAAATAGGTCTTAAAATGGAATGAATTCAATGTTAATTAATAAAATTATTATGCTTGATTATTGATGTATAGAGCATGATATTTATGAAACTTTCATTACTAAACGCTTTTTTTACGCACTGACAGACCAGCGAAAGTTGTGGGTGAACCACGTTTCCTGGGCCACGTCCTCTAAAGCAGTTTTGACTGTCATTGTGCGCGTGTACCAATTGGCGAAAGGGAGAAAGGAGATTGGTTAGTAGGAAAAAAATGTATGCGGTATAAACATTCAAAATAACATATTGGTTGTAAGAAAAGTTTACAAATAGAAACTGAAAAAATGATACTGAAAAATAATTCCAAGAATAGTAAATTTTACAGTTTCATGCTTTTCGCATCTGCATTTTCTGCATGTACCCAAGTTCTTAAGATAATATCCATATTTTTTTTTATCTCTGTTATATTTCTTATAAAAAAAAATATTTTCACAAATATTTATAGGATCTTGCTAAGACCGAAATGCGTCTTACATCAGAATATCATGAAACATGAAGAACAAAAATCTTCTTATAAAACAAAACTTTGTAGAAATATTTAGATTTTTTTTTTAAAAGATCGGAATGTATTCTCTCTAATACTTCTAAATCAGGGTATGGAATTATGTTTCGTGATATTGTTATCTAGTTACATGTGAATAATATCCAGAACCAAAGGTATGGAGTAAATTTCATAGAGCGACCAAAACAAAGTTTAATAGCATTTTGTTATTTAGAGTGTGTGCTGCAGTTTTTTATCCATTTCAAACATCTAATAGATTTATGACAAAATTCCTAAAGTCACAAGAAAGGGACGGAACTCGAAGCAAAAATATGTCTTCAGCCGTACATATGTATTCTAGACATTTATATTTTTGCATGCCTTGCTGTAATCTCCGCCCATTTGTCAAGATTTATTCATTTTTCCCTCTTGTTCTCTAAATTTGGTATCACAATTCGTGATAGACGATGGTTCTTAACGAACTGGACTCACTGCAATCAACAGTAAAAAATTATAGAAATTCCACATGAGGAATTTTTTTCCCTGCAGCTGTTATGCCGTGCTCCAGAACCATTATCAGAGACGAAACCTAGGTCTAAGAACGCCTACACATGGAGCTACTCAAAAGAAACTGAACACTGACTCCAATCACAAGCCAGTCTGTGATGAGTCATAACCTATGTAATTGAATGGAGCCATGCAGACGGCGCTACTGGTTACTAAGGGCCTGTTCACATAGGAGTCCGTTGCGTTGCGTTAAGGAAAAGATGACGTTGAGACGAAAATAAACCAATCATAGGCCTCCAAACGATTAGCAATAAAAATTTTAACGCCTATGATTGGTTTATTTTCGTCTCAACGTCATCTTTTCCTTAACGCTACGCAACGGACTCCAATGTGAACAGGCCCTAACCCGTCAGTAATGCATTAGTAATCAGTCACAAACAACGCAACGTGCCAAATCACTAGGAACTTCAGTCTTTTGTTGTGCGTGTTAAAACACAATCTATTTTGACAATTTTTTTTAAAAAATAAACTAATATCGGATTATTTGTAATCAATCTCAGATTTTGATTTCACCACCAATTATTTGTTGCTTTTGCAGCAACGAATAATCGGTGGTTAATATTTCTTTCAATATGAGTTGATGAACCCAAAATTTTCTTCGTATTCCATTTCTTCTTCTACGATAATTATAATAAAGAAACACTTTTTCATCACCGGGATCATCACTACAATCATTATCCATGGTAGCCCGGAATAATGATGCTCTTCCTGCCATGTCAGGTATCAAACTATTGATCTGAATAGCTTTTGAGTAGACCCGTGTGCAGAACCGCATCAATAACTAGTTAGTAACCAGTAAGTAATATCAATCACTGACCAGTTCACTTTCCTTTGAGTATATCCGTGTGCAGATGATCTAAGGCTTCCTGAAGGTTAGAGATGTAAATTTTCATAAAATATACTGTTTAGGGGATTATATGCTACATTTGACAAACTTACCTGAAATTTTAAAAGAGCAGTGACAGCTATGTGATCGAGCAGACACAATGGCTTTCCAAAAAGTATATAATCCCCTAAAGAGGGTAAAGAAAGTTTTTGTCTCTTTGAAAAACAAATAAATATTCATGAACGATTACGCTGAAGAAATATATTGTTTGTAAATAGCTTATAGAGAATTACTACTTCTACCCTAACTTTGGGTATGTATATCTTGAAGTGGCACTCTAAATAATTTCATTCAAACACAGTTCTTATATTAACAACAATGTTTATTTAAATATTTGCATATGTCAATTTGCTTTTCAAAATAAAGCATACGTACTACTGTTACGAGATATATATAGCTTTCATGCAAGGGAAATACAATTCAATATATTCACTTGTATAACTACTTATTCAAGAAAAATACACTTTGCAATACTCACAGATACTTTGAAAGTCAACCAGCAGTGCTGACACTTAAACTTTGGGCCTACCAAGAACTCGCGTAGGTTTGAAGTAAACTAGCTATGCCTCCAGCGGCTGTTCGCAGAACTCAACTATTATTAAACCAGACTCTAAGCAAAGCTCCAGCTCGATACTTCGTTTCGTCAGCTCTACTCCATCTTTAACTTCCTCTCACGTCCTCAACACTTCGTCGACCCTTCTTTAATCTAGCTGCGTGGCATTTATACCAACCGCGTATGCCGTAATTAGCATATCTTAAGCGGCTTCTTTAGATTTATGCACTTAAAAGTTCGATTATTGTGAATCGAATCTTATATAAACCTTACAAGCTCCAAATATTCTCTATTTCCCCCTAGTTTATTTGGTTTTAAATATAGTTTCTTTACTGTCATTTTTTTAATTTCCAATACAGCAGGCACAGAGACATTTTCCTTGGCCCGAAGCACATTACAGAATACACAATGCAAAGAACAAGATTAGATACAAAATTAAATACAAACAGACAAAAGTTCTCTAGCCTCTCAATAACGGGTAAAAACAGAAGAACTATGAAGCGGCGGACACTTAACAAGGTGGTCAGCAATCATCAGCAGGCCCAGATTTTCCATTAGGGGATTATATTTTCCTAGGGCCCCCCCCACAATTTTTAATTTTAAAAGGAAAAAGAAAAAAAAATTCCCAATTCAATTTTTTTTTAAATTTTATCTTTTTTAATAGCAATATTTTTATATCCTTTCAAATTTGATTCATTGGTTCTTCATATGTATAGTTATATGTGTAGTTCATCATAATGTATTTTATAGTGTATGTAAGGGATTAAGGTTTTAAGGTTGCATTGTATTGGTGTTTTAATGATGAAGTTAGTATGTTGTATTGCTTTTTGTTATTTGATAATGTTCTAGGCTTCTACGCTTCAAATAGCCAATTCTTGGTAAAATAGTACTTTCAAAATGATTCATGATTATTTTGAGTGTGTGTCAATTTTGGAAATTTTACACGAACATCAGTGTTAGGGGGCCCCTATCCCGAATTGTGCCTATAGTCAAGAATTTTCAAAATCGGGCCCTGATCATCAGTTCGTTGTTCAGGACAGGGAGGTGCCATGACTTTCCTTTGGCAATTTCTTTCAGTTCAAGCTCTTGTAGTTGTTTGATTTACGAATTTATTAAATGTGCAGCTGATATATAGTCAACTGAACTGCACAAAGCAAACTGTCATTGAACTGTCATTTACTGTCACTGAACGTAAGATTTCAATTTGTGACCCTCTGGCGATATATTTGGTAACATTTGGCGACTTTAGGGGTATCCGAAGAATTAATAAAATTTTACCTAGGTGGCTTGATCATCCCAAACGCAGTTTAACACAACTTCCTATGGTCCTATGGTGGTCATCCCATCCAGATGTCTCCACTGTTGATGTTCAGGCAAAATTTGGGTTGCATCTGGCTAAATTGTACTCCGACACTTGTGGCACTATAAACCGGGGCCGCACCCTCACCCGCTGGCCTAGCCTAGCCTATATAGACCTGCTCTGGAATACTTCAAGCCAGGGGAGGGAGGGTATTAGGAACAACAACAACTACAGTTTTGAAAATTCTTTTTAGATTTCGACTTCGTTAAATGATAATACAAAGCATAAATTTAAAATATATTTCAATTTTTTGTGTGCACAACATCCACTTGTGTAATTCAATGATCGCAAAATCACCACTAAAAAAGAAACGGTTTTTTTTTGGTATCCTGAGTTAACACACTTTAATAAATTATTTGGGATTCAAAAGGAGTAATTTACAAAATTTAATTCACCATTTTTCCAAAAACACAAAACTACAAGACTTAATTTAAAAGGATGATTGAAATCTCACGAGTTCACAAAAAAAAGGCAATATTTACAGTAGTAAGCCCTTATTATGCAATATTGTGGAGAGAAAAAATAATAAAAAGGGATTTTAGAAGCATTGAAAATTATTGTCCGTTTCTAATTACTAGAGCAAAAAATGTTTAAAAAATTACAAAGTACTTCTGTCATTATTGCTAATTAAAAAATTTAATTTATAATTTTTTTTACCTCTGTTTCACTCTGTTAACTATCACACAAAGGTTTTATTTTAACCCCGCTCGTAATAAAAAAAAATAGCGAAGTGAATGCTTTGAAAAATTATGTACTTAATTTCGTAATCAAATTAGAAATAAGACGTTTTTTAATCTAAGTCAGGACGCATGGTTAATATCATGTTATAAAGTAGAAAAGACTAATTGTATTACGTTTTTTTTGAGCTAAGAGCAATAAATTTATTTCTTAATTTAGCGGAATAGACGGAAGCTTAAAAAGAAATGAATAAGAAGCCGTAACATACACTTCCGTTGCGGGTTTTATTGAATTTTATAATTACATCCGCCAGCAGAATATAAGGTTATTTATGTTTTTTTTACCAAAGCAGAATAATAAATTACCTGTTTATTTAATTGAAATTTATAATATTTTATTTTTTAAATGGACATTTTTAATCGTTATACAGGTTCAGGGTGCAGCACAATGTACTCCCAGATTTCAAAGGGTAATAAAAAGTGAGCGGGACAATTTACAGAAGAAAAAAAATTTATTTTTTTCACAAAATACTCAAAATCTTATGCTTCTCCACTAGGTTTAGAAATCAACATAACTCAGGTAGTTTCCGTTATTTGCGAGACACTAGACATAGACATGGTACATTAATGAGGTCCCATAGAGCAGGGCTCCATATTCTCGGTATGGATAATTTTTTTGTGGTTGAATTTACGTTCTCAGAATTAAAAGAAAAGTGTTGACATTGAAAATTAAGAAGAAAAAATGGCTGTAGTCCGGACTGTTTTGGCGAGATTTTGGAGAAATTTCGCACCCGAACGCAACTTTTTGCGCGGGAAGTATTCCCTTTCGACCATTGGCGAATATTTTATTCCTACTACTCCTCCCTAATTCTTTCACACGTAGTACACTATTCATTCATTATTTATGCATTATTCATGCATTATATATATATATATATATATATATATATATATATATATATATTATATATATATGTGTGTGTGTGTGTGTGTGTGTAAGTAATAGCCGGGCTCTGTCCCCAGGAGAATGACGATCAGAACCCGTCATTACGGCGAAGATAAAGAGTCGTATCGAGATGGAAGGACGAATGAATCATCAATTAATTTTATTTCGAAACTTCTGTGTCTCCTCAGGACAGTTGTAATATCCGAAAGCGTACATATAGCTGACCACAGGCTCTTATATAACTTCATAGACGGCTTGGCATGTGACACTGCAAAAGTGGAATGATTGGGTGAGCCTGGTTCTCAGGGCTTGAAAAACTTGTATAACGAAGAGGGATCATCCCCAAATTTACAGGGATTGTATAGTATATGCCGAAATCAACTCCTCTGTTCCCCCTCCTATATATATATATATATATATATATAATGTATGCATTTTGAGCATCTAATTTCAGTCTTTGGCTGATTGGGAGTGACCAAAAACTCATACGGCGAGGGGGGTTCGTTTGTCCGAATTTGGTAGGTTACCGCAGTAATATATTATCGTCCTCTTTGGCGGACTGGTCCCGATTCGTTACCGGAGTCGCGAAAATATTAAATAAATAAATAAAAAAATATAATAATATTAGTAATGAATAAATAAATAACATTACGAAATGAAACGAGTATTGGTAACTTTTTACATATGAAAAATTGTTCCAAAAAACGAAATATATGGCATCTGTTAGTTTAAATAGCAAACGTAATTTCCTTTACTACTACTTGTTTAATTGTACTCATTTTTTAGATATAAACCAGAATTCTTGTTTCAGATAATTAAGATTTCAAAACAGTTTCCACTTTAAGAATGGGATAAAAATAATAACTGTTCAGCATGAGATATTTGTTGCACAGTTAAACACTGTCTCTTACATTCTGTACTTAAAATAAGAGTTTTTTTTTTGTCTGTCGACCTTATCTTGAAATCTTCTTCACCGTATACAAAGAACTCTGGATTTTTCTCTAATCCTCTTCTCTAAGATTGTTCTATCCCTATTGTTATTTCGAAAGAGGATTTTTTGATATCAATTTCCAAAACCGTTTGTTATACTACTCGTTTAAATCGTTTTAATTTACCGACTTTTCAAACATTGCAGAAGGCAAAAGAGAATATTTATTGTTATTAAGTTTAATGATGCCCTAGCATTCAACAAACTGGAAATTTTGCATTTTTAATGTCTGGTAAAGCCTTTGTAATTCACCTGCTTTTCATCTTACATTGAAATTACAAAACAATATATAGAAATTTTTTTATAACGTTCTCAATGTTACCGTGCTTTATTTGAATAAGACTTTCCTAAATGTATGACAATGTATTGACAATGTATATGACAAATATTTTTTTAATATTCAATAAATATTTTAACATTCAAGGCGATAGTTTCAAAGAATATTTGTGTCTTCTGTACAGTTACGTTTCGCATTAAACATATTTTTATTCACATACGCAATAAGCTTACTATAAGAATATTGTATAACATACTTTAATTGTACACAAATACTTTAAACAACGCAGAGGGATATTTAAAAAAAAATTACATAAGCAGAATTTGATAAAATATATGTTATAGGTAACACAGTAGATTATTTTTGAGTATAGTTTCCATACCTCGAGGTAATTGCAACCGGAACCAAGAAGCCAGCTTGGGAAACTTTATGAACCGAACCTTAACCTCGTAGATATAATTTTTGATGACCAAAGAAATTTTGCATTCCTTACGGAACTATTTCTGCGAGAAAAATAACATCAAATGACAATTATTTTTGTTGTTTCTCTACACTTTTTATAACAGAATCTACCACTGCCACTGCTTATAAATTTATAATTTATTTTCTCCCGAACAGTGCGTTCCTTTTTATTATGTTACCAAATCAACCAATGTTAAAATCTTTGGAGAGTAAGAACAAATTTATGAGATTATCTTACCTAACGGGCTTTAAAATTTACATAGTGTAATATAGGCTCAGAAGAACAAACTACATCAATTATTTGTAAATGATACGCTGTAAATATGAAATGGTGTTTCAGAGTATGTGTCAGATTCGCTATTTGACCTGTTTTAGGTATCCAAAATTTGTATCTTAAACATGCTCTCGTACACTTCTAGTTATAATTCCATTTTTGTAATATACCTAAAACATAAACCATGTGTGCTTATATATATATATATATATATATATATATATATATATATATATATATATATATATATATATATATATATATATATATATATATATATATATATATATATATATGTGTGTGTGTGTGTGTGTGTGTGTGTGTGTATAAAATGACCCGAATGGTCATCTCCTGATAGAAAGCACATCGAGGCCAAAATCAATACAATTCCAATCCAAACAGCAAATGGAGTTTATTCCATCAACACAACATCACTTTACCATGGGCGCGTCCAACCCTCTTCTGGGGAGCAAGCCGAAGTCGTTCTCAACGGGTTGCCGGAAATTGACAAGGTAGGTTTGTAGTGGAAAGACGGGGTAAATCGCCAAAACACACAAAGGTTACCATATAGAGAGAAAATTCGTATTACGGGCGATTAAAGATTAGATATGGTTAAAAATTTTATTACACACTTTTATATATATATATATATATATATATATTGCATTTTTGTTGCAAGACCCTTTACTAGTCGGAAAAAAGGAATGCCAAAACTAAGATGGCTCTGTTGAATCAGATTTTAGACAGATTGGAGTGAGTAACTAGCAGATTAGGTCTAGAAATAGGCTGTCCTGGATGACAATTGAATATTCCTCCAGGACAGCCTATTTCTAGACCTGATGTGCCAGGGTGGGCCAGAGCCTTCAATTGAAGGCCCTGTCCCACCCTGGGTTGTCGTGCCAATTATGATGATTGATTATATATATATATATATACATGTGTCGGTAAACAGTCTAGATGATTTAGTATCAGCGCATGCATGTTGTTTTAGGTATATTACAAAAATGAGAGTACAACTACGTAGAAGTATACGAAAGCATGTATAAGATACAAATTTGGGATACCCAAAACAGGTAAATCGCTACCTATAAACATTGCATCCCAAAACAGTATTTTAACTTTACCGTGTAGTATCAATATGATAAATTAAGTATACAGGAAAATAATTCGTAAATTCGCAAAGTGCACAAAAATAGCTTATATCAATATACAAATGAAAAATATCAATATACAAATGAATAAACATTTAATAACTTTAATAGACTTTTTAATAATATTTTAATGATTTTACAGAAAATACTGAAAGATATGTAATTTTAAACTAATACCTTTATTATATACCACGATGAGACTTGTAGAGTAAAAATAGTCATTGAATTCATTATCGTTTTATTTTTTCTAGTTACGAATACACACCATAAGCAACTATATAATTTTTTCTTCAAAATTATTTCCAACAACTTGCCAGGGATGGTATATCCAAATAATATGTAACTCATGGATTTATATTCGGTTTAAGAAGGAAAATAGGGTATAGTTGTGGTAAGGGATGGTCAGGAAATTAAACAATGCAGCTGATGCCTAAGCAACTCCCCCACCATAATAGAGGTGCAAAAATTCTTCAAACGTTTCTCCACAGGATAAATCCAGAGGATGAGAGGTGTGAGGGGTGGTAAATACGTTCCCTGGGACGAGCCCTCTAACGGGGAAATTGCATATTAAATGAAAACTTGGTGAATTGTAGACATAAGTGAAAGTAAAAGCGGAAGAGAAGAATAAGTTAAAATAAGTAAGTGAGTAGGGGTCACGGTAGCCTTGCTGTAGCGCGCTGGCTTTAGGTATTGAGGCTTCTTGTGTCGAATCATGGCACGCCCCGGTAAATACCTCCGTATCTAAGTCGGACAGGGGCAAGTTAAATCCGTAAGCCGAAGAGTCCATTTATGAAGTCAGAGAGTGGAGGGCAGAGGGTATGACCCCCAGATGTTGCCCCTGGGGCTGCATGGTCAAAATTAGGAGGCAACCAACTAAGACGGACCTAGACTCTTCTGGTGCTATGCATATACCGGAGCCGCACACCTCAGCCCGAAGCCTATATGGATCTGGTCTGGAACTTCCTGCCAGGGTGCATTAGAGATAACAACAAATAACTGTGTGCACTAAAAATAAGATAAAAGAAATAAATTTAAAAATTGTATTTGAAATTTATTCTTTTCCTAGACAGCTATAAATAAAGCGAAAAAAAGAGAATTTTCTTAACACTGAGTGAAAAAAATAGAATGTGTCATAGGGATATGATAATAGCATCAAAGTCAAGTGCAGGAGAGTTGAAAGTTACGGGACGGAGTAAAATAATTGCAAAATTTAAGAAAGAAACTGGGCAAGGAAGCAACAGACTAGCAATAAAAGCAGTAGATGGGAGAAAAGCCAACAATAATCCAAAACTACTACAGTTAGAAGATTGGGTACGAAGAAATAAAATTATAAGATAAAAAGGAATCGGTGAAGAATGAGTTGCAACGAAGAAAGAAAAGAGAAGGGTAAGTCATAAATTTATGATAGCTATAAACCAGATCACCATGCTCGGTGTTGATCTGAGCATGGGAAAAGTTAAGGATGAGGGAATTTTTTTTATAAATCCCGCCCACTATGCGCATCGGTGAATAGTGATAGAGAAGAGACAACCACGGCCGAAATGAGATCAAATGAGGATAATATGGCCAATGGGATTGGAAGAGGCGTGGCCAGAAATTAATTAGAGATAAAGGATATGAAAAAATATAAGAGAAAGCAAAAAAAAAGTAGTTAGAAGTTAGAGACAGAAGTGGTATCTATCCAGCTAGCTAATATACGAAGCACGCTCGATTATAATGAAGATAATCGAGTAACCGTTACCTATGCCCGATAAGAGTGTGCTCCAGTTTCCAGTACCGTGAGCGTGCAATGACCGATGGATCCCTTTTAGTCCAGTCAAATTGTGTTTTTCGGAGGAAAATTTTGGGGTAGTTTTGATTTCTTCCATTTTATATGTTTTTTGGGGTGCTGAATCCGAATCTGAGGTTTGTTAACAAAATTTCGTGACGCAACAGTGAAGAAAATGCAAAAAAAGGTAAAAATTTTCATTTTTTGGCGGTTTTTTGCTTATAACTCGGAAACTATCAACATTTCGTATATAACCCCATCTATCAAAAGTAAAGTACATAAAATTTCCTACAAATTTCACTATTTAGGTTTTTTTTTTTCCGATGGACCGTTTGGGCTCAAGCGCTATTTGAAAATTGGCGTATTTCGGCTGTCTCCACACAAACCCACTTTTTCCTCTCCAAAATTCTAATTTATTATTAATGACTGTCAATTTGTGAATTCCTCCCAGTTCTCTGCACATATCTTATTTAGATCGTATATGTAGAGGTACAGGTAATTTTTAAAAAAATAAAATATGTTCAAGTTATTTAAAGAAGTCCGAAATTGTACAAATTAGTTGTAATTGTTACAAAAAAGTTGAAATTCCAAAGAAAAATCTTAAAAAATTATTACATTTTATTATATTGTATTGCAATACATATGATCATATATTACATTATTATATGAGCCGTTGTCGTTTAGAGGGTCCTGGTTGAGGTTCTTCGATGGCGGCGAGTCCTGGCACAGGTTCGGGTTGTTCTGTCGTCAGAGTCGGGGCTTGTTCATCTGGAAAATGAAAGAGGTGGTGAGAAAACAACAACTTGTGATCATATCTTAAGAGATGAGGGATTACGAAATAGATTGTGAGATTAGACATACCTTCCGCATCATGTAAGCGTATTTCTTCAGTCTGTTCTTCAGTCTGTACCCATGACGTGAAAGGTGCTGTATCCGTCGATTGTATGTACATTAAAATCAGCATTATCGTACACCTGCTGTGAAAAACACGGCTGGTTAACTTTCAGCGGATCGCTGCTGATCGCTTGGATTTTTGGGCGATTGTAGAATTTTCTCATGCATAAACTATGATACTGACAATCAGAAACCACCAAGTCTGAGGCAGGCAAAAGACGTTTGATTATGGCTTGTCCATACTAATCACCACGTTCTTCTGCCCTTTTTATGATAGTTTCCTTGACTTTAAAAATTCGAACCTGATACACAATATTACGATTGGTTTTCTTTTTTCTTTGTCGTTCTATAAAGTCAAGTGTTATGACGAGGCCACACATAAAACAATGAGTTTTGAAATTGAAATGCGCTTCAGTAGATCGTCTTTTGACTTGCTCTCTACCCTGCTCCACCTTCTTCAAATGAGCTGCAATCATTCTTTTATTATTGTAGTTTGTACGACATCGCTCATGGACATCAACTGTAGATTTTACACGTAGCTGAACATGCTTACCATCCTTCCTCTTCTTGCTTGACTCGATAAACGTTTTCAAACCTCTTTGCCGCACCGTTATCACCTTCTCTACGTTATTATCCAGCACTTCATCACAAATAAAACACACATTTGAAGCCATTTTTAACACTACGCGTAAATATAACTTTTGAATCGTGTTGTCGTTGGATTCTAACACTGAACTACTTACTTCCTTCGCACTGCCACTGGTAAGAATTGGATGGCCGGTGTTTTTAGTTTTTTTTTTTTTGGGGGGGGGGAGGGGAGGAAACCTCGTGAACAATATGAAGGGACTTGAGACTGGGTCAACACCCCCTATATCGGATATAGGGGGTGTTGATTGGGTAAGCATGTACACGGTGACGTAGTTGGCCTGGAATCGTCTGTGAAGGAATCGAATGGAAGGAAAGAGGGCTTTTAAACCAAACGGGGCAGTTATAAAATCATTTGGTGAGGCTCGCCGAGAATAAATGACATGAGAAGACGTACAAGGCGGAATTATATTTGCACAGAATTTAAATACAATGTGATTTTGAAAATCCTACATTGTATTGGAAGGAGGAATTAAATGACAGCCTTTAATGATAAGTTTTGGAGTGTAAAAAGTGGGTTTTTGCGGAGCCAGCCGAAATACGCCAATTTTCAAATAACGCTTGAGCCCAAACGGTCCGTCGGAGAAAAAAACCTAAATAGTGAAATTTGTAGGAAATTTTATGTACTTTAATTTTGATAAATGGAGTTATGTACGAAAAGTTGATAGTTTCCGAGTTGTAAGCAAAAAACCGCCAAAAAATGAAAGTTTTTAACTTTTTTTGCATTTTCTTCAATGTTGCGTCAAGAAATTTTGTTAACAAACCTCAGATTCGTATTCAGCACCCCAAAAAACATATAAAATAGAAGAAATCAAAACTACCCCAAAATTTTCCCTCGAGAGCCCCTTTTGAGCACAAATTGACTGGACTATTTGTCCTATTATAAGTGTGCCCCAGTTTCCAGTACCGTGAGCGTGCAACGACCGATGGAGCCATGTGTCCTATTATGAGTGTCCAGCGTCGCGCCGCTAAAATACCTCCGTTTGTGTCGTCCTTCATAGGGGGTAATGCTGGACCGCCTATATGGCGCCCCCATAATAAAATGACCAGCAAACTGCGGTAAATTATAGGCGAATGTGTACAGCACAAGCGTCTCCGCTAAAAACCAAACAATCTTTAAACGTTTCCCCTAGTACGGAACTTGCTTAAATACATACTAACTGTTGTGAATCTGGCAACCGAATGTATGCAGATCGCCGGATGTGGCTCGACCATTTGTCCGGACTAAAAATAGCAGTGACCTTGCATTTGTGTGCTGAATGGATGTTCCTGTCTGGGTGTTTTGGAACATATAGCTATGTTAATATTTTTTTAGGTGTTTAACCCTTCGGTGGGAACATGATTCTTTTCCTGCTTAGTGGGGACATTTGTCTGGAAGGCAGATATAGATGGGTAATCTCTTTTCCAGGTATTCCTAACTAGAAATTCAGAGGGTATTTGTGGTTTATAACATTTCATGGTAGCCACAATCGTCAAGCCATTTCTCCTTAATTCTTGACTAGCTTCTATTAAATAGAACCAATTATCCCACGTTATATCACGGTTCGTTTTGTAGAGGCATTTAGTTAGTCGAACGAGTGATTGGGTTGGGATTTTTCATTTTTGCTCTGATTAATATAATTTTTACCTGAACCATAGAAGTCTGGCGTCACGAATCACCCATCCACACTGAAGACAAGATGTTGACTGAATCACGTGTACACTGACAGTACCCAAGATTGAAGGGTGGGGGGCTCAGCGTTGAATAAAGAAACCATAGTTCCCTAAGAGGAAGATGATCCCACCGAAAGGTTAACATTGTATATATACAGTACTTCTGGTATAGAACTCATTGCTTTTGAAGTATCATCAAAATACAACAGTAACCCAGAGAGCAGAAACGAAGCTCATATTGTTATGAGTATGAATAATGTCACTCTTACCTATGTAGTTTTTGAAATTTTATTTAATTAATTGTTATCAGAAATCTTCCTTTCGTTATTTTACCGTATCATGGATGGAATTTAGATGGCTCTGTGGTTCTTACAAGCGTTTTATCTTTTACTTTTTTAGGCGTCTCTCTGTTGCAGTTTGCTTTAATTTACCTAATGTGATTTTATTTTTTCTTTAAATACATTAAATACATTTATTTGATGAAAAAAAAACAATAGTACGCTATAAGTAAACATCCTTTAAATATAGAGGGAGTGTTTTATAAACACTAAATATTCGATTAACCTATAATTCATGCATCACGAAGAGGATAAGGTTGGAAAGAAAGACATTGAAAGGGAATTTCCAAGCAATTCATAAACTAAGTAAACATAATATTCAGGAAGAGACCCAATACTAAACTTGCTAATGTGTACAGTTATATAAAGTATTTACTGTGGCATATTGATACGGAACCGTGTTCAACAGGCGTGGTATCCGAGTGGTCTAAAATAGCAGACCAGAAGTAACGAAAAACTTAACTTTAATTATACAAACATAACGAGTAATAGGTTGGTTCGAGCAAGTACAAAGCATCACCAGACTGGTGCAAACGATTTTCACAGCGGAAAAATCAGTCTTTCTGGGAGCACAAATCTGCACAGCCGCACTGGCCCAGATGTTACAGGGGCTCTCTCTCGAAAAAAAAAAACAGAGTCTAGCATATATACCCAGTTTTGAAATCTTCGGCGGTGGCAGCCAGTTTTTAGAAAATTGCAGGATTTCAGAGGGGGAAAACGAGGAATTCCGTGCTCGCTGAGTTCGCTGGCTGTCTTGGATTCGGTTTCATTTTTATGGGAATATATTGCTTCTACAACGTCAAAATACTCTGACTGACGACCCCGATAGACATCTTTATGAGGGAGAAGGCGGCGGTTCCCAGATTTTGTCGGTGAGGATGAAACTGAGGCTTAACTCGCAGAAATCCAGGAACGTCGAACTCCGGCAGTAAAACCGTATGGGATAGCCTTTCAACCCCCACATAATTTTAGAATATTGTGCCAACGCATGGGAATGTTTTTAATTCCTGTAGCTGTGGAAGGGCTTCTTCGCAGGTCGTGAAAACTGGACGTGACACGCGTGACGTCACATTACTTTTCTCTCTTCTCTACTCAAATTACTTTTAAAAAAAGCTGAATTAAGAGCTCAGGATATTTTTATATTTATGATACTTAGGACAGATCCGATAATCCGAACATCCCAGTTCGTTTCTCGTTAACCAGCATGAAATATCGAGAGTTTAGTGCCTCAAAAATTCAACAAAATCATCAAATAATCGAATAAATATATTTCACTCACTGTAAACTATTATCGATTTCAATATATTCTTGTTATAGTTGTCAGTCTTCTGCTTTATCAGTCTTCTTCAGTTAATCTAAGGGTTAATCATAACGGATTTTAGAAAGTTCAACACATTCACTAATAAAATGTAATCTGGAAGTAAACTAGTAAGCATAAACATAGTAAGCATAGACATAGTAAGCTGGAAAAAAATCTTCTCTAAATCACGAGAATAAATATATTTATTTCATTGTAAACTAGCATCGATTTGATTATATTTTTGTCTTATTATTAGTCTTCTGCTCTAGTTACACAAATAACATTTCTACTAGCACCATTCTTTTAATATACTAGTTTTACTATTACCATTTGTCCATGAAATTTCCCAGGACGATCATCTAAGCATGCGGCAGATTAGTCACATTTTCCGAAATGAAAGCGACGAACGAACATTTTGATCCTTCAACACAGAGCGAATATTAATTTTCCCACAAGCCGTGATATACCGCCAAAAAAATCAGAACACTGAGCTTGATACAACTTCAATTTCGCATTCTGAATGTTTGTTCTTAATGTATATCTAAAGGTTTCTTACCTGTCAGACGGTAATGAGTCAATCCAAACATTTTATCCAAGCTTTATTTATTTACAATCACAACATGAAACATAGAATAGGACATCGTAGGTTTATGACCTCGTTCTCAGAATATGTTCTAACTACTAGCATAAAAACATCAATCGTAAGCCAGAGTGCAAGCAGCGCCCTCTGGTTTCAGTATGTGAGTTTCAACAGATCTTGTTGCTTTCTTTAAACAGAGAATTGCGGTCCTCAATAATGGTCCTGCGGAAAGCAAAATTTCAGCATTGCCGTGAGTTATAAATTTGGCAGCGTGCCAGTAGCAGTAGCAGTAAAACAGTTAATCAGAAAAGTACCAAAATGAGTAAAAAAAAAGATTCAACGATAAGTAATCCTAAGTTAATAACCCGCGGTAGTTTCGTTAGAAGAGACAACCTGAAATTGTTTATTACATTGAAACTGTTCACTTCATTTTTATAAACTTCTGATATCGTCATTTTAAAAATCATTTGTTTCCCTGCATACAATCAACTCTGCTATCTAAATTTTGACAAGACCTAATCAAAAGAGAGGAAAGAAAAAGAAAAGATACATTTACTTAGATTCAAACACAATAATAGCTTAGCTCAAATCTGAATATTTTTTCGCGTGCTGAACTTTTTTTTCTAGCATTATAATAATTTACTTTTAAGCTTATAACGCTAAACTAAACATTTTGAAAGATTGGATGATTATTTTTAGGGTTTAACATGGACAAAGTACAGTCTCGAGATAGAGACTCAAGTTATGGGGATTATCCTAGACAGTTGTCTTCTTTTGAGTTTTCATAAATACTTATTTAAGATTACTTTAGGAAATAGGATAATTATTTCAACAGGTTTTATTAAAAAAAAGAGTTATATTTTAATAGGCTTCGATTTTTTAAAACTGAATTATTATTATTAATGAATAAAAGCATACTTTTGCAAAATTGTATAGAAATTAAGCGTAGGATTTTAAAAAAATAGATGTAATTTTGTAAATTTAGACTGCATTTAATATGATTAACTAGATGTATTACCCGGCTTCGGTTGGGATTCAGTTTCTGTTGTTATTTTTTTTTCAATGATTAGCCTCATGTTATGATGTTCTAAAGTTTTAGCTAAAATTCTTTTGCGGTAGCAAATAGCGTTAGTTTCTTGTCAGTGCTGTCGTTCTTCATCGCTTTCCTGTCCTTTCGATGTTGAAGCTCGAACACGATAGCATGTTCGACACGTTAAAAGTTTCTTTATCAGTCTCACTGCTTCGGATCACTACAATTCGAATTCTGTTGCCTTCGAGTTTTTGGGAATGTTTTTTCCTTCAGATTCTTGTGTGCGTCTAACTGCATTTTGAATTCTGTTGGCTTCGCGCGCTTGGGAATGTTTTTCTTCAGATTCTTGTGTTCGTCAAACTGCATTTATAGAACTCATTGCTTTTGAAGTATCATCAAAATACAACAGTAACCCAAAGAGCAGAAACGAAGCTCATATTGTTATGAGTATGAATAATGTCACTCTTACCTATGTAGTTTTCGAAATTTTATTTAATTAATTGTTATCAGAAATCTTCCTTTCGTTATTTTACCGTATCATGGATGGAATTTAGATGGCTCTGTGGTTCTTACAAACGTTTTATCTTTTACTTTTTTAGGCGTCTCTCTGTTGCAGTTTGCTTTAATTTACCTAATGTGATTTTATTTTTTGGATATATAACACATATATAACACATATTTGGATATATGGATATATAACACATTCATTAAAAATGAATGACTTTCCATCCCGAAGTTTTCATTTTTAAAAAGAAATATTCCGGCGTTGTCACGTATATGAAAATAATATATCTTATTCATTCTTGAATGCGCCAATATATGAATAAATCATGTTTTTAATTCATGTCTATTTATTTTTATGGAAATGTTATAATTTAACTGGCAACAATGAAATGTTACAATGGCTTTGAACAAAAATATCCGTTGATACTGCGCAAACTTGTTCCAACATAATTCGGGAATGGAACGTCGTAGCGGGATGAAAATAGTCTATAATCTTCGCGCAATTTCAAGCAATAAGTTGACCAAGTTTCATCGCAATCGGATGAACGGTACGGCAGCGCATAAAATATGAACAAAGAAACATTCATTTATATATATATATATATATATATATATATATATATATATATATATATAGATAATATCAGTTAATAAGTAAAAAAAATAAAATTGAATGTTTATGCCTGAATTTCTCGATCAGGCGCATGCTTGCACACGCACTAACACACGTACTAACACTAGCGATAATGAATTGAAGATGTAGAATCGATTAGTATCTGATTATGGTGCAAATGATTGTATATATTCATCAATTACACGGGTGCATTCACTCATCTCTCTCTCTCTCTCTCTCTCTATGTATATGTATATATATATATATATATATATATATATATACACGCATACATATGATTCGATATAAATTTGTACATGCACATTCATCACGTGAGTAGTGAATGTGTATGTACATTTGGTGAAATGTACATACCCATGCTTAGTGATGGCAATAAAGCTTAAAACTTCCGAAGGATTGTCACATAGCTCATAAGCTAAGTAAAAGGAATACTCCAGAAAAGTTAGTGATATCAATAAAGCTTAAAACTTCTGAAGGATTGTCCACATAGCTTATAAATTAAGTAAATGGAATACTCTAGAAAAGGTAGTGATTCCAAAAAAGCTTAAAACTTCCGAAGGATTGTCCACATAGCTCACAAACTATGTAAAAGGAATAATACTCTAGAAAAGCTAGTGATATCAATAAAGCTAAACACTTCTGAAGGATTGTCTACATAGCTGATAAACTACGTAAGGGGAATACTGTAGGAAAAAATAATACGAAACTTGCAAATATGTATTCTCAATTATATAACGAATGTACTGTTTTATTTTCTTTAAATAAACTATAAAAGAACCAATTAAGATATTAGAAAACTCCTATATTTACAATATTAAAGGCAGATTTGATAAATCTTACATTCCAGTTGGTGTTTGCGTCAATTACTCTGGATTATTGGGAATTATGCGCATTCACTTCTTCAGATAGCTTCAAAAATCTACTTCAAATTATGGGAATAAAAATATACCTTTTACTGTAAACTTGTATTGATTTCATTCTATTGTAGATTTATTATGTCTTCTCCTTATATATGCAAACAACATTTCTACTAATACCCTTTTATTAATTTACTAGTTGTACTAATTCGATGACTTCATTAGCTAAGCATGCTGTAATTTTCTTCCAAATAAAAGAGACGAGAAATATTTTGATTCTTCAACACAAAGCACAATATTCATTTTACCATCAGCCATAATTTTGAGCCAAAAAATCAGTTCATTATGCTTGGTGCTTTCTTTTTATTACAGAGAAACAATTTCCTTTTTTTAAAACTTCTTAAACCATCATTTAGAAAACCATTTGTTACATTGCATACAATCAACTCTGCTTTCTTATTTTTTCAATATACTATGAAAGACATAGTGAAAAGTCCGGAAAGAAAATATATATTAGTCGCAATAAAACATAACAAAAGCTTAGCTCAGATATCAGGATATTATTTTGGTGTACGCTGAACTTCTTTTCTAGCATTATAATAATTTATTTTTAAGCTTGTATTTCTAAAATAAACAGTTTTAGAGATTGGATGATTATTTTCCAATTTAACACGGTCAAACTAAACTCGCCAGATGTAGTTATTGAGATTCTGTGTGTGTGTGCGGGTTCTGAATATGTAATTTATATATATATATATATATATATATATATATATATATTAATTACATATTCAGAACTTCTTTTCTAACATTAGAAATAGTTTACGTTTAAGCTTATAACGCTAATTAATCTCTGCATTTAATCTGATTACAAAGTACCTTAACAAGCAGAAGTTTTTGAAATTCAGTGCTTATACCTTAATTCCTTACTCAGTCTCATGCATGTACAAAAACGTAAGCATATACATATAACACACATATTCATATACATGTAAATATATACACAAATATATACATATAAACATGTCCACAAACATGTACATATCAACATATAAAAATAAATAAATAAAAATAAGTAAAAAAAAAAAATATATATATATATATATATATATATATATATATAAACACACACACACATACACAAAAGGATTGTATGTATGTATAAGTTTATGTGCATATGTGTATATGTCTATGTGTATATATTTATGTGTATATGTTTATTTTTAGATTTTGATATGTACATGTTTGTGGATATGTTTATATGTATGTATGTATATATATATATATATATATATATATATATATATATATATATATATATATATATATATATATATATATATATATATATACACAGAGACATATTTACATATTACATATGCTGAACTTCTTTTCTAGCTTTATAATAATCTACATTTATGCTTGTATCGCTAAGCCAAACATTTTCAAATACTGTATGATTATTTCCGAATTGAACAAATTTTCGGGTAAAGAAAATTTCGGGTTATGCAAATTATAGTAGCTAGATGCAGTTACCGAGATTGTTCTAGACAGCTATCTTCTCTTGAATTTTGATAAATACTTATTTGAGATTAATGAGACAGATATTTAAATATATTTTATTAAAAACATGTTATATTTTATACGCTTCGTTTATTTTAAATTTCATCATTATTGAGGAGTAAAAATAGCTATTTGAAAAGATGCTAGTAATTAAATGTAGGATTAAAAAAAATTAGAACTGTTTTTTTTAGTTAAAATCATACATTTAACCTGATTACAAATTGACTTGATATGTAGAAGTTTTTGAATTCAATGTTCATACCTACATTCATTACGCAACCGTATGGATGCATATACACATAAACACATATGCATATAAACAAATACACTAACATATACACATATACATATACATACGCATATACAGAAACATATACAGTGGAACCTATATCTATCGTTTTTAAACGGACCTATTGCACTAAAAGAAAAATGCGGGAACATACAAATATATATATATATATATATATATATATATATATATATATATATATATATATATATATATATATATATCGGGACTGGATAAATTAAATCACACATATGGGGAAAATGATATTTCGTGGATCGATCGATCGATATTCCACTGTACAGACAAATCATATGCATATAAACACACGACCGTAGTTACCGAGATCATCCGAGAGAACTGATTTCTTTTGAGTTAACATAAATATTTTTTATGGTTACTTAAGGAAATGAGATAAATAATTCTAAATGTTTTACTAAATACCCTATAGTTTGATAGACTGGGATTTATTTAAAAATAAATTGTTATGTATTGATAATTACATATTTAGCCTTTTTATTATTTATTATTTTTTATTTTATATTATTCTTTAGCTTATGTTGTTTTGTTTATATATTTTCTATACCTCGCCGTGTGCCAATCTATGCCTCGTCGTGTGGCAGCCGTTATCAAGGCCAGAGCAGGCCTAACTCGTTATTAGGTAGGTATCCCTAATTCAGTGGCACTTGAGTGTACTATTTGTCCTTCAAATGTATTAGGTTGACTTGATCATCTAAGTATGCTTCAGTTTAGTCCTTTTCTCTCGAATGAAAGACACGAGAAACATTTTTATCCTTCAATACAAAACGCAATGTTCATTTTTCCACGTATATCCCCCAAATAAATTGGTGATATCCCCTAAAAAATTACTTCACTGAGCTTGTTGCTTTCTTTTAATTACAGAGACACTGTTTCCTTATTTTTATTAACTTCTTCAACTGTCATTTTGAAAATCATTTGTTACGCCGGCATATTATCAACCCTGGTATCTAATTTTTGCTACAATGTGAAAGGCTTAATGAAAAGAAGAAGAAAAAAAGAAAAGATACAGTTACTCGGATTCAGACATAATAAAAGATTAGCTCAAATCTCAATATTTTCGCACTTGCTGAACTTCTTTTTTTTCTAGCTTTATACTAATTTATTTTTAAGCTTGTATCGCTATACTAAGCATTTTGAAATATTCGATGATTATGTTTTCGGGTTTAACATGGATAAATTCCGGTCTCAAGGTGTAGTTATCGAGATTAACTGAGAGAACTGTGTTCTTTTGAGTTTTCATAAATATTTATTTGAGGTTACCGAGATAAATATCTGGAATGATTAAAAAATCTGATTATGATCAGAAGGAATGTATATATCCATCTATTATAGGAACAAACATACATTTCACTGTGTCCAAAAAATGATATTGGGGTTTTAAATGGGTATAGCATCTGAACACACCGTTGTAGACAGATGGAATGAACACCAAATTGAAGAGAAGATCTCCAAGTTTCTTACCTGTTCAGAAGACTTCGATGTGTGCTCCCTTTTTTGCCCTGCAGACGATATCCAGTCTCCTCCCATCACGGCAGAGAACATATGGCGTGATAGACGAAACAGCCTCAGTGATACTTTTGTTTAAATGGTCCAGATTTCGAACTTGCCCGGAATGCACTTGTGTTGTTAATATCCACAAAAATAGAAGACCGCGGACCAGGCAGTCATCCCTTCTCGTCCGACCGATCGTTGAGAAAATGTTTCGTTAAATTCCCCCAGGATTGTGGCAAAATGTGGAGGGGCTCCGTCTAACTGGAAAATGGAATTCTCCGAAAATTGTCAGCACTAGTCCCGGAGTCTGTTGGAGTCTGCACGTAAGCATTGGTACACATAAACTTGGACTGTTTCTCTTTCATTTAACGTATGAATCATGTCTGTAACATGATTTGTTGCGTAGATATAACCATTTGAAACCGCATTATTATTTTAGGGACACACTATGTAATTCGCTCACTCCTTTGAACAACGTCATATCTCAAAAATCGGCGATTTTTAATTGCGCTTGTTTTCAGGATGTCCTGAAAGAGTAGTATATCCCTACAAAACCGTAATATCTCACCGATCAATATTTAGCCGCTAGACAGCAGAATTAAAATTTATTTTCAATACATTTCAATGTACTTTTAAACTTTAAAATCACTCTCCTGAAAAATCTTGTTTTTCGAGATATGTCGTTGTTGAAAGGAGTGAGCTATATGTCTATACACTATCTACCAATAAGTATTTGAGACACCCATGCAAATGATGACATGGACGTGCTGCCGTCCATAAGCCTTTGATCACAAAGTCGAACCGCGCTGCTCGGTTAATGTGGTGCTAAGCCCGTCGAAATTGGACCGTAGATCAGAGGAAACGGGTTCTCTGGAGCGACGAATCAAGATTCACCCTCTAATGTTTAGATGGTAGGGTCTGGTTCTGGCGTCTGTCTGGAGACCGCTTCCTGCCAGAATGCATTGTGCCCACAGTCAAGTTCGGCGGAGGTGGAATTATGGTCAGTTGGTGTTTCTCCTGGTATGGACTGGGGCCCAAGGTCGCAATTCATGGTAAGCTCAACGCCTACGCCTACTGCACTCTTTTGGATGGCAGTGTGCTTCCTACGTTTCGGCAGTTTTACGGGTTGGGCCCATGTTACTTCCAGGACGACAACACCAGCTTTCATGTTGCGAGGTACACCCTAGATTGGTATGGTGACAATGGGGTTAACCAAATGGACTGTCCTGCCCAGTGTCCAGTCCTGAACTCTATAGAGAAACTGTGGAACGAGTTAGATCGCCGAATTAAGGGGTGCAAAAACCGTCCGTAATTGCTGAAGATACTTACATGTCTTCTCCAAGCTGAATGGGAGAAAATACAACTAGCCGCCATACAAGGATTGGTGGAAAGCATGCACCAGAGGATTTAGGCTGTAATTGCCTCTTGTGGAGGCTTTTACCACATATTGAATATGAATATATTTTGATTTCCTTTTGTATCACATGTGTCCAAATACTTATTGGTAAATAGTGTATATAGGTAAATTTTCAGTATTTCTTACATTCCAGTTAGTCATCAAGTAAATCTCATGCGTTATTGGGAATTCAACGTATTCTTAAATACAGATGAAAAAATATTATCCAAATCATGTGAATAAAAACATTTATTTCACTTTAATATTCCGTTTCAAAAATGTAAACATGTTTAGCAGAGTAGTGGAAGAACAATAGCCCTTTAAAAGAATTATAACATTCAACTTTTACTTAAAGCAAAAAGATTTATTAAAAATCCTTCAAGAAATTTTAAAACATAAAAGCATACTACAAACGAAATATCAAGTACGCAAGAGTGCCGTCAACGTACGGCCAAACCGCCTTTATATATACTACAAACAGATTTGCATAAAACTGCTCAGTAACTGGATCTCAGATTACCTCACGATTAATCGCCTGAAAATTAACCTGTCGTCTGGTGGGGGGAAAGTTGAACGGTCAGGCGAGAGAATAACCAAGGAGGAAATGCGTATTCCCTATCAATGGCCCGAATCTAACGTATGACCAGAAACTAGAAACCCTTTTTGGTTTATTTAACATTTTCTTAAAGAAGCTTCAAACAGCCTAAAGTTGTATATTATTCTTATAACAAAAGATTAGCGTAAGGTAAACACGCTGCAGTTTTACAAAATATGTATATTTTTCTTAAAGCAACAAAACATGATATATTATTGATACACTTAACGAAACAAATATACTACTCAAAATGAGGTGTAATTCACGATTTGTGTAAATATAGTCCATACTTATACACCTTTAAGATTAAATATAACATTTCAAAATCCTTCTACTTGAGAAAAAAAAATAACATTTAAATAACAAACTCCGTTTATAATCTTCCTCTTTCAACTAAATACATACTTATACATGCATAAACACATAAATACTTTCATGTATTTACTTAAATATAGACATTACTAAATAAATGTTAAAGTCAGCGTGAATTTTTCAATCCCTACCACTACAAAACAAAAACAAAACCTGCCATTCAAAATGGGAATGGGCCTTTATATTGAACCGAAAATTCTATTAGTCAACATTTTCAATCCAATTTTATGCAAAGGTTTTGTATAAATATTGAAAAATTTATTTTGGTGTTTACGTATTTCAATCCGAATAGGTTACCTAAAACTAAGTTCCTAAGGAAATGATATCTTATATCTATATGTTTCTTGCAGCTATTCTCAATGGGGTATTTATAAAAGTTAATGGTTGCTTGATTGTCGCGAATTACCCAAACTAACTCTTTAGCAGCCTCAGTAAAATAAATGCATTCGCTTTCTATTGTGGATAAGCTAACACACTTTCGTTTGAATGTTCGCCAGGTAATTGGTACGTCGTCTATAAGTAAAACAAATCCATCAATTGATATGCGGTCATCCCTATTTGCTGCATAGTTAGCACTATAATAATTCACATTATAATTAGATATTTTAGACAAATTTAATTTATATGATTTAGTATAATGCAAATATCCTAACAATTTTAACAATGTGTTCCAGTGAGTTAAACAAGGATTATTCTGGAACTGTGAGAAAATATTTACAGCATAACATATGTCAGGGCGTGTCCTATTTGCTATAGAACCAAGGATACTGCGATATGGAAATTTTGACATTTTTATTTCTTCATCAGCACTAGGACATTAAATTTTGGATAGAACTGTGCCTACTGCAATGGGCAAGGAGATTATTGGATAACTAAACCCTTTAAATTTCTCGCATATTCTGTCAATGTAGTCTGACTGATGTACGTATAAGTCACTGCCTTTTTCCTTAAATTGTACACCAAGTAATTTACTTGTTTTGCCGAGGAATTTCAGGTCAAATCTCTTATTAAGCAGACTTATCACATATTTTATTAAAATCTTGGAGTTTTAGAAAACAGAATAATGTCGGTGACATACAGAAGTAAAACAACCTTTTTCTGCAAAATATAGATACAGTTTGCCCACTGTAGTTTTTGAAAACCAAGTTCTTCCAAAACTGCATGTATTTCTAAAAACTACTCGCGTCCTGACTGGTGTAAGATGTATAAAGCCCGGTTTAATTTACAAACATAATTAGGTTTACTTTCATCTAAAAATCCTGGGGTTGGAACATAAAAATGCTTTCAGTTAAAAGGGGCATACAAATATGCATATGATAATAATTTTATGTCTAATTGACAATGACACCAATTTAGTTTGAAAACTAAAATTGAAAAACATAATCTAATAATTGAAAAATTAACAACTGGGCGAAATGCTTCGTTATAATGAATTCCCCCCTTTTGTCCAAACCCCTGTGCTACTAGCCGCGCCTTAAACTTAGCTATTTTACCTTTTGAATCGTATTTTACGGTGTAAACCCAGCGACATCCATTATTTTAGTATTTTCGTATTTTAGTATTTTCAGGTTTAGAAACAAGGTCCCATACTTTTCAGTCATGCATGACCTTCATTTCTTCGCTCATAGCTTGATGCCATTTCTCATCTTGGGGAGTTTTCAATGCATCATTGTAACAAGTGAGGATTTTAATTTCTAGTCATGCTTTTGATATATTGCATTCGTCTCGTCTTACCGGCCCTGAATATAAATTTTCCCCACTGAAATTAAAATAGTCTTTTTCATATTCTACATTATGTAATTTACAATAATTTTCTGCATCGTTATCAGAACTGATTCTTGCATTTGACCCCTCAATTCTATTGTAAATATCGGTTCGCGAACAGCTTGTCTTAACCATTTAATCTTATCAATTAGGATTGGGATTTAAGCTCTGTATCGGTGCTCGATTTCTTATCTAATTCGTCAGTTTTAGCGATAATCGTTTTATCAGTTTTTTCTACACCAATATCGGACTCGCCTGATACGGAATCCGTTTCTAGTTCAGTATTAACTACAGCAGTTTCCTGCTGAGGGTCCAGCATAGCTCCACTGTTAACTGGTTCTTCACCAAATGTTACTTTGATAGTTTCCGCTATTTTATGCTCGGAAGGAAGCCAAATCCCGTAACCCTTCGTTTTTTGCGTAACCTACCATTATACCTTTCTTGACACGCATATGAAGTTTACGCCTCAGTTACCTCGGCACACCTACGAAAGCTGGAGTACCAAGAGCTTTGAGGTGCTTGACTGAAGGCTTACGGCCCCCAAACAACCCAAAGGGAGTCTTTAGTGCCGTTTACATGTGCCAAAAACCCGGGTAAAAGCATTGACGTTTCTTGCTTTTTCCCTACGATAGGGAAAAATGCAGGGTGGATTTTCGACCCTACTTCGAACTAGGATAAAACCCGCTAATTACCCATGATGCATTTCAAAGCAGGAAGCTAGTAGTAAACAAACATGGCGGATTTGAACATGTGTGAATCCTGTGAATCTATGAAAATGTGGCCAAATGATCGATGGAAGGATCTGGAACCCCTTAACAATCGCATAATTCTTAAGAAAACAGTAGAAAAGTGCCTATTTTTTTCCGGAGGATTTCATTTATTTATTGATCTGCCCATCTAGTTTTTAATTTAAAAACCATTCCCAATTACATTATAAATACAATGGTACTGCCATCTGGTATGTAAAATAAGAAATAAAATTTCATTTCAATAAAATTTTAATAACATTTTCATTTAAAGTGTTATGGTAAAATTAATAAATTTAATAAGTATAATCAATAATTAAACGTAACATTAAAATTTATTTATAAATTAATTATTTTAGAATTCACAGATGAAAATTTATTTATACCTATTTATGATATTTTTATTTATAAATGACTAAAAATTACTGAAACAAAATTGAAATCAAAATTACATATTGATTTTATAAAAGGATTTATTAAAACAATAAGTATCTTACAATTAATCTTATAATTTAAAAAAATGCACCTATCGATTGGAAAATTTTCTTTTCAGTCTTTATTACTTCAGGAATTTAAAACAATTTCTTCCCACCAGAGCTTCGTAATTTTGCCCACATTCTTTGATGTGGAAAAACTAAATTTAGCGATGAAGCCACAGATCGTACGATTATATCTAATATCCGCATCAATATTCTAGTTCTTATATTACTTTTTTCCTATCTATTTTCTAAATTTCTTTTAAAAACAACAAAAAAAAATCGTAAACGTTCTATGATTATCAACAGCGACTGACATGTGCTGCATTTAAATAACAAATAGACGCAGACGTAATTGTGTTTTAGAAGAGGAGTGCATTGGTCGTGTCGACTTTATCTCCTGTAAGCAAGATATATGTAATCAAGGTGGGAGTGCTCAGTAGTTAAAATTTTAAGTAATGAATTAAAATATTAAGGTAAGAATAACGCGGGTAAAAGAAAAAAAATAATAGTAAAGTTAAATTAAAACAAAAAAGTTTATTTTAACAGAAAAAATATAGAGTTACAAGTTAAGAAAATGTAGAAGAAAAATTAGATAAGACTAATGATCCACGAAAAACAAAAAAAGTAATAATATTAAGAGGCCCAGAAAAGCAGATATCATAAGAATACAAAAAATATTTTTGTAAGTTTTTCAATCTTTTTGGATTTTTAAAGTTTTATGATTTTTTTGTTGTTATTTTTAAAATTTAAGAATAGGAGGTCAAAAGAACAGCAATTGGAAAAAAATGCCTTCCCCAGGACCATACACTTCGTAACGAGATAAATGCGGAGTTCGAAGGGGGAAAGCTAAAAATAGCAATACAGTGAATTTGGAAAAGTACGACACCGGCTGGGATCGAACCCATAACGTGATTTACAAGGAATGATGGTGTATGAGGATCACATCCGCCGAATCATGTGATGGCCTTTACTTCCGGTAAGACGGGTAAAAGCAGGGTGAAAATGTGGTCCCGTGTAAACGGACTTCGAAGGTTTTCCTTATTAGCGGGTAAATCCCGGGTATTATTGTTGTCCATGTAAACGCAGCTTTTGTGAGGTTACCATGACAAACCCTATTCCATACATAAGTATGGCAAAATAAGGCTTCAGCCCAAAATCCATTCCCGAGTCCGCTGGCTTTTAACATTACCTTTATTGCATCGACTGCAGTATAGTTGTAACGCTCAGGGACCCCGTTTTGTTCAGGGGTGTAGGTGTTTGTCCTTTCGGCTCTAATTCCTTACTCTACTAAAAAGTCTTCAAATTCTGAACCACAAAACTCCAATCCATTATCCGTTCTAACACTTATAATTTTAGAATTCAAAAAAAGCTCTACTCTTTTCTGATAACTAGTAAAACATTTAAAAGCATCTCACTTCTCCTTTAAGGGGTATGTAGTGACTTTCCTCAAAAAAGTCATTATAGAAAGAAAATATCTATTACCACCTATGGCTATGTTAGGAAAAGGGTCACATAAGCCCATGTGAAGTAGCTCGAGAGGTTTTTTTGAATGAATTTTGCCAGTGGGTCTAAATGATTTTCTAGGAGTTTTTGCTAACTTACAAGGTTCACAATTTAAATGGCTGTTTTTAAGACTAGGGATACCTCTAACACTTTCAGTTTTGCTTGTTTGAACAATGTACTTGCTATTTATGTGACAATACTTATTATGCCAAAGGTCTAAAGGATTAGTACTGGTGGTATTGAAAATTTCACGCTTTACATTTTCAGCAGGATATTCTGGATATACACAATAAAGTCCATTTAAAAGTTTTGATACACAGTGCTTATGACCATCTTTAGCATATACAATTATTTTCTCGTCTTTCCCGATAATTGAAGATTCACCTTTGTCAAGTAGTGGGCCTGACATGAAGTTTTACCTCAATTTCGGCGAATATAAATTATTTTATAAATTTACAATTTTTGACTCACCATTATTAACGAATTTGAGACGGACTGTACCGGTTCCTTCAACGCTGCAGTTGACACCATCAACAGCTACTGCTATGGATGTTCCCAGAAATGGTTTGTAGTCTAGCAGGTCTTTATTTACACAGAAATGCGAGCTGGCAGCTGTATCCATAATCTAGGCAGTATTTGCATTCCCCTATCCAGCGTTTGCTTAGGCTGTGTAGCTCATTTCCGGATCTGGAGTTCTTTTAGGCTTGAATTTTAATCGACAGTTTTTACTTGTATGTCCAATTTGCCACATTTGATGCATTTTATAGTTCTTTTTATGTTTTTGAAGTTTTTAGGTAAAATGCCATTTTTACTTGAAGTTTGTAGGGCAATAGTTTCTTCATCTTTTCTTGTCTGCATGAGTCTGGATTCTTCTGCTAAAAGTTCTTTTAAAATCTTATCAACTTTAAAATCGTCGTCCTTCTAACTATAAATACTTTGGACTATACCGTTAAACGCCTGCGGTAAAAATCTGATAAGTTGAAACGATTGATACCATGGCGAAATAGGCTTTCCAGCATCTTCTAACTATTCAGCTATATCTTTAAGCCCGGCAGCATAAAGTCCAACATCCTCATTTTCATTAATTCTGCAGCTAAAAAATTCGTCTATTAAACCTATAGCTCTAGCTCGAGAATCCGGACGGAAATGCTCTTTAATTCTTATCCAGTCTTTCAGTGGGTCCTCTATATTCCATATAAGGCACCTGTACTCCTCTTCTAAGTTCAGGTAAATCAGACTGTAAGCTCTTTCAGTTCGGTTAATAAAGTGTCTTTGCTGCTTGGTCGGATAGCTTCACCGTCTTTTTGGAACGACGGTGTCTGCTGGTCTCGTCTCCTTTCCTGTAACTATCCGGGAGCAATTTCTTTCCATTAACACGACTTTCATATCACATAACCACGTAGAATATTTATTGGAGTTCAGCTTCGTAATAACTGTTGCCTGTGTCATTCTTCCGAAAATAACTTACTGGCCCACCGTCGATAAAAATTTCGAAATGTAGGTTAATCTTACAACGTGCTCAATAGCTTGACTTAAAAGCTGATAAGGGCTAAGGGTTAGGACACCTGGGCCCATAACCGTATAATATTCCGTTTCAAAAATTTAAACATGTTTAGCAGAGTAGTGGAAGAACAATAGGCCTTCAAAATAATTATAGTATTCAGCTTTTACTTAAAACAAAAAAATTTATTAAAAATCCTTCAAGAAACTTAAAACATAAATCATACTGCAAACGAAACATCAAGTACGTAAGAGAGCCGTCAACTTACGGCCAAACCGCCTTTATATATACTTCAAACAGATTTGCATAAAGCTGCTCAGTAACTGCAGCTCAGTTTACCTCATGATTAATCTCCTGAAAATTACACTGCCGTCTAGCGTGGAAAAAGCTGAGCGGTCAGGCGAGAGAATAACCAAGGAGGAAATGCGTATCTCCCTATCACATTATAAACTATTATCAATGTCATTCTATTGTAATTATTTTATAAGTATTCTGTTCTAGTTACGCAAATAACATTCCTACTAATACCATTTTATTAATTTACTATTTCTACTAAAACCATGCACCCTTCAACTGACCTTCGAGTAACTTGATCATCTAAGTATGCAGATAAATTAGTCTCTTTATCCGAAATGTAAGAAACTAGAAACATTTTTATCTATCAACACAATGCGCAATATTAATTTTTCCATAAACCGTGATTTTCCGCCGAAAAATCTGTTCACTAAGGCTTGTTGCTATCTTTATATTAAAGACAAACTGTGCACTTATTTTTTTTAACTTCTTAAACCATGATTTAGAAAACTATTTGTTACGCTGCATACAATGAACACAGCTATCTTTTTTATTATACTATAAAAGACTTCATGTAAAAAAAAGAAAGATATAATTACTCAGAATCTATCATAATAAAAGCTTAGCTCAAATCTCAATATTTTTGCCCGCTCTGAACTTCTTTTCTGATATTATAATAATTTGCTTTTAAGCTTGTAACGCCAAACTAAACATTTTTACAGATTGGAATGTTTTTTTCGAGTTTAACATGGACAAATCTCATTCTCAAAGTGAAGTAATCGAGATTATGCTAGACAGATGTCTTCTTCTCAGTTTTTATACATATTTATTTAAGATTACTGAAGTAAATGAGATAAATATTTCAAAAGCTTTTATTAAAATGAAGTTATATTTTATTAGGTCTAAGTTTTAAAACCTATATTGTTATTAAGGAATAAAAATGTCATTTTGAAAAATTGCTTAGGATTTAAGAGTAGGATTAAAACAATTATAACTATATTTGTAATTTTAATCTCAGCATTTAATCTGATTACAAAATAACTCAATATGCAGACATTCTTAAATTGGACGTTTATACATATATTCCTTACTCAGACGCATTCCTGTACAAACACGTAAGCATATATACATTTACGCAAACAAATAGATATAAATATATGCACAAACATATTCACATAAGCTTATACATATATACACAAACATATACACATAAACATTTACATGTAATTATATACACATTATAAAATATTCATATATACAATGCTTGTGTGTATGTTTGTATATATATATATACAGGTGGTTATCAAAATAATGGAAACAGCTATTAATATTAGTGGTGTTTATGAATGTGCTTGGTATTCCTTAAAAAACAAGTTTGACCACCGGTATGTTTTATATAATATAGCGTATGTATTATTCTACTGTCAGGTAGCGGTAATGAAAACTTTCACAATTCTATTGACAGTGAACTCTTAATTAATCTTGCAAATTATGATCGCGCTGACCCCACTAACATGAAAAGGCCTCGTGCCATCCTGAGTCTTTCGTCTTAATTTTTTGTTTGTCCTCGTCATTTAAATAAATATATAAAAAACACAAAAACTATATTTGGCTTTGCCAAGGCAAATAACATTTAAAATTATATAAAATATAAGAAAAATCTATTTACTATCCTTAAAGTTCCTTCTAGGTATTATATTTTTGTCTCTGAGTAAATCCTTTAGGATTTGCTCTTTTTCGTAGTAATTGAACTCACGGATTCTGAACCTTATCTCTCTATCCAATCACTTTTCTTCATTCTCTCTCAACTTGCCAATTTAAATCCAGCTTACAGACAGCCATTGACTCCACCCCCATTAGCGAATCATCTCGAAGATCCTGGAGGCATACAATGAGAACTCCTCTTTTCACCCTCCAAAGTTCTAACCAAAAGACTCTCTGCTTCACTTTTTGTGTTGCATTTTCTTGAACTGTTGATACTATTCAACGAACTTTCAATGCTCATTTCGGTGGTACTTCCGCTCTACGATGGCATTCTGCTGAAATATCTGTGTTTGAAGGCGTTGGCTTAGGTAACACAGTTATCCGATTGTCCCTATGGTCCTATGGTAGCAGTAATGAAGCTAAGGGCATCGTGCTTTTGAGGGGAACAGCGTACAATGTCAAACCTTGCAGAACGTGTGAAAAGGGCAAATTGTTGGAACGCGTTTAAATTGGAGTATCTGTTACTGCAACCCCCAGGCTAATGGGTGTTTTTCGAGCAATGGTATCAAAAGTCCTGATAGCATACAGAGTGCACGGATAACCCTCCTTTGCGAAACAGAACAGTGGACGAAAAGGATATCTGAGTGAAAGAGACGGACAAGGTATTGAATCGGATTGTGACACGAAGAAATAAAAGAACTGCAACCAAAATGTCCGAAGAGCTCAATCGGCATCTGCATTTTCTGGTATCAACCATTAGAGGTAGAAGGACACTTCACAAACAAAGCATTTACGGAAGAATAGTTATTATAAAGCTACATGTAATAAATGCCAATACAAAATATCGTCCACAATCGTGCCACGAGTGCAAATCCTGGTCGAGTAATATGTCAAAAAACGGTATTTGGTCTGACAAATCATTGTTCTTATTGTTCCTCGCAACAGGACCTGCTTATGTCTAGAGAACACGTACACAAGCGTAAGATTCTGGCTGTCTCATCTCAACTGTCAATCATGGAGGTAGATCTATCAGGGTTTGGCACGGCATCTCATGGTTTTCTTCAGGCCCTATTGTAACCCTAAAAGGTATATTGAATGAGAAGGACTACGTCGAAATTTTAGATCAATAGTCCATCCTATGCCGCAGACATTGTTTCTGGCAGGTGATGGCCGTCTCCAGTATGATAATCCCTCTATACATACAGCTAAATTTATCAAGTATTGGTTTGATGAGCATGAAAAAAAGTCAAATATCTTATCTTGCCTTGTACAATCCCCCCGACTCTGAATCATCCAAACACTGTGATCTGTATAAGTGGATAGATAAAGGTATCGATATCCACCACAGCATCTCTACGGGAACTTTCATGATTTCTCGCTGAAGAATGGTATTTTATATTCTTAACCACTCTTTATGACTTGTATAATCCAATTCCAAGGTGAATCAGGTGGTATTACATGACAAAGGTTACATGATGTTTCTTAGTGTTTCCATTATTTCGATAACCACCTGTATATTTATATATATATATATATATATATATATATATATATATATATATATATATATATATATATATATATATATATATATATATATATATGTGTGTGTGTGTGTGTGACATCAGCGGCGACGGCGAGAGAGAGAAAAGGTTGATCGCCGGCCGTGCGTCACAGAGGTCTGTTTCGTAATCAGTCCACATATTTCCCGCGAACAGTAGTCGTGTTGGCCGGTACTTGTGGCTTGGTGCACTCGAAGTCCCTCATCAAGTTCTCTTTTCAGGTCCCTCCAGCCCCGGACACACAGGAACACGCGTCAAATCTCAGCAAAACTTCATTTCTCTCAACTGCTACATCTTATTGTGACAGAGACAATTCACAAAATCCCAGGCCAAAACCTTGGTGGGTTTTTTTTTTAATTTCCTGAGGTCGTAGTTTCATGACCATTGCACTCTTGCATTGATTGGGCAGAGGACCCCAGGCCAGTTCTCTGGCACTGAGCCCCGTGGCCGTTTTATATAAGGTTTGGCACCTATGAGACTGGGGGTTAAAGGGAGTTTATATTGATTACCTACTTTAGTTTTTAGAAAACTTACAATTCCTTTGTTATTAAAACGAATACGAAATTAACTAACCCAAGAGAATTTAAAATAATTTAGAAATTAGTTAAGGTTTTTGGATTTTGTATGTTATATTATATATATATATATATATATATATATATATATATATATATATATATATATATATATATATGTATATATATATATATATATATATGTATATGTATATATATATATATATGTATATATATATGTATATATATATATGTATATATATATATATATATATGTATATATATATATATATATATATATATATATATATATGTATATATATTATATATATATATGTATATATATATATATGTATATATATATATATATATATATATATATATATGTATATATATATATGTATATATATATATATATATATATGTATATATATATATATATGTATATATATATATATATATATATGTATATATATATATATATATGTATATATATATATATATATATGTATATATATATATATATATATATGTATATATATATATATATATGTATATATATATATATATATATGTATATATATATATATATATATGTATATATATATATATGTATATATATATATATATGTATATATGTATATATATATATATATATGTATATATATATATGTATATATATATGTATATATATATATATATATATGTATATATATATATATATATATATATATATATATATATGTATATATATATATATATATATATATATATATGTATATATATATATATATATGTATATATATATATATATATATGTATATATATATATATATGTATATATATATATATATGTATATATATATATATATATATATATGTATATATATATATATATATATGTATATATATATATATATGTATATATATATATATATATATGTATATATATATATATATATATATGTATATATATATATGTATATATATATATATATATATATATATATATATGTATATATATATATATATATGTATATATATATATATATATGTATATATATATATATATATGTATATATATATATATATATGTATATATATATATGTATATATATATATATATATGTATATATATATATGTATATATATATATATATATGTATATATATATATATATGTATATATATATATATGTATATATATATATATGTATATATATATATATATATGTATATATATATATATATATATGTATATATATATATATATATATATATATATATATATATATATATATATATATATATATGTATATATATATATGTATATATATATATATGTATATATATATATGTATATATATATATATATATATATATATATATATATATATATATATATATATATATGTATATATATATATATATATATATATATATATATATATATATATATATATATATATATATATATATATATATATATATATATATATATATAGATTACAAAAGTCAGAAAATAATTCGCTGTAAACATATGCAAAACAAAATCCACCCAGTTTGCGCAAACAACATAACCAGGAGATTGCTATAATATTACAAAACATCAAAATTTAATAAAGAAAAAAAGGAAAAAATATAGAGCAATGTCCAAAAATGGCCAGACAGGGATTGCGACCTGTCTTACCCCGGTTGAACTAGTTTCAAATGCCAGGCAAACACTCCCGGCAGCCAGGACATCGCACAACCATACATACTACTCAATTGGAATACAAATGATCATTTGTATGTTGACGAGCGTTTTCTTGCTGATAAATGGTATCTGGGTGATCTGATAGCATAGGCAATAGAACTGGCTTTAAAATCTCGTCCACGTAACTGCGTGCCGTCAAAGGGCGTTGAAGGACGACTTGAGGCGATTGTGTGTCCCAACAAATCGCTCCCCACACTGTCACAACTTGTGTAATCGCCGTATGCCTCTCGACAACAAATGTCGAATCTGACCGGTGGCCTGGCCGCTTCCACACGCGTATGCGCTGGTCATCAGCATTGAGACTGAATCGGGATTCATCGCTGAAGATCACACGCCTCCAAGTCGATCACACTCCAGCTTGCCCGAGGTCGGCAAAAATCCAATCGACACTATGATGTGGGGTCAGTGGTAGGCGTCTTAATGGACGACGGCTCCTTATACCTGCGTGTACCTGTCTTCTCCTAATGGTTTCCCTTGATACCGTCGGATGTCTGGAAAGTGGTAAATGGCGTCGAACCGATTCTAGCGACTTTGTAGGTGCAAACGTGGCCGCTCTTATGATTGACCGATCCTAGCGCGCATTTGTGTTTCTGGGACGCACTGACCCTTCGCGACGGTAGACTATCCCTTCCGTGAACCTTTTTTGCCAACTCCGAGCAATTACCTTTCGCTCGTACCCAGGTGGCGGCCGATACGCCTCTTCGACCTACCTGTTCTCTGAGATTTACTATACGTCCCCTCTCAAAGTTCCACAATTGTTCGTACTATCGCCGGTTACGTCTCAGAGGTATCTCTAGTCACAATACCGTCCATCCAAGTCGACAGATTTGCTTGAATAACCCTATGGCAAGAGCAATCCTGCTTTAAACTCTTGCAGTTGCACATCTCATATGCGCATAGCGCGCTTACCCTTGTCTGTTTGGTGTCGAAATTTTAATCTATTGCATATCTCTTACCAGACTACATTCCTGCAAGTTTCGCGATAGTAGCTCGATTTCTTCTGGGTGCATATATTTTTTAGTGACAGAGTGTATATTATATATATATATATATATATATATACCGGGTGAGTCATAAATTCGTGCAAAGTTCAAAAATTCGTAATAAAAGAAATAATGCTCGGAAAATTTTCTGTTTGCGCGAATAGGATCAGAGGGACATTGGATTTTTTTCCATGTAAAAAAAAAAGTTTCCAAAAGTAACCAAAAGAGGGCGCTTTTGCGTGACCACGTTAAGTCTGCATTGCAGGAAAGACATGCGTTACCTGTTGTCACCTTCATGCAGGATGGTGCCCCACCCCATATTTCACGTGATATCAAGACGTTCCTGTTGCAATATTTCACTGAAGACCGAATTCTATAAGTCACGGTTGTAAGGTTCAGTGGCCCTCACGATCACCAGACTTGACCCTGGCAAATTTTTAGTTGAGGGGATACTTAAAGTCTCATGTGTACCAGGGCTCCCCAACCAGTTTGGTGGAACTGTAAAATGTCATTCGACAGAGAGTCGCTGCCTTTGATACTACAATACGCTGTAATGGGCATAGTGACGCGCCTCACTTGCCTATTACCTTGTGCTGGTAGTAATGCTGAACAAATGTTACACAAATGAACAGTCTCATGTTATTGTGATCTGTTTGATTTTCTGCTTGAGTTTGCCTGATTTACATAAAACTTCTCAGTATGACGTGTGAGCGCCCTCTTTCGGTTACTTTTGGAAACTTTTTTTTTTACATGGAAAAAAATCCAATGCCCCTATGATCTTATTGGTGCAAACAGAAAAATTTTCCGAGCATTGCTTCTTTTATTATGAATTTTTGAACTTTGCACGAATTTATGACGCACTCGGTATATATAAATTTTCTTGTTTGTGTGTGTGTGTTCGTTGGTTCTATAATCAGATTTTCTACCGATACCCGTTATAATCTTTACCCTTAGCCAGGGATGACCAAGAGATTCAATACTTTCGAAATTTTGTTGATTTAACTGACTGAAACTGGTGTATGCCACCCCTTATTTTCCATCCAAAATCAAAAGTACATTCTACAGCGTTTTCTATCGCAGAATATCTTACCGTTTTCAACTGAAAAAGGTAAAGAAATGTTTGCGAAACACTCGAGACTATCGATCGTAGAGGCACTTAGGTTTAACATAGGAATTTAATTTGTAAAATCTTTTAAATTGACTTTTATCTCATTAATGCGGATTTAATTTGCTTTCGAAGAGTAGGGTAATTCATAAAATTGAACTGAATATGAGTTCATTTGTGCTCCACGCCATTAATTTGTCTAAACAAAGATAAAAAATAAGGAAATCCAATAACAATATATTGTATCTTTATCTCTGCTCAACAAGCTATGCAACTTTTTTCTTCTTATCATTTCTCAAGAAATTGTATTATTGTTTTCAAAAATACTGTATTTTCTAATCTGGTTATACAAATATTTTTTTATTGTTAACAGTTAATTATTCTAGAATCTTTATTCATTTTGTAACAGAAAATACGCTTTAAATTACAGAAATTAGCAAGTTAGATGTGAAAATATTTTTTTAAATGTTTCTTTTTTATAAAATACATCCTAACCCGCTAAAATCACAGAATATTATTAATTTTGTCAAAAATACTGTATTTTCTAATATGGTTATACATTTTTTTTAGTATCAACAAATGCCTATTCAAGAATCTTCATTCATTCTTCCAGTATCTACGTAATATAATACCTAACGTCCGAATGAATTTGTCAGGGTGATCAATAAAACCATTATCGAATATCCTCGAGTGGAAAAGCCTGCCTTAGCACATGATCACTAATAGCAGTTGTGGACAAGAAATTTCCTCTTGACACGAGTTTTTAGGATTTTTCTTGCGTTGAAATCCGGGATATTTTCACAGATTGGGATTCTTGTAACGATAAAGTTGAGGTTTGTTTGGATGACATGGGGTGAATTAGGGTCGCGGTAATCAATTACTCATAGCTTGTATTTCGCATGGTTTATATATTACGGGTTAAGTGTTCGTAAATAACAAACTAGTTTGGAATTTTAAAAGAAGCTATATCGCGATCGACGGATGATTTTGTATTTGCTATTTCAATATGGATAAATTTAACTTTTAAAGCGAAAATAATTGTTCCCTTCTCTCACACACAATATATATATATATATATATATGACATGAAGATTATTATTTACCAGCTTCATCATGGTGTCATATCACGTTACTCCATCTTAACTTTTCCCTTAAATAGTTATTCTAAATAGCAATCAGTGAATAAAGGCCTGTGGCAAAGAACTACAATTTAAATACACCTAAGAATTTATTTCCGAATGTTAACTACCTTAATTCAATCCATATTAATTAACTGCCAAGCCATCATCTCGAACCTCACGATGCGTGACCAAGCCAAACGAAAATCAGTCCCTCTCTACCTTAAAAAATTCTTCAAACCTTCTAATGTCTAAATGTTTCAAACCTTCTAATGTCATAGCGCATACTCAAAACACCACATGGAAACTTCCAGAATCGTCATTTGTTTATGTCAGCAATATCTCCGCGCGCTAAATATGTACATCTAAAATAGATTCCCTCGGTGGAACTTCAACTTACTGTCGAGAATCGAGGTCACTTCACGAAACGGGGAAAATCCCTTTTGAATGCATTTTAACAATGATTTTAATGTTACGTTTTGCAATTCTAATGCCCCCTGTAATTTTCGCAATTAATATTTTTACACACACATACACATATATATATATCGAGGGTGTTCTGTAAAAAGGGAGAATATGTATGTATATCTCTATGTGTATTCGCCCTTTTTACAGAACGCCGACGATATATATATATATATATATATATATATATATATATATATATATATATATATATATATATATATATAGGTATTACATATTATTCACAGAGTCTGTATAAAACGGTCTGAGATTTTATGTTTCAAGTTAAGTAATATCGCCGCCGTCCACACCCGAAGGTTATACGGCCCTTTAATAATAAAACTAATCATCCCGACGGCAATCCTGCCCAGCTGGGTCCCAAAGTTTTTCTTTTTGCTATTCGTTTACGTGTCTTTTTTTTTAATCTGAGGGGCTATCCACCTTCCCCTTGTAGGGGGAAGTGTATATTCATAAGTTCCTGCATAATATTCTTGATGTACCTTCTACAATAATAATCCGTAAATAATTTACTAGGGGCCCAATCTTGAAAGCCATAAAGGTAGGTTTTTTCGTGCTTCAGCCCATTTTCTACAATTGTATATAAAGTGCTTTATAGTTTGTATAATGCCACACTCACAAAGATCTGTTTTAGCAAAAAAATCTGTTTTGATAGACTCCTATACAGCCATGTGTAGGAGTTTATGTTTCATAATAGTTTATGTTTCAAGTTAAACTATTCTGTCCCAGAAAAATTCAATTTCTGAGTACCGGATGAAATATTAAATCAACATATGATTTTGTGGCATCCTACTTACTGCATGAAATGTTTCACCTTTTTTATTAAAACATGTTTATACAGCATATAATCTTTTGGAAATGACTTTCTGCTCATTGTTAAAAACATATAAAATTAATACTCCCTCTACGTATTTTATTTCAGTTTATAAAATTAATATATTTATCTCTATCAATGTTTTAATTTTTGAAGATCTTATATATATATATATATATATATATATATATATATATATATATATATATATATATATATATATATATATATATATATATATATATATATATACAGGGTGATTTTTTTTTAAACTGACACTACTCAGAGCCATCTGTAGCGCGGTATATCAGACGGAATTCCACAAAAAATTATAGAGGGAATAAGAACGACATGTGAAAGAGTATCCATGAAAAAAAAAGTTCCAAAAGTCGCAGATAGGGGAAGATATGGCGCTGTTGTTTTCGGCGCACCCGAGAATTTACATAAAAGTCAAGTAAACCATCAAAATACAAATTCAGGGCTATGTTTTCGACATCAGCGCCAGTACTTCGGGCTATAAAGATAAGGGATTAAATACCGAAAAAGTTGTAAGTAGACAAATGGACAACAAAGAAATTTCACTGCAACACCACTTTATGCAGCAAATTCACTTCTCCCTCCTTCAATATGACCACAGTCCTGGTGGACGACACATTGCATCCTGAACACTATGTTTTCAACGGCCATGTGTAACATGTTACCAGGAATGTCCATCAAAGTCCGGGAAATGTCATTTAGGGCTGCCAAGTTCGAGACTCCACCAAGATACATCTTCGACTTTAAATAACCCGACAGAAAAATGTCACATGGGTTACGTCCGGGGAGCGAGGTGGCCATGCAGGTCGAAAAAAAACGACTGATGACCCTTTCTTCTATAAAGCGAAGGCGTAATAGATTCCGCACTTTATAGCCCAAAATACTAGCTCTGTTGTCGAATACGTAGTCATGAATTTGCATTTGAGGTTTTACTTCAGTTTTACGCAAATTCTCGGGTGCTCCGAAAACAGTAATGCCATATCTTCCCCTATCGGTGACTTTCGGAACAATGTTTTTACACGGAAACTCTTTCCCATGCCGCCATTAGTCCCTCTATCAATTTTGGTGGAATTCCGGCTGATACATCGCGCCACAGATGGCTCTGATTAGTGTCAGTTTAAAAAAAATCACCCTATATATATATATATATATATATATATATATATATATATATATATATTTTAATTAAAGAATCGATTCTATTAATTTCATATTATCACAGCAGCAGAGCGGCCATGGCCCTAGAGAATCCTGGAGAGAATGTAATCTTAAAATGATACTTTATCATTTTAAGAGGAAATTCATTTTAAGATTGAAGAAAAAATAAATTACTATAATCTGTTCCTAAATGAACTCGCTCTTGAAAAATAACATAAGAAGTAGACAAATAGATGAATGAAATATGTTTCCAAATGTATTTTAAATACACTGAAATGCCACTGAATTAGGGATACCTACCTAGTAACGAGTTGGGCCTCCTCTGGCCTTGATAACGGCTGCCACACGACGAGGCATAGATTCAACAAGTTTCTGGAAATGTTCCACGGGAATGGCTTGCCAAATATTGGTTAAAGCTGTCCATAATTCAGTAAGGTTCTTTGGTGCTGTGTGATGGCCTTTCACGCCTTATTCCAAAACATCCCAAATATGCTCAATAGGATTTAAGTCTGGGCTTCTAGGCGGCCAATTCATGACAAAGAAGTCAGAGGAATGCTCATCCAACCAGCTAGTAGCAAACCAGGACTTGTGAGAGGTACAGTTGTCTTGCTGGAAAACTCCATTACCGTGCGGATAACAGAAAAGCATAAACAAATGGAGGTGATCACCCAGCAACTCTACGTACCGAATTGCATTGAGGGAGGTTGGAACACGCACCAAAGATCCCAAACTGCGCCACGAAAAAACACCCCAGACCATGATTGAGCCACCATGCCCTTGTACAGTTCCAGCCAGGCATGCAGGATCCTTGGCTTCATGAGCCTGACGCCATATTCTCAGCCTCCCGTCGGCGTTAAGTAGTCGGAATCGAGACTCATCACTCCAGATCGAAGGCGTCTAAATCAGGCAGTTTACCCATACTGGCAATTCCAACAACTAATTCAGAACAACCACAGTACGCGCTATATATGCAGTTACCACAGCTCCCTCACTTGCGCATACATGATACGGAGCGCTACACAATTTGCATAGGCTTTGCTATCCCTAATTCAGTGGCACTTCAGTATATATATATATATATATATATATATATATATATATATATATATATATATATATATATATATATATATATATATATATATATATATACTAGCGGCCCGTCTCGACTTTGTCCGGATTGAACAAAATATTATACCAATAAATTTCCAGTTGATAGCCAATAAATTGTAAATATTTTTTTACCTTAAATGTCCAATAAAAAGCGTTGTTCCAAATGTAGTTTTCTTCAATAAACCCGTTAACGTTGCCAGTTTCAAAAATCCTTTTTGTATTTATCAATACCTCCTCTACTTGAATCTTAAAAATATTAAACCTTTTCCTTACGGGGTGGGATAGCATATATCCGAAGCACATACTCTCGAAAAATACGGTGTGATGTCGGCAGAGGTATGGTCTCGAATTCCACTTCGTTGTGACTTTCCTAACGTCTTTTCCCCCAAAGAACAATTTGGTGACATTCTGGGAACGGAGGGTGAATCTTGCCGAAAAGGACTGAATAATAATCTTCTGTCGTTATAGGTAGAGGCTATTTCTTTTCAGGCGAGAGACATCGGAAGGGCGTTTCACGCGCGGTTCATCCATTTTCAGACATTTGAGAAATGACAGAGGCACGGAGTGCAGATGAAGTACTATTGAAATTCTTCTTCAATAGTAAGAAACGAATAAGAAAGCAATTAACCACTCTTTCCCCTGACCCCCCACGCTGAATATCTCCCACGTAAATTGGGGATAGGAAGTAGATAACATTTTCCCGTTGTAAAGAGTGATTTCGAAAAACGGATCCCGTAAGCTAAAGGGTGTTGCTATGGTTACTTGACTGCGGTTGACAAAGGAAAAGATGTAAGGTACATTTTAATGTACAAAAGTTGTACATTACCCTCCATATACAAAATCTGCTCTCTCTCTTCATATATTATTATAGAAGTATAGATACACATTGGTATCCCAAAATTAGAATAAGATATGAAATAAAAATACAAAAATAAAAAAGGATTTTAAGTAAAGAATTTTTTAAAATTATAATAAGCACCTAAATTAATATTCAAAGTAATATTACGTTATTTATTAACTAAAGTTAATTTTTTAAAAGAAAGAGGTGTGCTTGAGACGTAGTTTTATTCAAAAATAAAACAGGATTTTAAGTAAAGAATGTTTTTTTAATTATTTTAAGCACCTAAAATAGTATTCAAATTAATATGACGTTAGTTATTAATTAAAGTTAATTTTTTGAAAGAAAGAGGTGTGCTTGAGACCGTTTTTTTATTCAAAAATAATAAAAGGATTTTAAGTAAAGAATGTTTCTTTATTATTTTAAGCACCTAAAATAGTATTCAAATTAATATTACGTTAGTTATTAATTAAAGTTAATTTTTTAAAAGAAAAAGGCGTGCCAGAGAACGGCTAGGTTCGAACCACTATCGTCAGAACAGAAGCCCACTGCGATAGCACCATGCTTAGGATCGTTGAAGACTTCGGCACAAAAAGCGGTAGAGGACAGTAGCGGTAACAATGGAGGTTGTTAGGATTAAACCCCTAACTTTATTTCTACTGATCAGATATACATAATATATATGTCCATCTGGAATAATATACCTTTCAAACAGTGAAAGAATTTTTCAAATAGGTGCAGTGGTTCTGGAGATTACCCTCCACGTAAAAATCGCTCTCTCTTTATATATATATATATATATATATATATATATATATATATATAGTTTACAAATGTAAATTACTTAATAGGAAACAAAAATGAGTCATACATACACATTAAGATACAAAAATACTTAGCACCACACCAAGCAATGAGACACGAAACTCATGCACACTCACTTTTATAGACATAGTAGGGATAAACATCGCCGTATTAGGGAAATGTTCGGTGTTGCCAATTTATTTTAAAACGATTCTCACAATCTTTATTGTCTAAATTGAAAAACTGGGTTACAATTGATACGAGGAAATTGACAGGAAAACCCTGGTCAATAGCTATAGTTATGAATTTAATTATACTGACGTCCATAGATATTTGTTTGAAAAAAGATGACAGTTTACCTTTAATTTTACATATATCTTGCATTTTTTTTCAGTTGTAGAAAGCTGTAACTGGAATATTTATACAGATGAGACTTTGCCAGTAAGCAATGGCACCTTATCGTATCAAAGTAAAGAGCACTGAATGAACTACTTCGAGCTCTTCTGCAAAATGTAGAGATTGCGAATTATTTGCTTTTAACTTTGATGTGCACGCACTCATGCCAACACACACACACACACACACACACACACACACACACACACACACATATATATATATATATATATATATATATATATATATATCAGAGAATGACATTGCTTTCATTTCAGTAGACTGAAATTCTATTTCAAATGTGGCAGTCTGTTCTAGAGTCTTCATTCTTTTTCATTAGGCGATACACCCAATAGCGGAATGAATCGGGCTAGGTGATCAATAAAACCATTATCGAACATCCTCCAGTGGAACTCCTGCCTTAGCACGAGATCACTAATAACAGTCGTGGACAGATAATTGACTTGGCACAGGAGTTTTTGGGATTGGCCGGGGTTAATAACGGAAATAATTTGACAGCTCGGGACATAGTAACGACACGGCTATGGGCTTTGTCGAAGTGGGGTGAATTAGGGTTGCCATTATGAATTACGTATGGAATGTATTTCAGATAGCTTGACAATTCGTTATTAAAATATCTATCAGTGTAAACTTTATTTCATTTACGTGTGGCACAAGGAATCAACGTGTAATTTTATATCATCCTCCATTTAATTGATTATGATTTTACAAAGTTTGTAATTGTTTGTTTGCTTAGATGAGCTTTTTTTGAAAATTTCAAAGACTGGAAGTTAAAGTTAAAAATGATCCTGTCATATAAGAGAGCAATAATCACATAGGAATGTATGGAACAAAGATTCAGAAATGAAAATCCAGCAATTCCGCGTCTTTGTTTATCATCCTGACTAGGTTTATGTTTCCGGTCATACATTCCGATATGATTCTGTTTAGTTTGTGAGTTTTCTACCTCCGCTAGAAAAATGAGATCCACTAGTTATCAAAAATTTAGGGAAAATCACAAAAAGAGGAATAACACGTTTAAAACTAGGCTAATCTGTTTAAAATTTGAATATGTTGTTAAGTAAAAGGTGCTGAACAATACTACATTATGCAAAATAGTGGCGCTGCAGTCGTAATACGCCATTTGCGAGGAGCATAAAAGTCCATGTCTCAGAGCAAGGCGACAATTGTCCCTACGAGGCTGAGATTAGACATCTGGTAGAGCCAAAATGTAATAATGTCTTCCAAGCATCATCTGAAGAACTGTGATGTCGAGCTTTTGGGAGACTAGAGGCAGGACAATGTTCAGACAGAAGTGGCCAACTGGCTAAATGTGAGTCCGCCTGTGGTTCATAGACTTTGGCAACAATTTCTAACCACGGATTCAGAATCTAGCCAAGGGCTGCCGTATACTACGACGAGTGCCGTTGACCAATATTTGTCATTATGCGCACGAAGGAATGGAATCGCAACTCCGTCTGAACTCATATCATCCCTCGCTGCAAGCTCCGGAAGGTTGGTATCAACGTCAACAGTGTGTAAATGGCTTCATGAAGGTGGTCTTTTTGCGAGGTGACCAGTCATTTGCATTACGATCACGTCATTCCATAGGCTGGAACGTTTGCAACGGGCACGTCAACATGTCCACTGGACGCGTGATAATGGAGGTCTGTTCTCTTTACGGATGAGACCAGGGTTTGCCTCCAAAGCGATACTAGGCGTATTTTGATTCGGAGAGAACCTGGAACTCGTTTTCAAATATCACACATCCGTGAAAGAGATGCATTAGGATCAGGTAGTGTCTGTGTTTGGAGTGGTATCTCTTTGGGTGGACGCACAGACCTCCATGTCTTTCCCCGTGGAAATGTGAATGCTCACACCTATACAGATGTCATCCTTGATGTTTATGTGCGCCTTTATACCGGGGCAATAGGTGAGGCTTTCGTGCTTTAAGACGATAACGCTAGAACGCACAAGGCTGACATCGTGGATGCGTATCTTGAGCAGGAAACAATTCAGCGCATGGAGTAGCCAGCTCGATCCCCGGACCTGAATCCTATCTATCATGTTTGGGACGCTTAACCCTTTCGCGACGGCAGTTCCGATCACGCGCTTTCCTCTGAGGCCGGAAGTTTTTCTCGTGAGCGTACCCTCCAGGCCGGCGGACTTTTAAGAGCTAAGCCTAAAGTTACGAAAAATTCCGAAATAGTAACATTTACAAACAAATCTATTTATTTAAGCTATATATGGGTTACTTACACATTCTTTTATTATTTTTCCACTAAAAATTTTTGTTATACAGTTTAAAATATTTTTCGCTGGGACATAATGTCGAAATCCTACTCTCCCTTTCCACAGTAAGATACTTTCATCAACTGATATATTCCTATCAGGAATATATCCAGAATATGTCAATAATATATCAAGAACTTTGAAAGTTTTGAATGATTAAATCTAAAAAAGGTTTAATTTTTTCAATCTTTTTGGCATTAGTAGAAGTGAAATGCAAGTATCGAAGAATTTCGATGCGTTGGTCCCGACTCATAACCTTACTGAAAAAAGGTTTTGCAATCATTGGATTCGTTGAGTAGTACATCTTAATTTTTGGTTTTTTCACGATACATTTGGTTTTTTCACATTAAAATTGTCAAAGCAAATTAAACAAACATTTCTTCTTTAGTTACAGGCAAAAATACTTCGAGGATAAACTCTGTTCACTTTCCGGATTTATGAACCTCTCATACGCATTAATTTGGTTAGTATAATATAATACGCATTAATTTCGTTATTAAATCCATTACAGTTTCATCAAAAAAACATCTGAAATAATACAATTCATTTGATACAGCATCATCGACTTTTATTCCGCATGCCGCTGTGAATGTTAGTAGAGTTAAATCCCTTACGGGAGAAGACCACAAAGAAGTACCGTCCCGCGATATACTCAGAATAGAAATGTCTGATATATCTTCATAATCACTCTGATCTCCGTGTTCCAAATAAACAGATTCACCCGACGAGATTTTTGTATCACTGTCACTACTTTCATTTTCAGACACATTTCTTATCAATTCAGAAATTTCGTCTTCTGTTAAATATTTTCTCCTTTTCTCTATATTAAATCATCAAAGGAAAGAAATCTCACTGCAACAGAATCTGATTCTGACTCAAAACCCATATACCCAATGCTACAATCCCACCGCAAAAGAAAAATAAACAAAGATATCTCGTAAACAAAGACCACGTGCAAAGTTAAAATGCCCTACCCGCTGACAGCCAAACGCAATATATCCATTCCTCCGTTTGTTTACATAAAACGATAGACCGCATGTGATTCATACTAGTCTTGTTTTCGAATAGAAGGTCCCAACTACGTGTACTCCAAATTTCATAGACATGCGGTGCCATCTTGTGCCCCAAAAATTAACTAATAAAACGTTCCGAACTACTGACACGTATAGGTGACGATCGGCCAGAAACGCGGATAGCTGCTGTCACGTATACGTGACGTTCGCCGCGAAAGGGTTAAGGACGACGTATAGCTGATCTAAATTCTCCTCGTAGGACCCTATCCACGCTTTCAACTACTCTGCAAGAGCAATGGCTCTCACTTCCTACCAAACTCATAGACCGCATAATTGACAGCATCACACAATGCTGTCACACAATGCTGTTATCGCTGCATGTGCTGTATTGCTTCTCGGGGGGATAATACGCCATATTAAATGTACTTTTCCTATATCAAACTGACACATCCGATTTGTTCATTTTTACATATTCTATTTTCTATAACACCATAATTTTCTGGCGATTTCTTTTTATGCTATTTTATACCTACCTATGTGTCGTATAATGTGTATACGTTTCATTAAATTCTACGCTTAACTTTTTGAGTAATCGCTATTTTTTAGACGTTTCCTTAATTTTTTATAACCAGTGTATATCCGGCTAACTAGTGGGGGTGGTAATAGGTACGGTCCGATTTAGTAAACAGCGCCCTCCAGCGTCAGGTTTGTGTTTTCGGTCATACATTCATACGGGTTTATTGCTCGCCTTGAGGCCTGCTATCCCCCCTCTGAAATTATCGGCTGAATTTTGGAACACCCTGTGTGTATATATATATATATATATATATACAGTCGAACCTCCATATATCGAACTTCCCCATATCGAAATTTTCTATATATCAAACTCTTAGCAAATCTCCATGTTCATTACATAGAAAAACTGTTTCTATACATCGAAAAAATCTCTATATATCGAATTTTTTTTTCACGACATATTGGGAGATTGTATTCCACTTTAGGATAAAATCTCCCAATTTTTAGCGTTTGAAACAATGCGTCGTGGACTTCAATTCGCGGAAAATGTCCCTGATGAAGTTTTTAGTGGATTGAATAAATGCGAGCATTTCTTTGATGAACTTTCCGCAAAACTGGCTGTTCAGGAAGATATTCGTAGTTTTTTTTTAAAGAATGTAACTGTGATCGCTGTAACCACTGTCTGAATTGTTTTTTTTTAAAAGGTATGAAGTACTCAATAAATCTTTCATATTAATTCATTTTTTAGTTATTGACTTTCATTTACTGTGATTCACGTATAAATTAGAATTGGAGTTTCGTATTCGAAAATTAGCTTTACTTTTAATGTTTTAGGAGATTTATGATAAAATTAAGATCAATTCTATATATCTAAATTTCTATATATCGAATTTTTTTCCGACATTTTGTTACTTCGATATATGGAGGTTCGACTGTGTATATATATATGTATATATATATATATATATATATATATATATATATATATATATACACATACATAACAATGCGCATTGTTTATGTATTATAAATTTTTTTAAAGATTTCACATATAATGCAATATTATCTTTTAAAATTTCTTCAATGTTTACAGTCTTTGCATAGCAACAAGAATCCACATCACTCCATCTTAAGTGTCACACCTAATCTTCGCCAGTTCAGCATAACACGCTTTAGGGCCAACCCAGCAAGGATCAGAGATATGCGCCATTACATAGCATATCAATTATTTTACATATCATTTGCTGTACTGGGGATAGTGTTGCATAAATCTTCCTGTGACAGTTTACATGTCTAGAAAATATCTCTAGTGAAATGTATATAATATATTGTTTCACCACACATGCTTGAATCTAGTGTGTTTACGTCTCTTATGATAAATTATTTTTATTCAATCATTTTTTTTCTTTGCATGTTGCTTAAAGGGGTCATAATGGTCTGATAGTATTAATATACCCCACAACAATTATTTTTTAGAGCAGTAAATTACAAAATTATAAATAACAAATACTGTGCGCTTTATCCTTTGAATGTATCAATGCATTTTTCAAGGCAATTTTTTCGAGTTGCATTCTTTTATATTACCGTAATTTGAAGAATTATTTGGCAAATTCTAAATATTGAACCATAAATAATTTCTGAAATAATTTTATATAGTATTTCAAAATATTTTTCAATTTGTTCTTACTCAGACGTTTAAATAGCTGGAAACGAAAAATACATGTCTTAGACCAAATACATCACTTTTAATATAATTGCATGATTCTTTCTCTAAACATCATCAATAAGTAATCCGAAAATAAAAGAAATTTCCAAAAATAGAATTTTTTTATCATTTGTACACATAAACAACTTACGTGTAAAAGTCAAAAGAATGGCTTTCCGCTTTTCTAAGTGTCAAAATTTTCTATTCCTCCTGAGAGATCATTTTAATGCTTCTACCGCCATTGAAACAAAGTTCCCCTCTTTTCAAGAATTATGGTGAAAGCTTACAATCTGTGGACAGTATAAAATAATTAATTGGGTCATGAAAATGATTCCTGCATGACTTGCACTCTTTATATTAAATGTTAGAAACAAATGTTTATTCTCTCTCTCTCTCTCTCTCTCTCTCTCTCTCTCTCTCTCTCTCTCACTCACTCACTCACTCACTCACACACACACACACACACACACACACACACACACACACACACACACACACACACACACACACACATATATATATATATATATATATATGTGTGTGTGTGTGTGGAAAGTGAAGTAAGCCGAATCCCACATCCGACACCCCACTGTGCAAATAGAAGAAAGCGAACACCTCCAAGTGACGCAAGCAGCCGTTTCTCGGGCATTCGTATAAAAGGCCGGCGGTTGGATTCGCAAGGCAGGCGGTCGAGTCTCTCACTCACTCGTAGAAGAGAGACGGTGCGTACTTCTAGCTGAGTAGAAGAACGAAGTGACCTTGAGTTCTCGTGAAGGAAATACACGTGCAGTGCCTACAAGAGCATAATTATAATCGTTCAATAAATCTACAATTTATTCATAAAGAATTAACAAGTCATATAGGAAATCCCCCATTGGCCTATAATTTATTTCGATATTCACAAAATGTTCAAATTAGTTTGTTATTTATGAATATTTGAACTATAAAATCTGAGACCATTCGAAATACACGCTATAAGTGATTTATTACCTCGACCCTATTTCACCCCACATCAACAAATGCCTTAGCTCTGTCGTCCTTAAAGTCCCAAGCTGTCAAAATATTCGGGTTATTAACTGCAGAAAATCCCAGAAACTCCTGTCCCAAGTCACTTGTCTATCCACGTCTGTTATTAGTGATCATGTGCTAAGGCCAGCTCTCTATTGCAGGATGTCCAATGGCAGTTTTATTGATTACCTTGCCCGACTCATTAGAACGTTAGAGACGTTACGTAATGAAAAAGAATTAAGATGCTAGACCCGAGTGCCGAATTATCATTGTGGTGAGAAAATCTAATTTATTCTGGTAAAATGAAACGCAAATAAATGTTTAAAAGCAATATTATATATGTATATCTACTGGATAAATTTGGAAAATACGGTAGAAGTTAATGTCGAGGAAGTTTAAATTGGAATTTCTACTTATTTTATATTTGTTAACAAATAATTATGAGCTCCACAATTTCTTTTAGTTTCATTTGCATATATATTTTTAACGGGCGTAATAGTTAAGTTAATATTCAATCTAAACAAATTGCAAATTTCTCGGTATTGCCTGTTGCCAAATTCTCTGAACCTTACAGGCCTACAGGATATAATGGAATCTGGAATATCAATTATATTATATAGAGTCAATGCTTATAACAAAGCGTCTTTGTTATAAGAACCATTGTTTTAATCATTGATTTCTGATATAGTGGAAACATAGAAGCTGATTTAAATCGTTGCATCTACAGTTACAATTTAACATTCACATTTGAGAAATATTACTCGCTTTCCCCTTATAAAATAGGTTGTACTGGCATTGTCTTAACCAGAACATGTAGGAATACAGTTTTACAAGTCAGAGGCCAGTATATTTCATATAGTTCCTTTTTCTGGATACTTTGAAGTTTGAGATATAATTTTAACGTTTGCAAAATATTCACTTTTTGGAGTAAAATATTTTTTTGTTTACTTCCATATTCAATATTATCCTTCTTGCTTCCAACAACAGCAAAGGTAAGAATCATTTGCTCAATAACTTCCTTTCATTTCAGAAAAAATTAAAAACAACTCAAAAACAATCATTGAAAAAAAACCCATCAAGTTGGGCTGTTTTTCCCAAGTTCAAATTTCTTATATAATGGATCCTGAGGGAAATATATTTATAGACGTAAAATTATATTATATTATATATATATATATATATATATATATATATATATATATATATATATATATACCTTAATATTGGGAAAAAATTCATATGTAATTTTAAACAACATTTTCTTTTGTATTATATGTCAAAATTTATCAAATAGATCCCAAAATATACACAGCCCTTCGTAGATGTAGCTAAATGTATGTTGTTGTTTTTATTACTAATACTTTTACGGCCTGTTATCTAGCTCCCACTTTGTGTTTTTCTTTTTTTTAAGGTTTTACTGCTCATCCGAAAATCTCGCTGAGCCTTAAAAAGAAATAACCGACAGCATTAAATTAACCCAAAAGCTTATTTCTATTTCTTTTAGTACTTCCAAAACTCTCGAAAGAAAATTTCTCGATATCTCCTAAGTGAAGTCATGAGGGAATTCTATAGTTATCCGTTAAATATTAAGCGCTTGTAAGAGCCAAAAAAGTTTCATTAGGAAAAATAATATTTACCATATATGTGTATGTTTATGGGAGAAAGAAAATATCTCCGTACAAATGTTACTCATAGGGTTTATTTTTAAAGCTTTTCTTTTAGTTTCCTTTTCATTATAATCTAAAAATTTCAATAAGTGACAAAGCAATAAAACAAGGGGATTTATAGATGTTTTTTGCTTATCGGTAGAAGATACACGCGATACATAAAGCAACTTATACTAACTACCCTATTAACCTATAATTTCTATATTTATAAAATGTTCATACCACCTTGCTATTTATGAACATTTAAACAATAAAATCTGAGACCTTTCGAAATACACACTGGGAGTAATTGATTTTCGCTACCCTCTTTCACCCCACATCAACAAAGACCTTAGCCCCGTAGTCCTTAAAGACCTAAGCTGTCAAACTTTTCGGGTTATTAAATCCAGAAAACCCCAGAAACTCCTGTCCCATATATACGTCTGTCCACGTATATATGGGTTATCTGTCCACGTCTGTTATTAGGAATCATGTGCTAAGGCAAGCTCTCTACTGCAGGAATTTCAATGATAGTTTTATTGATAACATTGCCTAATTCATTAGAAAGTTCGACATGTTACGTTATCAAAAAGAATGAAGATTCTAGATCTGAGAGGGTTTGTAAATGTGATGTGAAAAGGAAGTTTAATCTGATGAAAGAAAAATAATTAGCATTTTTAAAGCAATATATATATATATATACAGTGGAATCTCGATCTATCGTTTTCCAAGGGACCGATTGAAATGAACGATAAATGCGGGAAAACGATAGATGCGGAAACATAACAAAGCAATATGATCGTTGGGACTGGATAAATGAACGACACATACGGGAAAACGATGGATCCGAAAACGATCGATCGAGATTCCAGTGTATATATAATCAGGGTGATCGGAAAATGTCTGGTCAAAATTTAAAGCGTGTTAGAGAAGATGAATATAAAAGGATTCGCAGTACAATGCGTGCCCGGCAACGCCACGTGAAAATCCTGGAGAGTAAAGAAAGTGGAAAGGTAAAAGGAAAGAGACACAAACAAATGCAACACGTGCTTTATTAAATCAACATGTCACAGCAAATACTCGAAAGAGCGACCACCAATAATAATACAAGCTTCACATCGCCGCCGCATGAAACGACGTACATTAGCAAAAATACTGTTGCTGTTGGCATAAACACACTTGGCTGTTGTTTTGGAGATGTCCTGCACATTCTCAGAAGCAACAGCTAATCTGGCGACGAGATCGACGTCGGAGTCCACATGGGTATTTGGCCCCACAGAAAGAAATTCAAGCAGGACAGATCTGGTGATCGTGGCGGCCAGAGAACAGGTCCACCACGACAAATCCTCTGGTGTCGATATGTAGTGTGCAGGTAATTCCTGACATCACGGCTAAAATGAGCCGGCGCTCCATCTTGTTGGAGTGCTTTCTTGAAGCAGCGGGGAGCATCTTCGCTTTCGCGAAACTGTCTGTGCACTGTTCGGAAAGTTTGACGATTCGGTATTTCTCTGTTGAGAAATCGTTCAATATACAACCTTTGCGCAGCTCTCCCATTTTCATTCGTAATTCCATAATTCAGATAGATATCTGCTAGTTCAGCATTTGTAAAGCGCTGCATGCTCTATGACATCACAGCGGGGAATGACAGCTTCCCGCATTGCCGGCTTGTTTCGAATGCTCTACACAGCGCCCTCTACCACCTTCACGCGGAATTTCCGGACACACATTGTAATGCGAATCCTTTTATATTCGTGCCCTTTAACCCCTTTAAATTTTTGCCAGACATTTTTCGATCACCCTGTATATACTTAATAAAGGCGTGTGCGATTTATTCTCAGTGAAATAGCAACGATTATATAAAATCACCATTGATGTACAGTTATTTTCGTCATTAAAAAACACATGGAAGACTAAGATCCAATTTCAAACCTTTTTTGCTAAAGAAAAAAAATGTGAGCTATAAGTAAGGGTGCAGTCTCAGCTGATCTCTTTAGTTGCTTTTGCAGTGATGGGGTCATATTTGTTTAAACGAGGGTTAAACTAGACGTAACCTACAGTTTAAAGAGAATTCCGAATGACTACATACACCTAGCCAATCTTAGGTTTTTAACCCACAGTTCTAGTTTAATCTGTAAGACCCCAAAACTACCTGTCACTAATGTTGCGTTATTCCTGGAACCTATCACCAACGCTCCGTCTCATAGTAAAGAAAAAAAATTACGGTTAGATTTAATTTCTATAAATTCTTGCGAGATCTACGTGTTAAAATCAAAACTTTTTTTTTTCTTTTCCTCCGCATTTCCTTCTAACTTTATTACCTAATTTCAATACTATGTGTCTAGATATATGACATCATTTGATCACTATTACAACCAACAGGCTATGCTGGTGCAAAAGAAGAAAGTTACATGTTCTGGTTAGAGGAAACAAAATTTCTTGCCTAAGTTCAAAGGATTTTTGAAATCCAGTTGAGCAACAGACCTTCTAGAAAGCAGCTGATCTACACAACGAAACAGATTTTTTAAAACAAAGGCTTTCACTAAATCATCCTCAAGTAGAACACGTGTGTGATATGTTAACATAGAAAAAAATTAAGCAAAGTTATTACAGTAAGCTAGGACATCACCAGCAGAATTGTTTTCTTCCCATAGTTGTAGGCACTTTGACAGTATGTACTTCGCATTCTCTGACATTGGCCCAAGAAGACTCGCGAAGTTTTAGATGGCTACTTTATTACGGGACCACCATTTATCTGAGCCAGCATTGCTGCCTAAGAGGAGGACGACATGTAAACGACCAGGCCATATCCGGGATTTGAACCCAAGCCCATTGCGTGGCAGTCCTGAGCGCTAACTTCTGTACTATGTGGACGGCTGTCATGAAATTGAATCGGATAAATGGAGGATTTTCTCCAGCCAACTGGGATAAGCCGTACGCCTCTGAGTTACAGTCGTTGTTGTTGTTGAAGATACGCAAGATGCTAGTAAGGGTGTGTCTAAAAATTCAAATGTGATGTATATTTTTGCGACCAGTAATTCTACACATCTCTCTTGAGTACATGTAGACGTGGACAAATGCTTTTCATTTATTATGTGCTCCTCAGCAAGGAATAACTGATACGTTATCGGAAGAGACAGGAATTCCAAAATCTGAATGTCTGTAAATTTTTATTGCTGACTGACAATGTGAGGTTAACCAGCCCACATCGGAAAGAATCCTCATCTATCACGAATCGAGGTACAAAATTTAGAGTTAAACAACAACACTATAACCTTTTTGTAATGAAAGTGTAACTACAAGCGTCAACGCACGTTTACATGTAGCCAAAAATTTATTAACTATCATTAGTTACGTCTAGTCTCGTTGAAAGTCGTATACATCCGTTGTTCTTGTTGTTGTCGTTTCTTACGCCCCCTGGCTGGCAGGTATTCCATTCCAGGTCAATATAGGCTTGCGGTCTGAAGGGTGCGACTCCGGTTTATAAATGTACCTCAAGGGTCGGAGTCCGAAATAGCCAGGGACCCCTCAATTTTGATTGGCAACTCCCAAGGGTGACATCTAGGCGGATCGTGCCTTCCACATCCTCTGACTTCAGAAAAAGGACTTTTCGGTCTACAGATTTAACGTGTCCAATTCCGGCCTAGACACAAAGGTATTTAACCCTTTGAGGAGCGCCGTTTGAACAGTGAAAACACCTAAGACTAGTCCTTTTTTAACTTGCATTCAATGTATTCCAGCTAAATCAGCAGAAAAAGGGTTACTACTGCCATCTGTTATCAGTTTAAGGAACTAAGAACATTTTGCAACCTTTAATTGGAAACAAAATTCAAGATTCTTTAGGTTAAATAAAATGGGAAACAAAGTTGCACCGTCCAAAAGGGGGAGGTTGATGACTCTGAAAGGGTTAATGGCGGTTGTCGAGATTCGATCCGAGCACCCTCAGTAGCCAAATACTACACGCTACTACTGTGCTATCTCCTCCCCTTACATCCCTTTTGAAACACCTTTTGATAGTATAATAATCTTAACTTTCAAATCTTACTTTTACATTTGTATTAGAGTGTAATCATTGAAGTAATTTATTGTTTGAAATTTTTGAAACTTCACAGTATCTTTCATTTGTATTTCTGTGAGGCTTATAAATATTGTTACGAATTTTGTAAATATTGCATTTTGTTTCATTAAAATGGCTTCTATGGAAGAACTCCTATAGCTATGTATTTAACGTGGGAGTCTATGGGAATCTCACCAAATATGAGAGTTTTCACCAAATTTGTGATGGATTTCGCGACTTATTTCGCCAACTTGCCGACTTAACCTTTCTGGAAGCTTCTAGAAATATCTAACTGTGACTGACCTACAGAGGGCGCTTTGGAAATCTATGAATATACCTGACAATGACATTGGATTTTTCTAGTGAGAATCGAATGTGCTGTAACTGTGGTAATTGGCGTGTATTGTGTTGCAAATTCTGTTATCCTGACTTGTGTTTTTCGACTTTGCTGCTGTATAGAAGACAGTTGTAATGTGTTTTATGTTTGAATTTGTGTATACACCTGAAGAATTTACAAAATAATAAATTTATTTTGTGTAAACTTTCCGAAGAGAACCTTATTTAATTGTAACGAACCCAGGAAAACGGAACAATATATTTTGAGATTAGATTAGTAATACATCCTAAATTCCTTTATTTTTCCATTTGCTTTTTAATGTTCTCACTAATACCTTATAATTCAGTTGAAATGAGAATGCAAACCATAAAGGGAGATATTATTAGCGTTAAATAATTCCAGCATTTATTACCGATGAAAAAAAAGTGAAAATCACCAATAGTTAATGGAAAAAAATGAGTATGATCGTTATTTTTCCCGGATTGATTTCAGCTAGATATTAAAAAATAATGTAATCTCTGAGTTACTTTCTTTATTCAAAGACATGAAGTATATCGATACGAAGTGAATATTAAGCAGTTCACTGATGCATTCATTTATATTTTTGATAATTATGTGGTGTTACAGTTTACATCACGTTCATCGAAAATAAATATTTAAATTTTAAAAAACTCCACCCAGTCCGGGATTTTCCTGTCTGTGTAGGATATTTATTTCTGGCGTAAATAAAAGCATATTTTAATTATAAGGTGCTGCAGTTTTATAACCGTTTGCGAAATCGAGGTTTTTTGAGCGAGCTATGAGGCATAAATTATTTTTAATGAATATTTCTCCATGTGTGAAATTAAGTGAGAGTTTACTATTATACCCGGCAGGAAAAACGAGTTTTTAAACGTCGTATGTTATTTCTTCCAGGACTGTAATTTTTATTTATAGAATTTATTGCAAGCTAGTAATTATAATTTTCGGTAGCCTACAAAAACGATATAGAAATCTTCGCAATAATTTTAAATATGTTATCAGCCGACGACGTTATTATGCACACCACAGTGAAATGTAATAAATAAAGACTTTATTAAAGTAAGAGAAAAATACTTCAATTAAAATACACTAAATAACTATATGTTATATCAGTTATCTTTAAGATATATGTTAAAGTTCTTTTTCAAGTATTATAGATGAAACATAGGAATCTCTAAAGGGGAAGACAATATGAAGTCAATTATGTCTCTAAATTTGTCTTTTTGATATTTTATCAATCATTTAATACACATTTCCTTATGATAAATATTTGTGATATATGGTCTGATACAATGTATATTTTCTCTCTCTCTCTCTCTCTCTCTCTCTCTCTCTATATATATATATATATATATATATATATATATATATATATATATATATATATATATATATATATATATATATATATATATATATATATATATAATATATATATATATATATATATATATAATATATATATATATATATATATATAATATATATATATATATATAATATATATATATATATATATAATATATATATATATATATAATATATATATATATATATATATATATATATATATATATATATATATATAATATATATATATATATATATATATATATATATATATATAATATATAATATATATATATATATATATATATATATATATATATATATATATATATATATATATATATATATATATATATATATATATATATATATATATATACATACATCATTTATCTAAACTTTGCAAATACTATAGCCATATGCATGGCACAGCCTAGCAGCTAACACAAAAGAACAAAAACACAGGTGCATTAGCACCCAAAGATAGAAATATAGATGAATGAACAGCCAAAAGACAAAAAGTCAAGCAATTAGACTGAAAAAAGTCAAAAAGATAAAGAAAATCATCTATCTTTGCTTGGCTCATCAGCCGTGGGTAAAGCAAAGAAACAATCAAACACAAGTGGTTTCTCCCTGGTGTCATATTAAAAAAAAAACTTTTATAATTAATATGGCTGAATCAGATGACAAAAAAACTAAAACAAATTGTCATAACACGACGGTCGTAAGTAGGTGCTACAAAATAACCGCTTATAAAAGAAATATGAGCACCACCCTACGGGACCACTTGTAGACCTGCAAATAAACGAAAAAAGAGCCATAATAAACTGCGTTAAAATATAAATCTTCGTATATAGGCTTCAGAGCTCGTACAAAAGAACAGACGACTTAGAAACGATGAACATTTCCGTCTATACCTTATATGCGTAAGCCAGTACACGTGCGGTCGTTCCATCACATACGTCAGCAGCCATCCTGCCCCGGGCGCCCAATGGCTTTAACCCGGGTCATTCATATTTTTTACGTGTGCAGTGGAATATCCAAATTAGCAGCGGCCGACCCAATATAGCAATCTAAAAAGTCCAACGGTATGCTATTATCATAATGTTGTTTCGCCTTGAAAATAAAAAATTGCTTACTAATAGCTTCTTTAGAATGACATATTCTGCAAAATCTTAGTATCTGGCATAAGGTAATGTTGATAAAGATTCTCTTCGCAATGTTTGATGACCAGTGTGTTAATGATATTACTTTAAAAGGGAACGTTATTCTTTTATCGTATACTGACATATATAAAAAACTGTTTTTTATTTCGAAAGCAATATCTAGGAAATCCGCGTTAAAAGAGCCGTCGTATGTATTTTTTAATGTAAGGCAGTCTGGATATACAGTAACCACCGCTTATAGTGATCAGTGGTTATAAGAATCAACCGTTTATAAGAATCAATATCGCGAAAACAAAAACAAATGTATTATTTCCATGTTAAAAATTTTCGCTATAAAGAATCAATCCACCGGTTTTAAGAATCAGTTTACACTCTTCGCTTTAATTTCATTTTTCCAAAAAAGCCACTTATACCCTCAAAAGGCACGGAGTTCTTTCTTTCTTTTTTTTGAAAGGAAGATTGATAAGATTGGATGGAATATAGTCGTAAAATTCATCCCTTTCTTTATTAGACATAACATAATAGTTTCCCCCTAAACGCTTTAGCACAACACTGTCCTAGTAGTTTGACACAGGGGCATCTTTACCCGTCCGGGTCCGATTTCACTTTTCTCCACTGACAAACAAAAATAGGGACTCTTTTTTTCCCACCTCCCACATCCTGGTTGCGGCTTCCTGGACCCTGAAACACATAAATCTTCGGCGAAGTGTCCACTATCACTTAGGCAAACGTGACATTTGTAGCATTCAGCACGTTATCAAACCGTGAAACGTAAGTAAGAAGGTGAATCTTCGTCTGAGACTATTAGTATTGAAAGAGGTATAAACAACCTCCTGAAAACTTCATTACGTCAAACTACCATAGAAAAATTTTTCTTGCTCCCTTCCTGTAGTTGAAATGTTAAAACTGTTAAGCAGGTATGTGGTAACAAATATTGAATTTTTTTCTTCTCTTACTATAATTATGTGTATCTACTTCTAGGTCTAGAAATTAAGTTGTATTTTTAAAGTTATAAAAAATAATTTTAATAAAAGATAATTGACATCAATTAAAGAGTATTTTATGGTAAATTATCTAATATATGTATATATAGGTGTGTGTGTGTGTGTATCTGTCCAAAAACCTAAATTTCGGCTATAAGAATCAACCGCTTATAAGAATCAAAAATAGTAATAACAAACGTGATTCTTATAAGCGGAAATCACTGTATATTCTCTAATCTGAAATTGTCTGGCGTATTAAAAATAATAAGATCATCAATATAACGAAAAATCTTTAAATCCAAATTAACAGAATCCGACATATTGTATGCATGCTCATAATAAAATAAAAATAGGTTGGCTGCAGTACTGGAGTAACTAGTTCCCATAGCTATTCCATTTGTTTGCAAAAAAATATCCTTTCCGACCTTAACAAAGTTATTAAATAAACAGAAATTGCAGAGATCGTAAAATAAAGTAGATCAAACATCCGTCAAATCCTCCCGGACGTCATCGTACAGTTGAATTAGGACATTTTTCAAAGCTGCAATTGGTATGTTCGTAAATAAGTTTTCAAAATCATAGGTGTGTATTGAGTTGATATTTTGAAAACCGTTACCCATACTCGCCACAAGTTCTATACTATTATAAATTATCCAGAAACTGTTTTTGTACTTATATTTTAACACATTTAGAATCTTTTTTAGGTATTTTTCAAACCTCAGATTAAAATTATTGCCAATACTTTTTACATTGCTACATATAAAACGAAATTTTACAGGGTTTTTATGAAATTTTGGAGTACAAAACAAATAGGGAAGACTTCTCTCAGAAACAGGAATGCCACTTTTTCTTGCGAAGGCACCAAATTTTTTAAATAATACGTTAATATCCTGATTATATAATCTATACGTGTTACATTTAACTCCGCTTTAATTGTATTTATAAAAAATTCCTTTCAAATTACTGAAAATTTGATCCAGCTTTATCTATGGGACAAAAAACAAATTTATTTCTCAGTGCCTTAACTTTCTGATAAATCGTTTTATTCCATCTGTGGTATGTATGCTCATTATAATTGATATAACGTTGAAGAAAATCTTCAAAATAAATCAAAAGCCTTGTTTTCCATTCACGGAACAAAATTAAAGGTGTAACATATTTGTAGCTAAGGCCCAAATTGTAGTTGTCCAGATTCCTTTTAAAAACGTCGCAAGCTGTTTTAAATTTGAGTTTTTTATTTAATCTAAATTTTGTGCCAAGAAGTAAAAATGACCGAATAACATTATCTTCTATGATATCCAGATCGCCTGTAACTACATGTCCCAAGTTATCATCTACAAATTTTGAACCAGCATATTCAGCACATACTCAAGTCACATCGACACCGCCAGCACGAACCAAAGCACCGTAATTAAAAAATAACTTGCTAAAAGTTTCGTGTACCTTAATGTCGGTATCACTGTGATGACCTTTACAGGAAAAACATCAAGATTGTCTTTGACAGCATTGTGCAATTTCCGAAAATCAAAACTCTTTTGTTGAAATTCCAAAATAAAATAACTCTTTGTACTAGTGCTATTAATGCCTCCTATTCTGTAAGATAATATATCCCTAGTAAGATCCATAAACTGTTTATCATGGCTCTTAAATGTGTTCAACATCTTTTGTAATTTCTTAAGTGTTTTGACCTTAAATATGAACAATTCAACCTTCACATAATTTACATTTAGTTCCGTGCAAAATTTCTTAACTAAATTTTCCAAAAAGAGTTTAGGTACAATATTGTTGATATCGCGTGCATATTTATGGCTTCCTCTATTTCCTCTACTGTATTCAAAACACCTGGTGTCAAATAATTTTTAAAATAAACTGTAGACACTATTACCATCGCTTAAACTTCTATTATAATTTAAAACAGTATTCAAACCGTACGGATGCATCGTACGGTGTTTTAAAATCTGAATATTTTCCTCCCTTAATCTATTGTCACTATCGGGTACTGTCTTTAATATATTAATCCTTATATTTTCGAAACCATGCCTATTGAAGTGTAATACCTCGGAAGTTGAATTTTCGCTGACTCTATTTACATTCGACCTATGCAGGTTAATCCTAATAAAGAGGTGTTTACATCGCTTTTCAAGAGGATCCCAGGCTTCATTGGGTTTCAGCGTACAGTTTAGCATCACGGAATACATTCAATTCCTTAATAAATAGATTCCAAAACATCCCACGAATGGTGTTTATTGCTCCCACCTGCGGAATTCGGAGCTTATCCACACGGCTATGTATCAGAACTATTGTCCTGAACTATTTCTGTTCAGAGGTAGTCCGAAAAGTTTCATATAATTTTGAGTGTCACGTTTTCTATTTCGGGCTTGGTTCGAAGAGAGCTCGACAGACCAAGGTCTAGAAATTAAAGCTCATTCAGAACGATAACAGGAATCAGTGCCAACAGCGGAATCTGAACTCATTTACTTTAGAACCGTTGGTAAGGCCACTTTTGGTCTGACACATGAATGGTTTTGTGTTATACTTCTCAGGACTTTTGTGTCAATAATGAAATTTATGATTTCAGTTTTGTTAAAATAGCAGTAAATAAAATAATTATATATATAAATAATGGGGCTTGGGTAGCCTAGTGGTAGCGCGTCGTCTTTCAGTTCTGAGGGTGTTCGGATCGTATCCTAACAAGCGCTGTTCAATACCTCCGTGTCTAGGTCGAATATAGACACTTTAAATCCATAGAGTGGAAAGTTCCGCTATGAGCTCAGAAAGAGTGGGAGAGGGTACGATTCCTCTAGATGTCACCCCTGGGGGTGCTCGGTTAAAATCGAGGTGACACCTGGCTAAATTGGACTCCGACCCTTGTGGTGACATTTTAAACCGGAGGTACATCCTTCAGCCCGCTACCTTATATGGACCTTGTTTGGGATAAACATTCCGCCCAGGGGGGCGTTAGAAACAACCACAACAAAAAGATTTATAATGGCGTTATTTTTCCGTAAGGGGATATATCAAGGGGTATGTAATGTTACTCACAATATTTTACCACTATATGGTCAGGGATATGCATTTTTCACGTACCCACAATTTTCTATACGGCACATAAATATTAGAACAAAATAAAACTTATTTATTCACAGTGGCTCAATATACAAATTCCGCTCTTAGACTGTTATGGAGAAAGTTTCTATACTCATAAATTTCGTCCCATAGTTTTCAGAAACTGCTGAAAACTATTCGTCTAAAATAAACCGAAATTAAATTTGGTAGACATCTTAAGTTAACAGGTATCGTCTTCCCACGAAATTAAGAACAAAATTTATTGTTCCCTGCTTTAAAAAAATCTTGTTATAGTCAGTGTCTCTCCTACTTTATAACATGATAATAACCGTATATCCACTCAAAGATTAGTAAAGACCTCTGCCTAATTTGATAATGAAATGAAGAGCACAATTCTTCAAAAGAGATGCTTTTTAGAAACTAGATTAAAGCGAAGCTTTTCGTGTATTAATAGTTTCATAGACTAAAGGTCAGAAATAAAAAAAATAAACTACAATAATTGTAATTTGCAGTATCATTGCATATAAACATTAGCGGAAATATCTCGATATAAAAATAATGGCGAATCTTTAAAAGTTTATAAATTTTCTCAACACTTAGTATTTTTAATAGGGCATTTCTAAAAATAGTTTCCTTAATTTTATCTCGAAAAGTTGCATTAATTTCTATGGTTAGGCTATTAAATATAGATGAATAAAAAGAATGCTATTAAAAATATGCAGTTATTACTTTTTTTTAAAAAAAGAAATTGTTTTGTAAATAAACATTTTAACAACAAGACAGCAAACTTAAAAGGAAATTGTTTGACCAAGGTACAATCGTTATCACTTTTAAATTCAAATCAATTCTTAAAAGCAAATTAGTTTTAAGAGAAAGATAAAGATAATTTAAATTATAACACCTTGAGGCGTATTTAATCTCGAACTCAGATCAGATTATATATTTTTTCTTTATTAGCATCTAGGTATTATTGTTATCACTTCGACAGATATGAGTTTTTACCTTTTTGAGTTCTTAAAAATTTCTAGTAAAATATGAATTATAAAAACACTTTGATACGTATTATAAAACACTAAACAGTTTCTTACATATTTTGGAATTTGAATTTTTTCCACAATCTAGAAGTATTATTTATATTCATATTTTCAATATAAATTCAATATAAAAGTTTTCAAAGAAATATTTCCTTTAGAATTTTTTTAGTTTTGTTTTATCAGTTATACATTACTATCCAACAGACAAACATTAGCTACCATAAAAGATTCTTCTACACTAAATTTCTTTGAATGTATGAAAATATGATATAAGCAATGCTATTCTCTAAAAAATTCAAATTACAAGAAGAAGACACTGACTGTTGAAAAAGTTAAGAGAAATCTGCAATTAGTGTTCTACGCAACATAAATGCAAGATTCTGTAGCAATACCAGAAATCAAAGTATAAAATAAATAAAAATAAAAGAACCAAAAAAACCCCCAAAAAATAACGAAGTAATCGACCGGTCTCTTCATCAGGATGCCTAACTGATTCGGTCACCTCAAGGGGATACTTTCTGAATAGGATCTAGGTCTAGCCAACTATCACATTTTAGTTTTTGAATGTTATACTTTGATTTCTCTTATAAGTAATGCTACTAATTTGGTAAAATATCTTTATTAATATTTAGCTTTTATAGTATCGCATAAATATACATCGTCAAATATATATCATCGACTTCCCATCTTCTCAAATGCATTTAAAAAATTTACTGTTTGATTATCTGACAACAGCTTGACCTACTAGCAAATGAGGGCTGCTTAGAGGATTCGCCCCTGTTTGAGGTCTTACATGTAACGGAGGCTCAATCCGTTTTAACCTTTTAACTGTCAAGTTATCTTCATGATTTTGATACGAAAAGGGTCAAACGTTTTTATTGCAGAAATCAAATTTAGTACAAAATAAAGTACATAAACTGTCATCTACTGAATAAATCAAAAATTCACCTCCCGAGAAATAGTATAGAATACTGATGCTGCCATATATTGAATAAAGCCCAAATCAACATGTCCTAACATAGATTCGGATTTGACAGTAACATGCAAGAAAAAAAATCTACCCCAAGAGGGACTCGGGCAGGACACTTTGAACGGAAGTGCCGTGCCCAAGACTATTTCCAGCACGACAGTTAAAAGGTTAAGACAATAGGAAAGGTTAAGACAAGAGTTATTTTGATGATTTTGGTGCGGAAAATGTCACTTTTTTTATTGCAAAATTCAAATTTAGTACAAAATAAAGTACATAAACTGCCATCTACTGAATAAATCAAAAATTCAGTAGCAATATAAGTAGTAATATTTCTGAATTACTGAATAAATCAGAAATTCAGAAATCAAAAATTAAACCAAAAACCAAAATCTAAAAGGTTTTGGTTTTGGTTTGTAGCGCTAAGGTCATTTTTTGCTACACGAGGGCTAATTAGACCGAGACCTACTGCTTAAAGCTGATTCCGAACGGCTACAAATGTCCATGCCTAGAGTGGGATTTGAACCCACAGACTTTGGTACCGAATGCCGGCGCCCTAGCCATTCAGCCATCGTCCGGCACACAGTGTTAGGATTGTCCTCATCAATGGTATCCGGCCATGCGCCCTCGGTTAGCCTTGCTCTTTAGAGGTGCGAGACCAATACATTCTGCCCTTGGAGTGGCCATATAAAACGCGTCTTCCAGAAATGTCTCTCCTGTTCTGTCGCTCCTGAGAATCCTTCTCCCATTGGAGACTGCTTGGTGCCAACAGAATACTTGCCAATGTTCAGCATACTACCACCGCCAATTTGCTCAAACGACAGGGCCTCATGGACCTAGTCTAGAATTTTCTAGTCAAGGGGGCTTAGCAACAACAACGAACAAGTCTCTAAGAGCGAAATTAGTGAGGATAATACTGAAAACCAAACACTGAATGAGGGGAACTGAATAATATAGTAAAACACACGATAGAAGAGGTACCATTGATAAAAAAACTTTCCTAGAAAGTATTTTTGAAAGGACAGATATCAATGGTCACGGCGGTTTCAGAATATACATAACTAGCTGAAAACCCGCGCTTCGCTACGGAGTACATTGCAATTAAATACAACGGTCAATGTATGCAATTAATTCCAAAAAAAATAAATATATATATATATTTATAATAAATACGACGATCAATGTATACAATTGATGTAAAAAAACATATTTATAAAAAAATCGTAAGGGATATTTTTATAGACAAAATAAAGTCCAATCGTCTGCCGCATTAGCAAGAAAAAAAATATTTTTTGGACTTTTTTTTTTTTTTTTGCACGTGACGATAAATTTATTTAAAGTACCAGAAAAAGAAATCACGTGATCAGCATTTAATAAATTAAATTCTAAAAATTAATCTTTTAAAAATTCACCAAAAATCAGTAAACGGAGGTAAAAATTCGAAAATAATTTCATTTTGAAGGAATTTTTATGATCTTTCTCGTGATATAAATTTTATAACCCTCAATGTATTATTTTAAATGCAAACGTAAAAAAGTTTTAAAAACAGCTTAAAAATTTAATTTAAAAAAATCTAAGAAGAATTTTTGAAAAATCTTTCTTAGTGCACCCGTACACTATTAGAAGAATCGCCATGCAAAATTTCAGCCCTTTAGGTCCAGCGGTTTGGTCTGTGCGTTGTATGTCAGTCAGTCAGTGAATGAATGAATGAGTCAGTTACGGAACTGTTTTATATATATAGATGATAGTCATCGTACTCAAAGATGACCATGGATGCAGTTTACTTTAAGATATTATGCAAAAAGGAATTAAATATTCGCGTATGTAACACAGTCACAAGATTAAGATATAACAGTTGATCTGTAAGTTTCACTTGATTAAGAGTTTGCAGTTTGAAAAATAATACACAGATTGAAAAGATGCGAGTTCTAAAAAGGTATTGCCGCTGATTTCCCAAATTTTATTTTACTATCCTGTGATTATTTACAATCATGTTTAAAAAATCCAAAGACAAGAATTGGATTTAATAGCAACATTAAAGATATTTCTCTTAGCCCAATAAGCATAAAAGAGAAATTTATGCATCTAAAAGAGGACCTTGCAACGTCGATCTATGTATGAGTAAAATTATATATATATATATATATATATATATATATATATATATATATATATATATATATATATATATATATATATATATATATATTATACATCCATATAAAAAAGTATAAACACATATGTTTTTCTCCAATGGAGAGATTAAAAATATGTTGACATACAGATGCATAAAAACTTCTGTCTGAAAACACACCAATTCCGGTTCAGTTAAGACTTATTTCTATTGAATGTTATCAGCATAACAGAAATCTTTATTCCACAGAGCTTATTTTTCTCAGAAAACACACTGTTCTTGAGTTCACTAAATAATAATTGTTTTCTTTCAAAATTTTCTTTCAGTGTCGAATACTGTTCCTAAGTTATGTATATTGAAAGTAAAAAGGAAAACTTTCTTTTTTCTCAGCTATTAAAAAAAAATTCTGATTTTCCATTTTCAAAGTGGCAGGATTTTTTCCCAAATCCTTTCCCTCGATTTCAAATCCTTTTGTTGTTTACAACACTTATTTTTTAAGCCTCCATTTTGGAAAATTATTTGTTGTGCCACTTTAAATCATGTCGATGGGCAGATATTTTGAAATATTGTAGAAGCCAGAGTGAAAGAAATATTTCTCGTTGTTGCCGTCTTTCAAATACTATAATGAGATCGCAGACATTCCCGATTTATCATTTATACTGAAACTGTTTTGCAACAAAAAAGGACGAGTTCTTTAATTTTACTACGCTCGACATTTCATTCGGTTGATTGTGTTTGTGTGAGAGGCTAAACATTTCTCTATTTTTCTTAGACTTCAATTTTCATAATGCAAGGTTTGGCATTAAATTTTATTAAATAGGTACCTTTGAAAACGATTGAATAAGATTACACTATATATACGTACAAACATAAGTTTATATACATTTATACTTAAAAACGAATTTACATATACGAATATACATTATATATACATACATTATACATACATACAAATATAGATATCCTATACATACATATACTAAACATTCATTACACATACATAAGCTTATATACATTTATACATAAAAACGAATTTACATATACTATACATACATTATAAATACATACGAATATGCATATACTATACATACATTATACATACATCCGAATATACATATACTATACATACATTATACATTCATACGAATATACATATACTAAACATACATTATACATTCATACGAATATACATATACTAAACATACATTACACATACATAAGTTTATATACATTTTTACATAAAAACGAATTTACATATACTATACATACATTATACATTCATACGAATATACATATACTAAACATACATTATACATTCATACGAATGTACATATAATAAACATACATTACACATACATACGAATATACTATAAATGCATCCTACATACATACATGCGAATATACATACATAGATACGAATATACGTATACTAAACATACATTACACGTACATACATTATACATACATATGAATATACATATACTATACATACAACATTATACATACAAATCATACATTATACAAACATATGAATATACATTACTATGCATACATACGTTATATATACATTCGAATATAAATATAATATACTAGTACATACATTATACATACAAACGATTGTACATATACTATACAAACATTGTACATACGTACGAATATACGTATACTATACATACATTATACATACATGCGAATATACATATACTATACATACATTATACATACATACGAATATACATATACTATACATATATAATACATACATCATAGGTACATACATACACTATACATACATAAGAATACACATATGCTAAACATACATTATATATACATCATCGGTACATGCATACATCAAAGATCCATACATATATCATACTTACATAATACATACATTATAAATAAATACATATAACTTGTATATGCAATTGTCATGTTTTCTTTAATGGAGAAAATGAAAACGTGTCATTCACATGAAAAAAACAAACTTCTGTCAGGAAACACATCAATTCCGGTTCAGTTCAGACTTATTTCTTTAATATGTTATCAGCATTCACTGCAATTTTTATTCTACATGAGTTATGTGTCTTAGAAATCGTATTGCTCTTGAGACATTTAATAAAAATTAATTGTTCCCTAATATTTTTTCAATTTCGAATTACTGTTCCATAGCTAAGTACATTGAAGAAAAATTTTCATTTTTCTCGTCTATTCACAAAATATAATTTTCCATTTTCAAACAACCCCCCCCCCAAGTCTTTTCCGTTGAGCAAGTTGCTCTTCCTTTTGTTATTCTATAAACTTATTTTTTAAGCCTCCATTTCGGAAAATGATTTGTTGTGCCACTTTAAATCATTTCGATGCGTAGACGTTTTTGAAATATTGTAGGGAGTCAGAATGAAAAAAAAATATTTATTGCTGTTGCCGAATTTTCAATACCATAATAAAATCGCAGATATTCCCAAATTTTCAGCTCTCGTTTTCCTTCGCTCCATCTGTAATTACTTTTTATTTGTCCTTTTGTATTTCAAAGCAGTTTCATTACAAATTCTTTTAATTTCCATGATCAAAATTTTACTTTTAATTGCGTTTTGATGGAAAGCTAAAAAAAGAAACCCTGTTTTACTTAGAATTCAACTTTCAAAATTGCCAGCTTTCAGAGGAAAATTTCTTTACTAGCGAATTTATCTCCTAACTATTTCAATATACGTAGTAAAATAAATCGAAAAAGAAATACTCCCTGATTTTACATAGATGAATCCATACATATATTCTACATTGTTGCTGCCGAGCAACCTTTCCCTCCATTCTCCATGAGTTTCGAGCTTCTCTCCAAACTGAAGTGAAGAGAGAAACAGACTATAAACTGAACTCAGATTCCGACTTTCGAATGTCGCGGATAAGCGCGGTCATATCACCCGAGTTGGGAAACTATACTCCTAAAGCTTTTGTAAATAATTTGTTTTTGCGATGTGATTGCTAGTAAAATAAAAATTGTGTGTCTTGCAGAGATTGCACTCTCCATCAATCCTAGGAATATTACTTTTTATAGATACTCAGGCCCAGAAGAAACGGAAGAAAGGAAAGTCGTATACCTTTCATAACTTAAAAATCCGATAACAAAACAACATACATCATACATACATATAGTGTACATACATGCATACATACATGCATTATATAGGGTGGGCGAAAAGTCCTTGACACATTTCAGCTATATCGATACACGATTCCCTCAGCGATGGATTGGACGAGATGGTCCACTAGTATGGCCACCTAGGTCTCCAGATTTAACTCCGCTTGATTTTTTCTTGTGGGGATATGTCAAGGACAAAGTCTTCGCTTCGAAAATGACCGACATTACACAGATCAAGACACGGATCATCGAAGTTACACGAGCTAGACGTCACTTCTAGATGTGACACGAGCTACGAAAGATGCCCATATCGAAATTTGGTAACAAGAAACTTGTTCTGTAAGGGTAACTATTAAAAAGTTTTTCATATAAAATGTCATTCTATGGACTTTTGGCCCTGTGGCGTCCTCTTTTGGCAGCAGTTCGAAATTTTCTGTTGATAAAAAAACTTAACATTCTATTAAAGAAGTAACCGCAAACTGAACTCTTTTATGGCAATTTCTATTTTATATATTATTTTCTGAAATGTGTCAAGGACTTTTCGCCCACCCTGTACATTCATGCATGCGTGCATACAGACGAACATACCTATACAATAGAGTACCGATAATCTGAACTTCGGTAATCCGAAAGTCCGGTTAATCAGAAAAAAAAAGTCAAAAAGAACAAAAGTTACAATAAAACCACAATGATGCTAAGTAATATAAAGTATGTTTCAGAAAATCACAAGAAAATTGAAAGTTAGACAATGTACTGAACTAATTATTACTGAACTATATTGGTTTGAAAAAAATCTGTTAAATTTTATTGTCGAAGAGAAGAATACCTCTCCCTCGACGCCAAATTACGCCATCGCGTCAGAAAAATGGTGTCCGCTCTGGTCGCGGCGGAGTGTTGCATAGCACTACATTCAATGCAGCACTGGCGTCTGAGTTTGATACCCTCTGCTCGTTGTCATCGTTCGCTCCACCTTCACTCTCGTCTGACACGTTGACAGGTTCTTTCAAAACCCTTTCAAATAATCTACTGATCGTCTAAAATCTTACACTCTACTGAACGAACAACTTACACTCTACTGTACTGTACTGTACTAGGTAGCGTTCCGCTCTCGTATCCCCCATTTCGTCCGGAGATTTGGTAATTATTAGACAGACCTTATAAAATAAACTGTGTAATCACACGTAATATGTAATATTTACGTAATCACGTTTTATTATGCAATTTCAGTATATTTTACGAATGATTTCGCTTAATCCGAAAAATTCGTTAATCCGAAAAAAGTCTGGTCCCAATCAATTCGGATTAACGGGACTCTACTGTACATTTATGCATACACATATCATACACACATACAATCATTCGTAAATGTATTATACATACATGAAGGCATACATGCATGTATTATACATGCATACATACATATATTATACATACAATCATTCGCAAATGTATCATGTACAGATGCATATATTATACAATCATGCATAAATACATGTATTATACATTCATGCATACATACATGTATTATACATTCATGCATACATAAATTATACGTATATGCATACACACATCATACATACATACAATCATTCGCAATTGTGTTATACATAGATGTATGCATACATGCATACCTACGTACACTGGTGTAAGACATTAAAATAATTTGCAGACTAGGTCGATTATCTCTAGAACTACTGTACCGATTTTAATGAAATTTGATATGTACATGCATTGATACAATACAAAACAAATAACCATTCAATAATTGTAATACACACGCATGATAGTGCGCAACACTCGTTGGAGTCCTAAGGTATGAAACAGCGATTGCATAATAAAAAAAAGAATGGGTTAATAGGGGGTATGATCCCCTCTTACAGATATACAGGTCTCGCAGCGTGATTTCATACTTGAAATAAGGCAGTTTATCATTTCCTGTGGCAATTGGTCCCACTCGTTCAGCAACGCTGTTTTCATTCCCTGGATGGTTCTCAGAGGGGGGTTGCGAGTTGCAATTGCCTTCCCCAGAGCGTTCCAGACATGCTCTATTGGGTTAAGGTCTGGAGATCTGGTTGCCCAATCCATCCAGCGAATATCCTCACTCTCTAGAAATTCGTCGACCAGAAGAGCTCTATGTGGCCTCGAGGTTATCGTCCATTAAAATGAACTCAGGGCCAACTGCACCACTGATACCTCCTCCGCCATAATGGTCGATTTCGCGGACATTGGATGGTAGGTAGCGGGTTCTTGGTTCTCTCCATATGAACGTACGGCGAGAATCGGTGTTTAGGCTGAACCAGGACTCATCAATGAAGAGAACGGTCGCCCATTGATAATACTCCAATCTCTATGCTCTCTGCACCATGATAAACGGATTATCCTGTTCGTAGAAGTGAGCGGGACGCAAACAGCAGGTCTTCTTGCAAACAACCCTCTCTCAGGAAGTCTTTTGGAAACAGTCACACTTGATACACGGGTTCCTGTGGCTGCATACAAGTCAAGAGGGAGCTGAGAAGCTGTAAGACTCCTGTTACGCCTCGCTATAATCGAAAAATGGCGATCTTCTCTGGCCGTCGTGGCTCTTGGATGACCTTGTCCAGGCTTTCTCTCGATGGATCCGGTATCCTGAAACTGTTTCCATAAGTTGCACACGACGCTGGGCGTTAAATTGAACCCTCTACAAATTTGGACTTGAGATTGGCCTGTTTCTAGCCTCCCCACAATTCGCCACCTCATTCCATCATATAAACGTTGGTGGTTACTCATTCTTACTGTTACAATTTAAAATTAACTGATTACTGCAAAATAACACCAAGAAATTCGACGAGGTGTGCTAGCGTATGAAATGCATCTTAACTTACGCGCGCTTATAAAGTCTGTTTCTATACTGGCTCCACCTACACATGTGTATGCTTACATATTTGACGTACAAGATTTGCATTTTTGTCTAGAAGCAGTCGTTTTACATTCAGTTCAGTTCTTTTCATAAAATTCGATAAAATATGCAAATTCTCTTAATTTACTTCACCAGTGTATATTGTACATACATGCATTACATAGATACTTTACACATTCATGCATACATACATATATTATACATATACGCATACACGCATCATACATACAATAATTCGCAAATGTGTTATACATACATGTATGCATACATGAATATATTATGCATACATTCATACATATATATATATATATTATACATACATATGGACATACGTTATGCATTTATACATGCGTACAATATACACAAATAGATTGCACAGACATATTATATACACACACTATACATTCAAACACACATACGTCATAGATACATACATATATGTTGTATATGCAAAGGTTATGTTTGTCTTGCACTTTTTCAGTTTGGAGAAACTGAAAACGTGCATTCTTATGCATAAAAACTTCTGCCAGGAAACACATCAATTCCCGTTGAGTTAAGACTTGAAAATGTTATCAGCATTTACTGAAATTCTTATTATAAATGAGTTGTTTTCCTTAGAAAACGTTCTACTCTTGAGACATTAGTAAACTCTATTTGTTTCCGCGATTTCTTTCAATGTCGAGTATTTCTCCATAGCTCAGTACATAAAAGAAACATTTTATCTTTTCTTGGCTATTTACAAAATCATATTACCCATTTTTCAAGGATTTTCCCCCAAAATCCTTTCTATTCAGCATATTTCTCTCTTCTTTGTTGTTAAGAAACTTATTTTTTAAGCCCACATTTTCGGAAATAATTTGTTGTACCACTTTAAATCATTTCGATGTGTAGACTTTTTGAAATAGTAAAGAAATTAAGATAGAAATAAATATTTATTCCCGTTGCCGAGTTTCAAATGTTATAATGAGAGAGTAGAAATTCCCAATTTTTCAGATCTCGTTTCCTTTCGCACCATCTGTAATTACTTTTTACATGTAATGAAACTATTTTGAGACACTAAAGAAAAAGTTTATTTTCCATGCTCGAAATTAGTTCTGTTGGTTGTGTTTGTTTGAAAAACTCAAAAAATTCTGTGTTTTCCTTAGATTATAATTTTTATAATGCTAGCTTTGATATGAAAATGTATTTCCCTGCGAATTAATCTTTTAACTATTTGATTATATGGGGTAGAATAAATCAAAAATAAAAATATAATTAATTGATTTGCTCTCTCTCTTTCCCTATATATATATATATATATATATATATATATATATATATATATATATATATACACGTGTGTGTGTGTGTGTGTGTGTGTGTGTGTGTCTGTGTGTGTGTGTGAAGGCTTTATTTGAATAGTGGGCCAAATCTATTTTTGTTCTTCTTGAGATACAGAGACTCTAATGAGTGCTGAGAAATGACTGCTGAAGTCTGATTTGTAATGTCCTCTGTTGGCAGCAAAAATAAGCTGGAGGTGTACCAGTTTTAAAATAAGATATAAATGACTTGTATGAGCATGAAAGTAATGCAACTCCATTTTTATTAAAAGTGGAGTCGCCCCACTATTCAAATACGTCCTTCACACATATGCATACATAAATATGTATATTGTACATACATACATACATACATGTATTCAACATACATTTATACAGTTGGGTAGTGGTGGGTAGGCCACGTATGCAAAGTTTTGGGAAAAACAAAAAATATCTTTCGTTTCTATTCCGTTCGTGATTTTTATCAGATTTGTAACATATAATTCAAAATGTGCATTTCCGTTGTTTTGTATGCAGCTCTTCGCTTTTTCTGAAATAAATTCTGAAAAAACTTACAACTCACCACGGGGAGGTGGCTGTATTACGAGTTCTACCCGTGCCCACCCATCCACGCAACCATATGGGCACTTAACTCCTTAGCCATTGCAGTTATTCCGGTTTTACTCGGTACTCACATTTGGTTTCAAATAAGGACATAGATTTTCTCGACTCTGTTCGGGTTCTAACTAAACCGTCACAGTTATTTTCTCCCCCTACAGCCTCAGAAACCACTGTTACTAGTTTCAGGAAACGTTCAACACTTTGGGTGTGGCAAAGAAATTTTGGGCTTCACAGGTGTTGAGCTACATACACTCCACTGGAAATAAAGTTTCTCAAATCGTCTGTCAAGTAAACTGTTATTTGGGGTTCCGTCAAATTACATTTCTGCCAATCAATAAGGTCTATATATGAAACTGCCTCAAAGTTGAGTGACGGAATGTTGTAGTGACTGATTCCTTCCATTTTTTCCTTTCTTCCTCGTAAAATCCTACGAAGTCCAAGTTCTCGAATGGAATGTCTGTCGTCTATGATCATTGACAAGATTATTGCTTCCGGGTGACCGAAATAGCCATTTCTCTGAGACCACAGTCTTTAATTCGTTTTTAAGATAGCGCGAGATGTTTTTTAACTTCCACAAATTTCTTGGACCATCTGTGCAATATGGATTTACTTTGACTTTAAACACATAGGTTCATACACTTTCATGATGAACTTTGCCAGAGTTTGAAGTTAGTATGAAGCCTCTGAAGAGCTAATGTGTAAACGCATTATTTAATTTCGGGTTGTTATACAACGTGCATGAGATATTTTCACCAGGGTGCTTTTGAGACAAACTTGATGAGCAGTTTCCATTTGGTACATCTTGACAAATATCCCAAAGATATCGCTGTTCTGTGATGAAATTCTTTGTCGATTTTTGGAAATTTGCTCGAAATTACTACAAATCTCACAACTGGGAGGTTTTCACAATTTTCCAATGCTTTCCAAATAGGACCAGAATATGTATTAGGACTACTCGTTCCACCATCCAAATGCTGCACTAAATGTCTGAGTGGCAACTCATTTGAGTGTAACTGGCAAATAATCCAGTGCAAGGGTTTCCCAATGGCTTCCTCAAAACAGCGAATTACGCCGCTTTTTTAGCCAGTATTATCGACCGTTTCATCGCACCCTATTCAGATTTGCAGTCATTTCCAGAAAATTTTCGAAAATCGACATAAAGGATCTTAGCACAGACCAGCGATACCTTTGAGATATTTGTCAAGGTGTCACAAATGGGAACTGGTAATCAAGTTTGTCACAAAAGCAACCTAGGAAAATGTCTCTTGCACGCAGGCTAACAACTGCAAATCGAATACTGCTTTTATACATTAGCTCTTCAGAGCCTTCAAACCAACATCAAACTCTGGGAGAGTTCACCATGAAAGTGTACGTACCTATGTGGTTTACAGTCAAATTAAACCCATATTGCACGGATGGTCCACAAAATTTGTGCAAGACAATAAACTTCTCGCGTTATCTTAAAAACGAATTAAATACTGTGGTCGATCCCATTATCCAAAGAAATGGCTATTTCGGCCACCCGGAAGCAATAATCTTGTCAATGATCACAGACGACAGACAGCCCATTCGAGAACTTGGACTAGGTAGGATTTTACGAGCAACGTGTTTTTTTTTTTATGCTCCGCCCTACTATACGTGTGCTATACATACATACATTTTATATACAAACACTCTAATACATACATTATGCATGCTTACATTTTGCATACATACATACATCCTAGATACATATCAGTTATATATGAAAATATTAGGATTTTCTTGAATGGAGAAACTGAAAAAATGTCATTCACATGAATAAAACTTCTGTCAAGAAACACATCAGTTCCGGTTCATTTAAGACTTATTTCTGCAAAATGTTATCAGAATTCAACGCATTTTTTTTCACTCGAGTTATTTGTATTAAAAGAACTCACTGCTCTTGAGACATTAGCTAAAAAATAATTGTTCCAGAAATTTCTTTCAATGTCGAATACTGTTCCTTAGCTCTGTACATAGAAGAATTTTCGTTTTTCTCGGCTATTCCCAAAATCTGATTTTCCTTTTTGTAAGTTGTGGGATTTTTTTCCCCAAATCATATCGATTGCTCTCTCTAATGTTGTTTATACACCTTTTTTTAAGCCTCCACTTTCGAAAATCATTTGTTGTGCCACTTTAAACCATTTCGATGCTTAGACTTTTTGAATTATTGTAGAAAGGCAGAGTGAAAGAAATATTTATTGTTTTTGTCGAGTTTCAAATACCATAATGAGATCGCAGAAATTCCCGATTTTCCAACTCTCGTTTTCTTTTTCTCCATTTGTAACTACTTTTTACTTGTCCTTTTGTAACTCAAATCAATTTCATTACAAGTTATTTTATTTATCATGACTCGAAATTGTATTCTATTGATTGGGTTTCTGTGAAAAGTTCAAAATATTATGTTATATTTCGAAATCAATTTTTATAATACTAGCTTTGACATGAAAATGTATTTCCTTTCGAATTAACCTCTTAATTATTTGATTATATGGGGAAAAATAAATCAAAAACAGAAATATAATTTACGGAATTGTTATATATTTATTTATTTACACATACATGCATACATACGTATATTATACATGCATGCATACATACATTAAACATACATGCATACATACGCACATTATGCATACATGCATACATCCGCACATTGTATATACATGCATACATACATTATACATACATGCATACATACATGCATACATACATTATGCATACATGCATACATACATTATACATACATTATATATGCATGCATACATACACATTATACATACATTATACATTTATACATAGATGCATTATAGATACTTGCATACATACATTATAGATACATGTACGCGTACATTCTACATACATACACATTATACATGCATACATACACATTATACATGCATACATTATAGATACATGCATACATACATTATAGATACATTCATACATACATTATAGATACATGCATACATACATTATAGATACATTCATACATACATTATAGATACATACATGCTTTCTACATACATACATAGACACATACATTCTACATGCATACATACATAGACGCATACATTCTACATGCATACATACATAGACGCATACATACATAGACACATACATAGACACATACATGCATACATAGACATACACACATACATATAATTTGTACATGTCAACGTCGTGTTTTGCTTGAATGGAGAAACTGGTCATTCACATGCATAAAAAATTGTGTCAGAAAACTTACATTAATTCCAGTTCAGTTCAAAACACATTTCTTTAAAATACTATAACCATTCATACCACATGATTACCACATTTTTCTACCATATGAGTTATTTTTCTCAGAAAACGAAATGCTCTTGAGACATTTGCTAAACAATAATTGTTCCCCAAATTCCTTTCAATGCCTTCTTAGCTCACTACATAGAAGAAACATCTTCCTTTTTTCTCAGCTACTCACAAACTCTGATTTTCCATTTTCAAAGCAGCCGAATTTTTTCCCAAATCCTTTCCATTGAGCTTGTTGCTATCCCTTTTGTTGTGCGCAAAACTTATTTTTTAAGCCACCATTTTGGAAAAATCATTTGTTGTGCCACTTTAAATCATTTCAATGCACAGACTTTTTGAAATATTATAGAAGGAAGAGTGAAAGAAATATTTATTGTTGTTTCGGAGTTTCAAATATCATAATAAGATCGCAGAAATTCTCAATTTTTCGGCTCTCATATTCTTTCCCTCCATCTATAATTACTTTTAACTTGTATTGAAACTGTTTTCAAACACAAAAGGATAAGTTCCTTTATTTTCAAAGCTCGAAATTTTATTCTGTTGATTTCGTTTGGGTGAAAAGATTAAAAAATTATCTGTTTTCCTTAGTATTCAATTTTTTTAAGGCGAGCTCTGACATGAATTTTTTTTTTTTTGCGAATTAATCTCTTAAATATTTGATTTTATATATATATATATATATATATATATATATATATATATATATATATATATATATATATATATATATATATATATATATATATATGAGGTGGTGAAAGGCATAGTGGTGTAAGTCAAAAGCATCTTACTGCAAAAACTACAAAAAATTCCACTATAAATTGAATACATTATAATTCATAATTATTATTATAATATTGCAAATAATAATTATTTTCAATTCCACTATAAACTGAACTGGGAGATAACATTTTTGCCCTCAAATAAAAAGAGTTTAAAATGTGACTTACAACAATTTGCTTTTCACCGTCTCATATATTCTTTCGCACATGTATTATACATACATGTACCATTACATGCATAGGAACATGTATTGTACCACATACCTGTATACATACAAATATTGTACATAAATGCGTACGTACATATATTATACATACATGCATACATATATTATACATACATACATTATACATACATACATGCATACATATATTATACATACATACATTATACATACATACATGCATACATATATTATACATACATACATTATACATACATACATACATACACTGAAGAGCCAGAAAAACTGATACACCTTCCAAATATCGTGTAGGGCAAAAACGAGCACGCAGAAGTGCTATAGCCCGATGTTGCATAGACTCGACTATTTTCTGAAGGCAACCTGGAGACTATTCACACCATGAATCCTGCAGAGCAGTCTACAAATCCATAGGAGTGCGAGGGGGATGCAGATCTCTTCTCAACAGCACTTTGCAAGGCATCCCAGATATGCTCAATAGCGTTCATGTCTGGGGATTTAGTTGGACAATGGAAGTGTCTAAAGTAAGAAGAGTGATCTTGGATCCACTCGGTAGCAACTCTCGACGTGTGGGGTGTCACATTGTCCTACTGGAATTATCCAAGTCCGTCGGAATGAACAATAGACATGAATGGCTGAAGATGATCGGACAGGATGCTTATGTACCCGTCATCTGTCAGAGTCGCCTCTAGACGTATCAGGGATCCGATATCACGCCATAAAACTGCACACTAACCATGCCATCACAGAGACTCCACCAGCTTGAACAGTCCCCTGTTGACATGTATGGTCCATGGATTCATGAGGTTGTCTCCATACCCGTACTTCCACCCAATACAGCTGGTAACAAGACTCGCCAGACCAGACAGCGTGTTTCCAGTTATCTACAGTCCAATGGAGATGTTAGCGGGCCCATGCGAAACTTAAAGCTTTGTGTCGTGCAGTCAACAACGTGCACGAGTGGGCCTGCGGCTCAGAAAGCCCATATCAATTACGGTCCGTTGGACAGTTCACACGTTGACACCTCTTGATGCCTCAGCATTTAAATCCGCAGCAATGTGAGGAAATGTTGCACGTCTATCTCGTTTACGGATTCTCGTCTGTCGTCGACGGTCCCGTTCTTTCAAGTTATTTTTCCGGCCGCACCGCTGTCAGAGATCTGATGTTTTACAGGATACCTGATATTTACGGTACACTCGTGAAATGATCGTGCCCGAAAATCCAAATTGCATCGCTACCTCGGAGATGTTATGTCCCATTTCTCTTGAACCGTCTATAACGCCACGTTCAAAGCCACATTAATCGTGATAACCTGCTATTATAGCAGCAGGATACTATCTAACAGATTTGCTAGACACCTGTTGTCTTATATATGCGCTGCCGATCGCATCGCGTTTCGCTGATTAGAAGCATATCTCCATTATTTGCATACTCACACCCGTACCAGTTTTTTGGGCTCTTAAGTGTACATTATACATATATACTTTATTCACACATCCATGCATTCGTCATTGATAATAATATCTATAACTTTTATATGCAAATGTCGAGGTTTTCTTGAACTGAGAGTGAAACAAATATTTATTGTTCTTGCTGAGTTCCAAATACCGTAATGAGATTGCAGACATTCCAAATTTTTCAGTCCTAGTTTTATTTCACTCAATCTGCAATCACTTTTTGCTTGTAATGAAACTGTTTTGAAATACAAATATTTTTTTCCACTATACAAATATTATTCTTTTATTTACCATGTTCGAAATTCTATTCTGTTGATTGCATTTGTGGGAAAATTTAAAAAAAAATCTCTATTTTAGTTAGAATTCGCTGGAGACTTTTATAATGCGATTTTTGACATGAACATTTATTTCGCTTTAAGTTAATCTCTTAACTATTTAATTACATGCTCGAAAAAGAAATCAAAAATGGAAATGTAATTCACTGATTTGTCGAGAATATGTAGCGAAAGCAAAAGCGGTTTTCTGAATTATTTGTATCATTAATAAAGCGGACAATAGTAATATAGACTGAATTTTATATGGTTAGTAAATTAGAATAATCTGCAACGCCCCAATAAAACAGAATGTTAAATAAAAAGACAAGCACGTGTTTATGGTATTTTTCTCAAAAAGACTAACAAACATAACAAACTAATTGACACGATTTTTCCAAACTTTTGTTTGTAAAACATACATTAATATGGTGTGGAATGTATTGTCCGTATATATAATACTATGGTTATCTATTAACAAATGTACAAAAAATACTATATTTAGAATTATTTTTTTTTGCTACTGGTGTTTAATATTCCAGTTAGCTTTTAGGAAATAACATTTGTAAAAATTAAAATATAATACACCGTAGCTAACACCGCCAGCATTCAGTTTTTCCTGATTAATACAATGCACTCACCAAAGGAAATTTCGTTAGAAAATTTCAAAATTTGCAAATATTGTTTCAAACACAGTCTAACTCCATTATAGCAAACCCGGCACATAACGAACGAAAATTTTGGTCCCTCCGTTTTCTTATTGTACATAATTTAATTAGTATTGTGTCAGTTTAGTGTAATCGATTTTAGTCGATTTAATTCATTAATGATTATTTTTAATACATTTTATCATTTTTTAATACACCATTATTGAATAAACATTGCAACTAATGATTTATACATTTTGTGAACTCAAACATTTTTCTTACCTCAAATATATACCTTAAATATATACAAATTTATGTTCAAATTAAACTTTAGTTTCTGCAGTATGTGTTAAAAGCAGAAATTTTGTCTTAAAAGGAATTTTTTTGGAGTATTTATGCGCGTTAGCTTTGATATCACTTTTGTCCAAAGCAAACTGCTTATTATTTATGACTATCTAACACAAATTATTTTTAACTATCAAACAAGAAAGAGATATATATTTATAAATCAAACAATGTTCTGTTAACACAAAAAACTTTATGATTTTAAATCTTAAACTATTCAAGATATAGAATGTTGAAAGTGACACAATTTTTATACTTTTTCGACTTTTAACAGTCGTATGACCCCTTAAATTGGGTTCTTGGAAAAAATACATTGCTGAACAAAATAGCGGATGCTATCAATAGCTACTACTGGAGTAAAGATATGCCATTTTAGACCTCCCTCGTAAAAAGAGGGACGATACATGAATTACGCTAAAATGCTTATACCGAAAGATCCTAAGATTAATATTAACATTACAAACATTAAGGTTATTACATCCTTTAAATTAATAATTATTCGTATTTAAAGTAGGTGCAATAATAAGAAAACTGTAACGATAAAATCTACGTTACACTGATTATAGTTATATTCAGTTATAACTTTAGCATTCATTTTAAAACCTACGTATAGTTTGCTCTAGATATTATCCTGGAACTATAACTTTCAAAGAATTATTGGAGCTCATACATTAAGTCTTTACATATGCATAATCCTCATTTTTAATTCATATATCCTTTCCCTAATTTTCCTCTTTTCTTTTGTTCAATAATCAAGCTGTGCTGATAACATTCATACATTGAAATTCTTGAAATCATAATTTTCCTTTCCTTTGCATATGTTAGAATTTCAAATGATTCAGAAATTTTATCTACTCGACGCTGCAGAAAATATATTTTTGGCTACGTTTGTTTGGAATGAGATTAATCTTTTAATTCATATGTCGATAATAATCTTCGGTTTTTAATTTAATTTATTTCCATTGATTAATCTTTTAATTTAAGCCTTCAGATTTCATTAGACGATATAAAGTATTATATATTTCCATTATACTTCGGAAATATATTATTATTCATATCGTCTAATTTTTTTTTTTAAATTAATAAATGCATTTAAATTCCTTAAAGGAAACTAAAGTTGATTCCTGTGAAAATTAATTTTTTTTGAAGAATTGCTCTTCGAAATGTTTCGTTGCATTATTTGGATTTGCGTACACTTTTTCTTTATCTCTCGTGCACACACAAACACAAAGGCATATGTTTGTGTGGGGGGGATGTGCATTGCTTTATGGCTGCTAAAGTCTTAAGGAAATGCATAAAAACCTGGAAATATCCCTAAGAACTTCAAACTCTTAATTTTCAAGACTTTATCTCTAAATATCGTTGACCATGATTAAAATAACACAAAAAATTACATCTGTACACTATGGAGGGCATTTTTATAAATTTAAAATCATAGTTCATAAAATTTAAGGTAATGGTTTAAAAACAAAGATATAGGAAATATAACAACCGTATAACATAAGAACAAATTTTTTTTCCACTACTTGAAATTTACAATAACACAAATACAAACAATTTGGAAAGCTTGTTATGTGTTTAAAAACTTCAGTAATTACCATGTATTTATTAACTCGCTTTCTTGTTTGTGTGTTTGTGTGTTTGTCCGGTACAAATATTGCAATCGTATTTTAACTAACTTCCCGACTAGCTAGACATTTGAAACTTTTAGAATGGCCCAGAACATGATGACATTGCATTATTTTAATACTTCTAGCCATCTTTAAGTAGGATTGAATTCATTTTCAGTTAATTTTCTTTTTTAGAATTGTGCAGCCGAATAGAATTAGCGTCCAATTCTCTAGCTAAGGGATTGATTACGCATTTGATACCTCTTTATTACGCATTTGATCATTTTCTATCAAGTTGAGGGGATAATTCATAAAAAAAAAAATTAAAAAGTACACTGCTGGCCACTGTAAATGCAACACCCTAAAGGAAACATGCAAATAACATGAAATTTACAACATGCAATAGCGGAGGTGAGATATGCAAATGATTAGAATTTCAAAGCAGACGCACATCACGCGCGCCCGTGGCGCCACTTCAAAGCGATATTTAAGGCTTGGAGATTTCGATGATTTCAAGTTCGGCAATTGTGTTTTTCTTGTGGTTTTTTCAAAAAAAACGATCAATTATGCCTCGTCGAAAACAGCGATCATCTTTTGATCAAGTATCAGAGTTCGACAGAGGAAGGATAGTGGCCTACCGAGATTGTGGATTATCTTTCAGGGAAATCGGTAGTCGTGTTGGACGAAACCAAACAACTGTAATGCGGATATGTGATCGTTGGATGCAGGAGGGTACGACGGACCAGCGTGTTCCATCGCATCCACCTCAACGCAGCACTTCAAGTGATGACAGGAAAATTGTGCGCATGACAGTGACGGATCGCTCAGTCACATCACGAACCATAGCACAGCACATGCAGTCTGTAACGCATCATCCAGTGTCTGCGCGTACCATTCGACGCCGTTTACAGCAGAGTGGTCTGTCCGCAAGACGTCCATTGCTTTGTCTACCCTTGACGCAGAACCACAGATGTCTTCGCCGCCAATGGTGCGATGACAGAAGGATGTGGACGGCAGAATGGAATAAAATTGTCTTTACTGACGAGTCACGCTTCTGTCTGCTACACCACGATAGTCACATTCGAGTCTGGAGACACCGTGAAGAGAGGATGCTGAACAGCTGCGTTATGCACCGCCACACTGGTCCTGCACCGGGTATTATGGTATGGGGCGGTATTGGATATCACTCTCGCACACCTCTAGTACGCATTGCCGGTACTTTAAACAGCCAGCGCTACATCTCCGAGGTGTTGGAGCCAGTTGTCCTTCCTTACCTTCAAGGCTTGCCCACAGCCATATTTTAACAGGATAATGCGCGACCACACGTGGCACGCATTGTCCAACGGTTCTTCGTCAATGCGCGACCACACGTAGCACGCATTGTCCAACGGTTCTTCGTCAATCGCTAGATTGAATTGCTTCCCTGGCCGCCTCGCTCTCCGGATCTTTCGCCGATAGAAAGCATGTGGTCCATGGTTGCTCTACGATTGACCCAGATTCCATCCCCAGCTGCCACAGCAGATCAACTTTGGCAACGTGTGGAAGCTGCTTGGTCTGCTGTACCCCAAGAAGTTATCCAAAGTCTCTTTCAATCAATGCCGAGGCGTGTGGCAGCGGTGATCTCCAACAATGGCGGCTACTCTGGCTACTGATTTTGGCAGGAACCACACTTCACAGAAGTCTATAAATTTAATCATTTGATACTTGGTCAACATGTTATCTACAAAATAAATTTTGTTGTGATATCTCTTGTCTTTCTTGGTGTTGCAATTTGGGTGGCCAGCAGTGTATTTATTTATACATAGAATTGTCAAGTTTATATGATTTAACAGACTGAATGCCGGTTTTGTAGATCATTTTTCCGTACTAGCCGTTGTCCAGAGTGCACCACGAGGAGGTAGATCTACGTTGCACTTCAAATAAAACTTGGAGTGAAATAGACCCTCAGGTGTTCCTTCTCACAGGTTGTTGTTGCTGCTAGAAGCTATCACAAGCCCTGGTATGCCCATGTCCATGATATCCCTGAGTGGCCTAGAGGTAAATCTGTGGCAATGCTACGGCTTTTTTCTGGCCATGATTGCCTTCGCAAGCACCTCCACAGAATTAACTTGGCTCCAGACCTTCTTTGTCCCCTCTGTAACAACCAGGAAGGAATGGACATGCTTCACCTTGCTTCTTGCCCTGCTCTACTCCCGTTTATTTATGGGAGCGGTATTGGATTGCCAGACATACGTTGATGGATTAACTGATGTCATTTTTCTATCTTGTTCTTGTATTTTCGTCTTTTTGATACCTGTTATCCTGTAATACTTGCCATCGGAAAGAGAAAAAAATGATTTAGCAGAAAATTTAAAAACATGGTATATAAAAAGTTCTTTTTATCTTCTAATTATTTTACTATAGAAACAGACTACAAAAACTTGTAAATGTTCCTATTTCGTGATTAATGACAACCATTATATGTATGTATAGCATATACGCCGCAAGCTCCTATCCTTTTAATAACAACAGACATGTAGATATTTAATGTAACATTTGTTTAAAAGCAAGATAACTTTACTTATCACTTTCCTAAGGCTACTAAAGCTTTTCTAAAGCTTTTTTAAAAAATATAAAGGTTACCCAAATGAAAAGTGGACACGTGAGATTGCGTTAGAATGACTGCAGCTATAGCAGCGGCACCGAACAGGGATATAAAGTGCGGTAAGAAGTGTGCACCGCATACGGCGTTCAACAGTGAAACCTGTTCGCGGTACAGGAAATTGATCGAAAATAAAGTCGCTATACATGGATGCGTCAAAATCGGAACAACGCGCGGTAGTACGATTTCTGATTGCGGAAGGTGAGCATAATGCACACATCCATCGGTGACACAATACTGTAGTGCTCTGACGAAACTACGGAAAGCAATCAAAAGCAAACGGCCAGGCCTTCTCGCACAAGTGATAATTCTCCATGACAATGACCGCCCACACGTCTCCCGTTAAAACCTGGTGACCTTAAACAAATTCCTTCGGGAAGTGTTGGAACAACCGCCGTACAGTCCGAATTTGTCACCCTGTGACTTCCACATTTTTGGGCAACTTCAGAGAGCATTACAGGAGAAACGTTTCCATTCGGACGACAAAGTGAAGGAATCTGTGCAGGACTTCCTCAAGAATCAACCACAATCTTTCTACAGCAAAGGCATAGACCTGCTGCTGAAACGATGGGACCTGTGTTACAACGCCCATGGAGATTTCGTTTGATTTCCAATAAAAGTATTATTTTCATTCAACTTGTCTACTTTTCATTTGGTCAACCCTTATAGTTTTCTTGGACCATGACGGAAATCAAAGTGACAAATCAAAGAATCTTAAATAATCAGTAACACACCAATTTCAAATATGTAATGACACTATCAGAAAACTACAGGTAAATAAGGAAGCCATTATAAAACTCATAAGGTTAAAAGTTTAGTAATTTTACTATATCAAGAGACTACAAAAACTTCAAAATTTTCCGATTTCGTCCCTAATGGCAACCCTTATATAGTATATGTATTGCATGTAGGCCACAATCGACTATCCTTTTATAAAACACACATATAGAAATTTAGTCTAAAATGTGTTCAACCGAAAGATTACTTTTGTAAATATACTACTAAATAGTTTTCTTTATCCTTGACAGAAATCAAAGTGGGAAATAGAAGAATTTAAAATAAAAATCAGTAACATGTCAATTTCAAATGTGTAATGACACTGTCAGCAAAGTACAAGTGAACACGGAAACCAGGAAAGAACTCAACCCAAATATAAGGGACCCAAAATAATAAAAATGTGTCTTCATTAAAGGTTTTGAGCATTAAACTAATGCGCCCATTTCGAAATCGTCTTTTTTAAATATACCATAATGATTGTCGCAGATTTTTGCTCCTCTCTCTACTCTATTTTTTGCCCGAATGTTTTTCCTTATTGGTATTGATTACAATGCTAAACAATTTTTTAAGTATCACGCCTTAGTTTATGTGAATGAGTTTGTATATTTAACATTTTAAATAATTATTTTGTTATTTGCTGCGAGTATATCTTGTAAAAATTTATAAGAAAATTGGATACTTAATTATTATTTTTTAATGAAATGTCTTTTTTGATTAATTTAATACATACAGGGTGATTCAAAACTTTCTGTACAAACTTTTAGGGGAGGTAGAAAACTCAAAAACAAAACAGAATCACATAGGAATGTATGACCGGAAACACAAACCTGACGCTTGAGAGCGTTATTTATTTAATCGGACCATACCTCTTACCATACCTCTGACAAACCCTATTGGATGCCGGAAATATCGCATTTTTCTGGAGGAGGCAGAAAACTCAAATACAGAACAGAATCACATAGGAATGTATGACCGGAAATTCAAACCTGCTCAGCTAGAGGATAAACAAAGTGCAGAAATGAAACAGAATCACATAGGAATGTATGACTGGAAACGCAAGCTTTATTTGCTAGAGGATAAACGAAGATGCAGAAATGTTGGCTTTTCATTTCTGAATCTTTGTTTATCCTCTCATTTCTGAATCTTTGTTTATCCTCTAGCTGATCATGTTTACGTTTCTGGTCATACATTCCTATGTGATTCTGTTTTGATTTTGAGTTTTCTACCTCTCCTAAAAATGTGTACATGGAAATGTGAATCACCATATATATTTATCTTATATTACCAGATATCGTCTTACTTGTTGCCCTTTTTAGTCTCGTGAGGGTTGAGTGAATTTTGAAAAATGTCTTGAGTGCTCTTCGATCAAAAAAGTTTGGGAACCAATGCTATAGTAGGTACGCGAAGCGTCAGAGTTCCGAGTGCTCTGCGCTAGTCGAACTTGGAAGGTGCCAAATATGGAAAAAATATGACTTCATATAAAAAAACAAAGCTGCTAAAACACACCAGAAAATAAAAATAAAATCTAGAAAAGTGTGGGGAGTAAATCCCGACGGCCATCCTCATTAAATACTGTTGCTATGGGAGCATTATATTAAGTAGGCCCATTTCATTATCGTTTACCGGAGATATGCCGCCTAATGATCGTTTACATTCTTCCGCTGAACTGCTCTGATTTTGCGCGAGGCTACTCTCCCCAAAATAATAAAAAAAAAGAAATCTTTAACGATCGCCATACTTTCTTTTTTTCACGGAGATTTTAAATAATATCCTCTTCAACGTGTTTTAAAAGCGTAATGGTTCAGGAATGGAGAATGTGCGAGTACATTTACGGTGGACTATAAGTCACGTCCGTAATTCGTTTTTTTCCCTTGGTTGATAAAAGCTGATTTTTAGAATATATTTACTGCTTTAAACCACTGCGGGAATGTGTCAGTAGCTGGCAGAATATACCAAAGTACATATCTGGTACCCAAAGGGAAAAAAAGACGGAGGCCGAGAGAAAGAGAGAGAAAGAGATTATATATAGAGAGGATAATAGAGAGAGAGGGATATTATGTAGAGAAATAATAATAGAGAGAAATAATTGAGAAACATTATACACAGAGATTATAAAGAGATTATATATAGACAGAGATAAGTCACGTACGTAATTCGCTCTTTTTTCCCGTTTGTTGATAAAAGCTGAGTTTTAGAATATATTTACTGCTTTAAAACACTGCAAGAATACAATGTGTCAGTATCTGGCAGAAAATACTATCTAAAATACATATCTGGTGACCAAAGGGGAAAAAAGAGGGATGCACTGAGAGAGAGAGATTATATATAGAGATATTATATATAGAGATATTATATATAGAGAGATAATAGAGAGGGAGATTATATAGAGAGGATAATAGAGAGATGGATACTATATACAGAGATGATAATACAGAGAGGGATAATATATATATAGAGAGGATAACAGAGAGAGGAAAATAGAGAGAGGATAATAGAACGGGAGGGATGTTATATAGACAAATGATAAAAGAAAGAGGTAATTGAGAGAGATTATAGACATCGATTATATATAGGCAGAGATATTAGAGAAATCGAGATTATAGACAGAGAGAAATCGAAATTATAGACAGACAGACAGACACAGAGATATATATATAGAGAGAGTACTTAATCATTTAATTCGTCAGTCAGTTTATGAAACACTAAGTATCCACTGTTTCCCGTAATTTGATACAGCACAAGTGGAGTACATTACCGACGAAATTATAATAATACTCTTTGTACCTGCACGAAATAGAAGAAAAGAAGTTTCGTTAATATCTGGTCTTCTTCTAATTAACCTTAAACATATTTATTTTCTTTGTTTTATAATACAGGGTATTTGTCAATAGATACATTCGCACCTTAAGGCTGCTGAGTAATAACCCTAATGGATTCACTGACCTCAATGTTAACCTGTGGAGAAATTTTGTCTACTAATGACAGCTACATGCTGATAATACAACAGAAATTTTATTTTCAGATAGTCTGAACTTTTCTGTACCTTGCAACAGGATTCATTTTATAAATTTTGTCCAACAAAAAGATAATATAAGGAGCGTTTGAAACACACTATACCATATTTTCTGCCAAATAATTTAAATTAAAAAATATTATTTGCATTTTCTTTTAAACGAAAAATGCTTCAAGGTGTAAACTTTCTTTCTCTATTAAGGGAGTGCAATAAAAAAATATTTCAATACAAATCGGCAATCCCTGGACACATTTTCTCCATAGGTAAACATTGAGGTTAATTAATCCATTAGGGTTGGTACACAACAGCCTTAACCGCGAAAATCGTTGTTTGCTTTCAACGGGGGCATAGTATAAGTGAACCAACACTCCCCCTTTGACCGAGCATCCCCAGGGGTGACATCTGGAAGTTTCGTACCTTCTTCCACCCTCTTTGTCCTCATAGGACTTTCCGGTCTACAGATTTAACATGGCCATGTCTGGCCTAGGCACTAAGAAATGCAATGGAGATCGTCGGATTCAATTTGAGAACCGCCAGTCCAAAGCACAACGGGTTACCACTAGGCTACGTCATGTCCTTTAAAACAAACGGTTAAGTCCGATAAATAATAAATTTAGTGAGATATCAACCCCAAAGCCGATGAAAATTAAAGTTGAGCTATTCCGTTGATAACGCCGCAGAGCTACTTTAATAAAATAGAGCTAATTAGAGCTAATCACACGAAACGCTTAGAAATACAGCCTTTTCTAATAATAATCCATGATACAATTTTCTTAGACAATTCTATAGTTCCCAGGGAAGTAGAAATCAATTCAAATCATATTGCGTCTAGCAATTGGCAGAAGGAATTTGTCTACTACAAAACCAACGGTCTAAATTTGTACTCGCTGGTAATGAAACTCTAAGCTGCGGAAAATGGGAAAGTTATGTATAAAGAAGGTTCCTTTTATTTAAATTTCTGAACTCTACAGAGAAAGGATTTTGTTTATTTAACAATTGATTTCGAAATCGTAGAGATCACCAGACCCCTTCAGACTAGTAAAGTATTTGGATTGTTAATCCCTTAACAGTCTCGTATGATACGGGTCTAAATTGAAATTTATGCATCAGCTTGTATTTTATGCCACGTAGGAAATATCAAAGATTAAAATGCAAATCCATAAACACACGAAACGCAAGAATATAAATAAACAGTTTAGTATAGTATTTACAAACATGCTTCGTATATCGCACCCCGGCAAGAAAAGTGACACAACTAAAAAATGCAGCATTTGAGAAAAATCAACTTAAAGAATACTATATAGCTTGAACTGGCATTGCATTAAAATTGATACACTATCTACCAATAAGTATTTGGACGCCTGTGATAGAAAAGAAAAACAAATTCATATTCAATAGTTGGTAGAGCTTCCTCGAGAGGCACTTACATCCCCAATCGTCCGGGGCATGCTTGCCACAAGTTCCTGTATGACGGCTAGTGGTATTTTCTTCCACTCGGCTTAGAGAAAACATTTAGGTTCCTTCACCGATTTTGGACGGTTGTTACACCCCTTAGTTTGGGGATCCATCTCGTCCCAGAGGTTCTCGATAGGGTTCATGTCTGGGCTTCGGGCAGGTCAGTCCATTCGGTTAACCCATTTTCGCCATACCAATTTATGGTGGACCTCGCAACATGAGAAATGGCGTTGTGTTCCTGGAAGTAACGTGGGTCCAACCCATAAAACTGCCACAACTTCGGAAGCCCACTATTCAGCCAAAATAGTGCAGTAGACGTCGGCGTTGAGCTTACAATGAAGTGGGACCAAGGGTACCAGTCCATACCAGGAGAAACAGCCCGAGACGATAATTCCACCTCCGCCAAACTTTACTGTGGGCACAATGCAGTCTGGCAGGAGGTGTTCTTCAGGCAGACGCCAGACCCAGACCCTGCCATCCAAACGGTAGATGGTGAACCTTGATTTGTCTCTCCAGAGAACCCATTTCACTGATATATGGTACACTTTTGACGTGCCCTGCACCACATTAACCGAGCAGAGTGGTTGGACTTTGTGATCAAATGCTTATGGGCTGCAGCACGACCGTGAAAACCAAGTATATGTGCTTCCTTACGGATGGTATTCATCGAAACAGTCCTGGATGTCTTTTGAAACACTCATGGAGTGTGTGGACCATCGGTTGGGTGCGGTTCTTCTGAATTTCTCTGGTCAGCACACGTCGGTCTCTCTCTCCCAGTTTCGTGGGTCTGCCGACTTGGGGCACATTCGGATAATCACCGCTCACCATCCACTTCTGAATCACATAAGAAACTGTAGATTTGGGGTAATTCAGCTCGCTAGATATGTCTGTTAAGGATAGGTCATATCAGTGATACCCGACGATTACACCTTTCTAGAAATCAGAGAACTCTGCACTTCGTAACATCTTGCATGCGACTAATACCAATGCAGTTTCCCACACGATATTTAACGGCGGAATGTGTGACGTATATCAGGACCGCAGATATCGTCATTTGCAAGGATGTCCAAATATTTATTGGTACATTGTGTACAACTGCCCTCAGTTGGAAAAATTGAGAGATAGAGACATGTCGCTTTTCGTGCACGATGGGCAATTTCATACATATTTTTCTATGACATAACCTCAAAATTGTCATTTTTTGACTTGTGTGAGTTTTCTTGCCGGGGTTCAATACGTCATACAGAATTTTTGAAATAATTGACTTCAGGATTCTGAATTTTAATATAATCCAAATTTCTGCTCAACACAGTAGCGTGAGAAAAGTAATGTACTCATAATGTTTTACATATTTTGGTAAATACTGGAGTACGTTGCCTTTAAACACTTCTTAAAAACTGTAAACACCGTTGAGTTATACTGAATGCTTTTATAACAAAATAGAATTTTATTTCATAGCAAATTTTTCATGAAAATGTTGCATGCATGTAAATGTTGTTCTTCAGAAATATCTATTAGAGGGGGGAAAATCATTCTTACAAGGTTAGCCAATAGTAATTGTTAAATTTCGCAATTTTGTTTACATCAAACTTCAGTTGTATCCTAAAATCGACATAAAATGTTTTTACTTTCTCTTCCTCATGGTGCGAAATTATTTCATAAAATAATAACTGGTGATGGGGATCTAACACCACGAATATACTGTTGGACGTAAATTTGGGCCAAACTATTCCCAAACCATGCAAGATTCTTCAGATAGGCATCACAATGTTCTCCGATTCCAAAGCTTCCTTGGATGTTATTCGAAATCGCAACTCTAGAATTGACCGACATATGATATAGCTTCTTCAGAAAATGGTCGAGAATAATTGACCATGCACCCTCCACCTAACCAAAGAGGGAAAAAGCTCAAAATAAGCCCAGGCAGATGCGAATACCGTAGCAACAAAACAGACTCTACATCCCATAACACAAGAAATCTTTAGAACTGGCATTAAAGATATTATTTGATAAAGATTTCAATTACGTGCAGTTGTAATTGCAATTTATCCATTAAAACTGTACGCAAACTCACAACAAACCATTTATTGTAATTACTACCAACCTAGATAAATACTGAAGCTACAACATCATCAAAAACTGTCCCATTTCCCAAAATCACCCGTTCGTATATCGATCTGCCCTAGTAAACACTGCGAATAGGCACTATATGCTCTTATGAGCTCTGATACATCAACAATATTTTTAACATTGCAAAAAGGAATCATCAGGTACAAGAAATTCGCAGCTGAACTGGCGCATTTGTTTCGCTCGTATTCCTGCTAATCGAAAGCTTACGGTTTCAAAACCAGAGTGTACGAAATGCGTTGCAGTTTTCTTTATATTTTCTTCGTATGCTAATTTTTTTCCATATAATTCATCTTATGCAAATTTCTATTTCTTTTCATGCTTAAATTATTCAAATTTGTGTTCATCTGGGAATTCCCGGATGTTATTGAGGGCATATAGATGGCCCACAGCTTCGAACTGATGGGCAGTTCGGTACATGGTGTAGCTCTCTGTTGTGAGCCTGTCCTGCCATCTAATAGAGGAGGATTAGTAAATAGCAACTTTGTGTAATTAGGTTTCTAAGTTATAACATTGCTCAGTTCTTCTGTAAGGCTTTATGAACTACGTATTATTTTTTATATTTTCAAGTGATCTGTGACCATTCTGTGTTTGTCCTTATTTTTATGTAAGCAATATCCGGTGCCTTTAATTTTACATGTATCTTTTCAGTTAAAGAAAGTAGTATAAAGTCGGAATATCTCACAAGTGCCTCTGCATTAAAAAAAACACCCTTGAACTTTGGCTGCTCGGTTCACTCGTTATTAAGAAAGGTTAAATATTAACGTAAAGTAATGTCTCACGTCAAATAATGTCTCACGAAAAGTGTCTCTGCATTACAAAAAAAAGAAAGAAAGCTGTATATTTTTTAGATGCCTCTGAATTTTTTTTGCCCGGTTTGCTCGTTATTAAGAAAGCATAAATATTAACGTCAAATGATGTCTCCTGTCAAATAATGTCTCACAAGACCCTCTGTATTAGAAAAAACAGAAAGTTGTATATTTGTTTAACGACTCTGGGATTTTGTCGCCCGGTTCTTTGTGTTATTAAGAATTCATAAATATTAACGAAAAATAATGTCTCACGTCAAATAATGTCTCACTGCAAGTGTTTCCACTTAGAAAAAAAAAGTTGTATATATTTTAAACGCCTTTGGGTTTTTGTTGCCCATTTCTCTCCTTATTAAGAAATCCTAAATATTAACATAAGATATAACGTCTTTCTTCTTATTAACTTGTCTTATTTAATCACAAGAACACCCCCATTTTCTAAATTCACCCCCTGCAAAATACGTTTCAAAGTTGACTTAATGAAACAATAGTGATTTAATAGACACATGGGTAAAAATTGTAAATAAAATAATAGTCATTGAAAAATAAATTTCACTGTATTATCGAAAAAACATACAAGTTACTCGATACCATATTTTTTTATTCTCAGATCTCCACTTCTTTTTAAGATCAACCCAGAAAAAAAACTTTTACCCTACCCCATAAGTTCTTTGAAACATAAAAAAAGACTGCCGCTTAGTTGCTCACACACATTATCAAAAACTTTTCTACCATCAAAATATATTTTCCTTTATTGCATTTGCATTTCTTGCTCTAAGAAAATGTGGTCAAGCATAAAAATAATGTATTTGTTTGCTTCCTGAATTCATTGAAAACCCTAAGTGTTATTTTTCTCCATTTCCTTTTGAAGATTTTTCTTCAATAAAAATAGTTTTCAGTTTATTTCCAGATCTTCGGAAATAATACTTTATGTACTTTCTTGAGTTATATAAAATGCAATTCATGCTGAGACTTCCTCGGTTGGAATAATTCCAGTTAATAGGACACTGCTATCTTTTCCACATTTTACTTTATTGCTCTGAGTTTTCATTCTTTTATTTGGGACTACTATAAGTAAATATTCGAGGCTATTTCCCGATCTCTTTTTTTTTAATAATTCCAAATATAAGTTTTGGTTTCGAATTTAAAATAAGACTTTTTGTAATCTCATTTTGATCATTGGCGACATATTCATGGCGCAAAATTATTTCAAAAAGAGGGCCTAACTTATTAAGGTATCCGTACATATTTGAAACCCCATTTTCAATCAAAAATAAAAAAAAACGGTTTTCTACATATACAATATATAAAAACATAATGATTTATCTTTCTAATTCTGTTTGAATTATTTTTCTATCTTAACTAAGAGCCGAATAGCGGCAATTTTAACAACAGTTGTCAAAGAATTTTATAACTGGAAGTAGCTTATTATAAAAAGGATTTTGACGTAGGATTACTTTCCTCCATAACGTTCATCCGGAAAGCAAAATTTCAGATGTCCTGCGTCAGGAGTTATAATTTTGGAAGCGCGCCAAATGCAGTCTGTATCACTTGGGCAAGCAGTAAACAGTTAAACAGAAAAGTACCAAAATGCGTCAGAATTTTGACACACACACACACATATATGTATATATGTATATATATATATATATATATATATATATATACACATACATATATATATAGATACATATATAGGGGAAGAGTGGGTACAGTGAGACAGGGAGAACAGAGACACCAGCAATTTATTTTCTGTTTGGATATTTCCAGACTGGCAACACTTTTCAAAAGTCAAGTTGACATACTTTGAACACTATTACAGAAAGAAGGTTGCTTTCCGATATGAGGTAAGAAAAATAATTATGTCATCATAATTTCACCCCATCAAACTAAAATATCTGCATTGTTTGTCGCATTGTTTCTAAATTGTTTGATAAACTTTACAAACTGGTGTCATTAATCTTGCAGTAGCCTATTATTTAAAGTTCATTTTAGCAGTAGAATGATGTTATTTTTCTTTCTCTGAAAATGGCACCAACTTAGTTTATATATTGCAGTGAGGGAACAGTGAGACAGGAACAGTGAAGCACCATAAATTCTTGTCTCACTGTTCCCATGGTACTTTTATATCAAAAGTGGAGAAATTATATATTGAATTAAATTGAATTAAAACTAGACTGTTGATGCAAAAAATATAAAGAGAAGTTTGAAGGCCCTGCAACACAAAAGTGATGATTGAATGGAATTATGACTATCACAGCTTAATAATATGGAATTATTAGCTAAATTTCTAATAAGTCATATCACATATTTATTTCCATTTCGTACTTATTCTATTTAAATTGAATTTTTGTTACTGTTTCATTGAAATATATTAAATGTAATAATACTTATCTACATTTCAGATTTCATAATGCCTCGAAAAAATAAATCGTAAGTTTATTGGGAGATTTTCCAAAACAGACATGAAAAAAGCTGCTGGACTAGTGATATCAGGTTCTTCGAATGGGACTTAATGATTAGCAACAAAAGGTGGTTGGATGAATTCAGAGTGCTTCCTTCATGCTATTCGTCACTTTATTAAACACAGAGCAGTGCTCAAAAGACAATCCGTCCCTACTCATTATGTACAACCACGAAATTCATCTGTCCATCAAAGCGATTGATCTGTGTAAGGAAAATGGTATAACTATACTGACGGTGCCACCACATTGCACTCACAAGTTGCGGCATTTAGATCTGTCACTAATGAAACCATTCCATACTTTTTATGATGACTCTTGGATGATGTCAGACCCTGGTGAGAGTTTCTCAATTTATAATGTTGCATCCTGTGTTGAAACTGCATACCCACGAGCAATGACACCAGTTAATATAGCAACATGTTTTGAAAAACTGGTATTTACCCATTTGACAGGCACGTTTTCACTGAGGTTGATTTTCTCCCTAGTGTTATCACAGACAGATATCTTCATTCATCAGAAGAACCACATCTTCCTAGCTGCGAGATTTTACAGATAAATGAAAGCATTCCATCCTCATCAAATGCTACATCACACGGTGACACTTCAAGCCCGTTTACCGATCCAGAATGTCCCAAGTTATTCTATCTCAGTCCTGAACAGATACGCGGGTATCCAAAATCAAAACCAAGAAAACAAACCAAAGCTAGACGTGGTCGAAAAAGGAAAACTGTGATCGCAACAAATACTGCAGAAAAGAATGCTATGGAACAAAAAAGGAAGAAAAAAGAACCAAAAGTAACCACAGTTAGCAAGCGATTATATAAGAAAAGAGAAGAAGCGATTATATAAAAAAGCGATGTGGATGGCCTAGATTATATTTTAGACGACTCATCAGATGGAGACTTCTATAGTTCAGATGAAGACCAAGCTCTTTTATTTCCAGTTGGAGACGACAAGAAGCCTAAGAGATGATTTTGTTCTTGTAGAGTTTACAGCAAAACAAAAACTTTTCTATGCTGGGAAGGTTAATAACATTAATGCTTCAAATGAATATGGAATTACATTTATGCGCCGCAGTGTAAAATTATCTGGAAATTTTGTCTTTCTTCCTGTACAATATATCAGTACTGTGTGTCAATAAGACATTAAATTTATCTTGCTAAAGCCAATAACCAATGGCAGAACCAAACGGCAACAATCATTCATACCTTTTCAGGTTAATTTAGATTCGTTCAATGTTCGCTAATTCGATAAATGTCTGTCTTACTCTTCCCACTTATTGGTGGAACAGTGAGACAACATTGCACTTCGGTTTAGTTTTTTTTCTTTTGTGTGAATTCGTAGGTTCTTCAAGATCCATTTTTATAATACCTATTACAGTAACACATATTGTATCATTTGAAAGAAATTGATTTCTATGTTTTCTAATAATAAAAAATGAATTGAATTTTTGTGTCTCACTGTACCCACTCTTCCCCTACATACAAAAGAGGTAAGCAACGATAAGTAAACCCACGTTAATAACCCGCGGTAGTTTCGTTAGAAGAGACTACCTGAATTTTTAAAAACATTTTTTTAAAATTTAATTTTTAATTTTTTTGCACAATTTCTCCTTCCACAAAACAGCCTACAGTAAAAGGTTACTCATGAAGTGCCTTAAAATTTTGAAGAGTTGCTCTTCAGATGTATGTAAAAGGAATAGACTAAGCTCAACGTCGTAGATTAGTTAGTTTTTTTGTTTACATTCGTATGAATTGAAAATGACAATGAATTTTAAGCAATTTTTCTGGAGATTAGTACTTAAACTGCTACATCTTCTGAGATAAACAGAATACTATTTTGAGAATACTCTATGCTCCAGAGTCGGTTATTATTTCCTATTTATAAAATGGTAATATATTTGTTTATTTTTGAGTTTATGTTTTGAAGAATTGTCAAATTTACACCCATATTTTGCAGTTTTTCCCCTTGAAAAATTATTTGATGTAACATCTGGATTTTTTATATATATTTTTCCATGTTTTGTCCTACATATCATTATAAAAAATAGATAAAATTATTAAAAAAATGTAAAAGTCCCCTCCTAACGTGTACGGATACCTGAACAAGGGACGTTTAACCTCGTTTTCTTAAATTTTCAATATTTTACTTTACATACCACACGAGTGTATTTAATGTTTTTTTACGACATTGAAGTCACTTAGAATTCACAAATAAAAATTTTGTGTAAGAATGAGATTTGTCTGTTAATTCTTCAAAAATGCTAGAATTTTTCAAAATTCTCTATTCGCATTATGTAATTTCTTTCTGATTCCTTCCAAATTTCTCAGGATAGTTAATTGAAGTGTTTGTCATAAAACTATATGTATCAATCTTTGAAACCACAAATATTTTTCAAATTTATAGACCATGAAATAAAGTAAAAAACATAAATAAATAGTAAGCAGAATTTTTTAAAAATATTTAAGACTATAGATTCAAACAGAAAAAAAAATCAATGCACAATTATGTTTACACATATATGGTAAACTTATATAGAAAATTAAGATTTTTGAAGTATATGGAATGCGCATGGAGCATTTTGAAAAATGTTAGCATTGTTGAAAAGAAGTTTGAAAACTAGTCATTATTCTGACAAAAAATCCTTATTTTGAATTCTAAAACCCTTTCAATATAGTAGAAAAGAATATTAATTATTCTGATACTGTATATAGCGTTAAAATTGACAATGAAAAAAATTGAGGTAGGAGGTCACTTGTCCCATTAACGAAGTATTGGTCGTAAAAGAAACCTTTAATTCTCATCTACCCCACACTATTAAAGCGTCTATTCAGCAGATATAATCGCCGACCATCTTCGATTGAAAGTAGCCCTTGGGAAGCTTTTCAAAACAGAAACACTAGAATCCACAAAAATATTACTATCTTCATAAAATCTGTAACAGTAGCAGATTACGACCCGTCCTTTACAATACGGCACATGTCTTTAAAAAAAAAGACACAGAAAATGAATTTAAAAGCCATACTGCCAAACTTACAAGTTTCCGAAAAAGAGATGATCATTTTTTAACCAGACAGATTCAAACTTGCAGCCAAAACTATAAAATATCCATCCCATCACACGAAAAATCTTTTATGCGGTATTTGATTTTAAAAATAGAAAATACAGTATAGAACAAGCCACGTGTCGTTACTGAAGGAAAGGGGTTTGGATGTCATCTTGCCACACAGCCAAGAACCCCAAAACCAGGTAACCATTTTTTTACGCTGCAGCCAAGACCACAAAATCTTCTTCAAATTGCACCAAATATATTTTATGTGGTATTTAAATAAAACAGGGAGATTACACAAATATGTATACATAGGTCAAATCGCTGTGAGGGAATGACCATCAACAAACAGAACAGAAGAAGCTATAGCGCATTGCTGTTAAACCTTCAAAAACCGTCACCAAAAATTTCGTGCCGCGTTTTCGAAGTTTACAGATGCATAACGTACCATAAAAGCTCGACTTTACCAAAGAAATACACTGTAGCTTTCTTACCAAACTGAAATTCTAGTAGCTATTCTCCTCATATCTAAGAACTAGCTGAAAACCCGCGCTTCGCTACGGAGTACATTCAAATTAAATACAACGGTCAACGTATGCAATTTATGCTAAAAAATAAATATATATATTTATAATAAATGTGATGATCAATGTATACAATTGATGTAAAATATATATCTATCTTATTAATATATATATATATATATATATATATATATATATATATATATATATATATATATATATATATATATATATATATATATATATATATAAAAAATTGTAAGGGATATGCATTTTTTTTGGATAATATCCAATCGTCTGCTGCATTAGAAAGAGAAAAAATTTTTTTTGTCTATTTAGTTGTTACGCACGTGACGATAAATTTATTGAAAGTACCAGAAAAAGAAATCACGTGATCAGCGTTTAATAAATTAAATTCTAAAAATTAAACTTTAAAAATTCACCAAAAATCAGGAAATGGAGGTAAAAATTCGAACAAATTTCATTTTGAAGGAATTTTTATGATCTTTCTCGTGATATAAATTTTATAACCCTCAATGTATTATTTTAAATGCAAACGTAAAAAAAGTTTAAAAAACAGTTTAAAAATTTAATTTAAAAAAATCTAAAAAGAATTTTTGAAAAATCTTTCTTATTGCACCCCTACAATATTAGAAGAATCGCCATGCAAAATGTCAGCCCTTTAGGTCCAGCGGTTCGGTCTGTGCGTTGTATGTCAGTCAGTCAGTGAATGAACGAATCAGTTACGGAACTGTTTTATATATATAGATTAGGGGCTTTAACTAATGGCGGAGGTTCAACTTCGGAGATTAAATTTCATGTCTGTTAGATTTAAGATTCTTTTAACCCAATTCTGCTAATACATTGTTAATTTTTCCCCTAGATCTAGGTGTTTTAGACAATCGGTTTAACTGCTGGAAAATTATTCGTACTATTCATGTTACTTCAGTAATGTCAGCAGGAATCAATAAACTTCTACAATGTATTACATCGTGGAACTTTCATCCTATATTTTTAAATATAAATTTTATTACCGTACAAAATTAAATTTTTATGTATTGAAATTCAATAAAAGATATTAGTGTACATGTAACCGAACCCATGTGGGAAGCATGGGAGCATTCTGAGTGGAATGTTAAAGAAAAAAATATCCAAAAAAATAAATATCCCTTACGATTTTTTATATATATATATATATATATATATATACACACATACATACACACACACACACACACACACACACACACACACACACACACACATATATATATATATATATATATATATATATATAACATCAATTGTATACATTGATCGTCGTATTTATTATAAATATATATATTTATTTTTTTGGCATTAGTTGCATACATTGACCATTGTATTTAATTTGAATGTACTCCGTAGCGAAGTGCGGGTTTTCAGCTAGTTTTACTAATAAAAGTTTTACCTATTTGGAAGAATCAATAGGTTTAAAATAAAAGTTAAAGTACTCGTTAACTGATCCTACGAAAAAAGTACTGTTAAAATGGTTCATCCATCGAAATTCTTAATTTAGTCTCAGCCTATAAAACTCCAAATTTTTCAACGCAGTGAACACAGCTCATGCATTATACAAACAAGCGAGTTTGTACAAAAATGTGCCGAAATCAGCCTTATAGTGATCTCAGTTTGCCATTATTTTGACACTAAAAGTTTTAGCATTTTCAGTACATATATTAGAAGACTGTTATAAAATGAAGTGTCTGGCACATTGTATACACTGAATAATAAATTAACCAGAATTGGCAGTTTTAGGACATGAAAATCAGAAACAAATATAAATGAAAGTTAAATGCAAAAAAAAGAAAGAAGGTTTCGTCTTTAAAATTTTACAGTGCAGTTTCGAGAAACATCCAGTTTACAGATCTTTAGAGTGAATTATGCATGAAAACTACAGTCATCACATTAACGTAATGAGTGTTTATTTTATTTTATTTATTTTGGAAAGAGGCCCCATTTGTTTAGTAATTACTCGGGGGTTGAACTGGTAAGAATACAGTTCTGAAACGATACAATTTTACGCTTTAGTTGCTATGTACCAGTTGCTGTCACGCACACTCAGAAGAAATCTATACTTATATATAAAGAGAGAGCGATTTTGTACGTGGAGGGTAATCTTCAGAACCACTGTACCTATTTGAAAAATTCTTTCACTGTTTGAAAGGTACATTATTCCAGATGGACATAGGCTATATATTATGTATATCTGATCAGTAGAAATAAAGTTAGGGGCTTAATCAGAACAATCTCCATTGTTTCCGCTACTGTCTTCTACCGCTTTTTGTTCCGAAGATTTCAACGATCCTTATCGTTGTGCTATCGCGGTGGGCTTCTGTTCTGACGCTAGCGGTTCGAACCTAGCCGTTCTTCGGCACGCCTTTTTCTTTTCAAAAATTTATTTTAATTATTAACTGACGTAAAATTAATTTAAGATATTATTTAGGTTATTATTGACGTAAAAAAAGATTTACAATTTATTGGCTATCAACTGGAAATTTATTGGTATAATATTTTGTTCAACCCGGACAAAGTCGGGACGGGCCGCTAGTACTGAATAAACCCCCCGATGTAATGAAAAGATAATTCATTAAATCAAAAAGCCGTGTCGTAAATCAAGTAATTCACAAGTTAATCAGTTCACACTATTAAAACATCCTCAAATCAAAGAATTCTAAAAATCAATGTACTACTGTATAAGGTCCATTTTAAGCTTAAAATAGAAACAAATTTAAATTTTTTCACTCTTTGATCTATAAGAAAAAAGATATTTTCTAATCACTCTGTACTCGACATTGATTTTCTAAATTAAGTGCTATTACCTAAAAAAAGAACTCTCAAATTATGTGATTCATCAGTAATTACTAATAAGCTTAACTTGTAATTATTTCCTGCTAAGCAGTTCAATTAAGATAAAAACGTTAAAATCCCATCAAACAGAAATAGGATTAAGTGTTAATTATTTCCCAGTTTTCTAAAATTGATTATTTACAATAAAATCGATGCATGTAAATACGAAACAGTTAACGTTGATTATAGTAAATCGATTAACTACGTTGGTATAATGGATTTTAAATATGAAAAACAATCAATTTCCGTTCAAGGAAAATGTTCACGAAGGAATTTATTTTCTCCAATATATGTAAAATATTTTACTATATTAATAGAAATAATATAAGTTACTCACGTTATGCCCATCAGTCTTTTGTTGTCCACATTTCATGTTCTTTTGTAGTAATCCAAGTTGCTGAAGGATATTTTTGGCGTGTATTTTGAATACATAATCGTAATTGTACCAAATCAGACATGCATATAATGTACTGATTTACACATGTATGGTATAAAAGTTTCAGAAATATTTAATTACCCGCACTTTTTTTAAAAACTAACACATCACATTCGATTATCAATATCTAAGACATCACTACTAAAGTTCACTACATTTGTATAAATAACTCATTGAATCACTTCAGTAAATAATACATAGATCAATGAAAATGGAGTTATTAGAAATAAGGCTTGAGGTTGCGTTAACTGGAGTTGAGTTCCATTTTTAATTTGTAAGACATCATCAGGGCAGTTCTTTACACCTCTATTAATAACTCAGTGAAACACTTCAGTAAATAATACATAGATTAATGAAAATGACGTTTTTAGAAGTAAGACTTGAGGCTGCGTTAACTGGAGTTGAGTTGTGTTGAGTAGAATGGAATTGAATATATTAAACATTTTTAATGGTCGGAAATGCGTAATCTCGTGACGTCCTCTAAACCATACCCCAGCTGATTCGATTTACCATAGCTGATTTTGTCCGAAAGGAAGCGGCAATTTGATAAATCACGGAGTGCTACTAAATATCACAGAATATCAGAATATCACTATTAAAAGTGATCAGGTAGAAGATGCCAGAGTTTCGCGGATTTCTCGGATTGCCCTCCTGAATACGTATTTGTGTTATGAGTAACTTTCGCTGTTACTTTAGCAGGTGAGGAAATTTTGGAAAACTTATTTAATTGTATTTAAATGACATGATCTATAACAGGGGTGGCCAAGCTCCTTGATAGTCCGAGCCATTTTTCAAAATTTGAAATTTTTCGCGAGCCGCAATTAAATACGTATTTAAAAGGTATGCAAAAAAGGTATTAAAAATTTTTTTACAGAAATTATATTTATTGAAAACATATAAATAAAAGTACACAATATGTGTATTGAATTTAAATTAACATTTATTTTACTTCTCTTGATAATTCTTTACAATTTGGTGAATAATTGGTGACATCACTTCTCAGTAATTCTTTGAGATGCTGGTTAGTTAATACTGATCGGTGTTTGGATTTCACGAATTTTAAAGTGGAATAAAATGATTCACATAAGTACGTTGTTCCGAATATTGAAATAATTCGACAAACAGCCTTTTTTAATTCAGGATACTTCGATTCTGGAACAAATTTCCAAAATTCAGTAATCGGCGTCGACTTCTATTTTAATTGTAGAGCTTGATCTTCTTGCATCTCTATTAATTATAGTTCTCCAGATGCTTTTTGGGTCATAATTATATTAGAAATGGAAAATTCACCTTGAATTATGTTAATTTCAAATGGATTCAGAAAAAAATCACGAGACGATTTAAAATATTTCAAGTCTTGAAATCTAATTTGGAATTCCGTCAACATTCCTTCTAGCTTTTTTATATACTCGTTGAGTTTTTCTTGTTTAATATTGGAACAAATTTTTTTAATTCGAGGAAAATGACAAAATGTTTTATTTTTAATGTCCTTTTGAAAAAGTTGTAATTTAATTTGAAAACTAAATATACACTGTGAGAGGTCAGATATTATTTTATCTTTCCCCTGAAATTGTAAATTCAGTGTTTGCAAATGTTCCATGACATCAGTCAAAAACATTAAGTCTTGTAACCACTCGTCATCGTCTAATTCTAAATAGGTAATTTCCTTTTCTTTTAGAAATGCAGTTATCGGATCAAACAAATCTACAAATAGATTTAATACGTTGTAGCTAGATAACCATCTAACAATGCAAAATAAATTAATGTCATTTGGAAGTTCTTCGTCCTTTAATTCTTCAAGGAAATTTTTGAATTGTCGATGATTTTTTTGCATTGGTGCGAATGTAATTTACAACGTGTAACACAATTTTCATAACATCAGGATATTTTAAATATTTTGTAACGAGATGTTCTCGGTTAATTATGGAGTGAATCGGTATGAATTGTGGAATTTGAGAATCATCTCTTAAAAGCACAATAAGACCGATTTTTTTACCCAGAATTGCCGGAGCTCCATCAGTAGCAATGCTTACAAGTTTATTAAGAGGCACATCAAAAGTTTTCATCGTGGAATCTAATGAATTTTTAATATCGACACCACGGGTTGACTCTTGAAGTGCTACTAAATCTAATAATTCTTCTTTGACTACGAAGTCAGGTGAAACAAAACGTATGAAAACTGCCAATTGCGTAAGATCTGTGATATCTGTCGATTCGTCAAGGTCTAAGCTGAATGCAATACAGTTCTTCAAATCATTTTTTAAATTATATTCAAAAGATGTATTAATTGCAGTCATGCGTCGTTCGGTTGTTTGTCTCGAGATTGGAATTTGCGAAACAACTTTGTGCAATGCTGCATTATTTGGATCTAAAACTTAAGTACATCTTCCAAGTTTTTTTAAATAAACCCTCCCTATCCATACGGACGTTTTGCACGAGCAATATTCCAGGCAATAACAAAACTGGCTTCAGACACATTATTAGTTTGATTGCTAAAGGTCATCAAAATTGACTGTTGTTTATTTAAATTTGATTTTAAAGAAGCAAGTTTATCTGATCTTAATTTGAAATTTGGAGGATACTGATTAGAAAACTGAGGATGGTTGATTTCATAATGTCGACGTAAATTGCTAGCTTTATAATTTTTGACCGTAGAATTACAAATAACACATAATGCTTTTCCGTTATTGTCAATGAAAAAGAAATTCTCCTCCCACTCATTATTAAAACGTCTATTTTCTTGCTCGTATTTTATTTTTATTTTCGTTCTCTGTCGTCATATTTTTAAAAGAACTGGAAATAAATAAAGAAATTTAGAAAATACAAGTTTTGTGTTATTTAAACAATAACAACACGTGTTACATACTACGAAACAAATTATAGATAACTTACAAAAGATTCCAGATTACAAATTATATCCGTAGCAAGAGTGATAGAAATTGTTTCCTCCAGAGCACAATGTCAACTGTCCGTTGCAATGAAAGTTTACAAATTCAAAATCGGTCTGGAGTCGGTCGATTACGGACGATTACGCCACTGTTTATGTTCGTTCGCGCAGTTTTCGATGAGTCGGACGGAAATGAAATTTGATACAACGTTGCACTTAGTCTTTCATATTTGTTGTAAGTAATTTAAAAGTGTAACCAACCCTTTTTTTCTCAGCAAATATCTTCTCTAATGAGTAGAGGGCTCTACGCGCCACGAGGAAGTGTCATCTCCTTGCTATTTTTGTCTTTAAAAAGGGAGAGGGGCTTCCGGGGAAAAACTCCCGCCAGACAGGCGTTGGAGTTAGTAGTTGATCTTCTAATGCCGCTGAATGTGGTTGTTGTTCTTCCTAATGTTAAAATTGTATATATGTAAATATAATTAAATTAATTATGTATGTGCTATTGCAATTAAATAAATATCGTTACCTTCTGAGATGGCGTTAGACCTGATTCCAGTTAGCTGATTTATTTTCGACGCTGAGCCTGACTCGTGGCGTTCTTTCCCGCCATAAGTGATGACCGTCGGACGCCGAACACTGGATAAAGTCGTGAAGTTTCCACTTCATGCTTTTGTCAAGAGTTGTCATCGCCGTCAGCCGCTGTTTTGCTTTTAATATCTATTTAGTTTTGGTTTTGGTTGGCGATGAACGTTGAAGCAACCCTAGTTCCCGCTACAAAAGACATTTTGAAACACATACGGAACGATAATAATTTTTTAAAATATAATAACACAAAAATGAAAAGGGAACTCGGGTACATTTCTCTAGAGCCACAAATAATCCTTCAAAGGACCGCATGTGGCTCGCGAGCCGTAAGTTGGCCACCCCTGATCTATAATATACAAACATAAATTGATTATGGTGGGAGATTTTTTTTTTTGGTTTAAAGTAATTTACAATACTCTTAATTATAAACTGATGAACGTTGACTTCTGAAGGATAATTTAATGATTAGGTCTGGAGGAATAAGAATTATACAAACTTATATATTATTCATAACAACAAACCACAAATTTAGTACAGGAAGAAGCGAAACCCACTGGGACAGATAAGAACAGAATCATTCAAAATTGAAATTACGTTTAACTTGGTCAGTTAAATAACTTACGAGTCACTGACGTTTATTCAAGGTCGTGTATGATTTAACATGACTTTGAGTCATATCAGTGACGTATAATTTATTAAGCAGGCCAAGTTACATGCATTTTCCATACAAGTAACTCCCATGACAGACCTTCTGGTAAGACTTTTGGTTGGTTTTCTTTTACAAATGTGAGGAAATGTGTAATTTTTCCCTCACTGAAAAGATTAACTTTATATCCACTTTGATACAGGTCTACTATATTAAAGCAAAATTTTGAGTCAACTTTTCCTCAGTGAAATTCAACATAATTACAAGATAAAAAGAACTTTTTATATATCACGTTTTTAAATTTTCTGTTGAATCGTATAAACTAATTGCACAAACCTATACTTAATTATTCTTTTTCACTTTCTTTTATTTAATTTTAATCACTTTTTAGTCGTTTCCACTATCCCCAGACTTTATAAACTGATGACTTTTATAATTTTTTTCAATTTTTCGCACAATATTTTTCATCGCACAATGTTTTAAAATCGTCAAACGTCGTTACGCAAAAGTGCAAGCATTGAATTCGATCGAAGCGCCACCTTGCGGATTTTTTTCCGAACTAACTTTCCATACAAAACAAAATAAACTGAAAATGAATTCAATCTGCTTAAAAATGACTAAAAGTGTTAAAAGAATGCATTGTCACCGTGTTCTGAGCTATTCTAAAAGTTTCAAATGTCTAGCTGTCGGGAAGTTAGATAAAAATCGATTGCAAGATTTGTACTGGACAAACACACAAACAAGAAAGCGATGAGTTAATAAAAACGTGGTAATTAAAATAATTTTTTTATAGCTCTTGTGATAATGATTTTCTCAAACATAAGATAATGTGACACAAATATACTTAAAAACATGTGCATAAACGTAAGAAATTTCAGTCATCGAAAAGTTATTTTCACCAAACAAGGGATGAAACAAGTTTCTCGATAAGAGACTTATTTTTGTTTGCTCATTCCTTTCTCGGCTCTTAAAAAGATTGACTTTATTCCTTAGTATATCCAAACATAAAAAATCTCCTTGCTTAGTTACTCATAAGCATTATCTAAATATTTTCTTCCATCAAAATATATATTTTCCGTTGCCGTTTTCTTTTTTTTTCTTGGTAAGATGTGGTCAAGCATAAAAATAATATATTTGTTTGCTTCCTGAATTCATTGAAAACCCTAAAAGTTATTTCGCTCCATTTCTTTTGGCAGGATTTTCTTCAATAAAAACAGTTTTCAGTTTATTTTCAAAGATTGGTATTTTGGAAATAATACTTTACCTACTTTCCTGATTTATATGAAATGTGCAGTTTCTTCTTCAAGTATCTTCACTTATAAGTGGATGTTTCCACTTAGATTCGGATTTTGTTCATTTCTTTCTGCCTTTTTTTTTTGCTGTTGATTTTTCCTTCCTTTCAAATAGGGAGAGCATTCTTTAATAATTTATAAGTATCGTGTTTGTTATATTTTCTACACGGATATTATCGTAATCGTCAGAGAAGTTTTTCGTAATGTTTTAAAATTAATGAATTATTTAAATTGTGTTTAAGGCTTGTGTGTACTTACCCTATTAGATTCGCTCGACTCAATGTTTAATTATGGAGACAATTTGTCTACTATTTACAGCTACATAAACGCTGATAATCCAATAAAATTGGTATTTTCAGATAGCCTGAATTATTCTGCCCCTTACACCAGGATTGATTTTATAAATTTTATCCACCAATGGAATTTGTGATAGTTTAAAACATATATAGAGAATAGCTCACTTCTACCCTCACTTGGGTGTATATAATTTGAAGTGGCACTCTAAATAAATTTGATACAAACACAGTTTATACATGAAACAATGTTTATTGAATTCGTTGCACATATAGAATTAGCTTTTACAGAAATAAGCATACGTACTACTTGTACGGAATATATATTAGCATTCAATAAAAATACACTTTGCAATACTCACAAACCAGCAGAGAGTCAAACCAGCAGTTCTGCCACGTAAACTTTGGGTTTCCTAAGCATAAGCGCCGGTTAACACCTGGAGTTGGTTACCTCGTAGCTCCCTCTCGCTTATCTATCAATTTTAACAAACTTTTTCTTTAATCAAGCTGCATGGTATTTATACCAAGTGCATATGCCGAAATTAGCATATCTCAAGCAGCTTCTTTAATTTATTCACTCAAAAGTTCGATTCTTATGAATCGAATCTTACGTATACCTTACACATATTATACCAGATTATCCCCCGAAAAATTTAAATTTTAAAATACTATTTGCATTTTTTAAAACGAAAAATGCCCCAAGGTGTAAAATTTCTTTCTATATTACGGAGTACAATTTTTTTTTAAATCTTTAAATCCAAGTCGTCAATCCTTGGACACATTTTCTCCATAGGTAAAGATTGGGGTGAGCGACTTCAATAGGTTTAGTACACATCAGGCTTAATGCATGATTCATGACTGCCACATTGTGTGTCGGTTGGTTAAAACAAACCATGAACATAGATTCAATGTGTGATCATGTGTTCAAATTTTGCATAAGGCGTTCATGTTTTGCTCCCTCTTATGGTAGCAATGGCGATAAATTTATTGACTGCTTCTCATGATAAGGAAAGTAACAGAAATCATGATAGGTTTATTCTCAGGGCAAGTACCATCCGCATTTGAAAAATATTCGTGATTTGTTTTGTTCAAAAATATTTCAGTTTTGTAATTGTCAATAAAAACTTTGTGAGTGTCAAAGTTTTTATACTTTAAGGCTAGCTGTATCCAGGTTTTTGTCATGAAATGGCTAGTGTAAAGGAAATTGCAATGTATGAAAAGTCGTTTAATGTTAAAATTCTTAAGGATAACGAACTAACGTAAAGGGAGATGTCAAAATGGGAGCTTCCCTCCTAGACACGGCTCCAAGAGCAACACTGTACATAATTCTAAATTTTGTGCTACAGTTCGTGATAGACTATAGTTCTTCCCGAAATGGTCTGGACGCCTAAAATTTGTCAGACACCAGTTGTTGTTTACCAGTGCGGGACATTTAATGACGACCTGCATGATTTATGGGTGTTTCATTCATTAACTTCAGCATAATTAGATATTACAACACTCGGTATGTATACAAAAAAATTGCATTATATGAGTAGAATATATAAAGGAGTCTTTTGGATGTAAAATATATATATATATATATTTTATTGTTGTTCAACCGTTAACAACCTAATATGACTTATAAGAAAAGCAAGATATTATTTCATTACGACTAAAGCGTAGAACAGCAATTAGAAAAAATATATATTATATATATGGTTTAAATTTTAAAAAATACAAAATCATCAAATCCACATAACACGCATAAATCGGTTGGTAGCGTTGTTCTTTATGCCCCGTATCCAGAATCGTCTTCCAGACCAGGTCCATATAGGCTAGCGTAACGGTGGGGGGGGGGGCGGCACAAATGGTACCACAAAGTTCAAAGTCCAATTTAGCCAAGTGACACCTCAATTTTGACCAAACACCCCCAAGGGTGACATCTTGGGGAAAGTATTCCTCTCCCACCCTGTCGGATATTATAGAGGGACTTTACAGTGTTCGAATTTGACGGGTTGTGTCGGTGGAGATATTCACACATAATCGGCGAGAATCGTTGGTTGTTTTCGATGGGGACACCAAATTGGCGAACCAATACCACTCCCTGGGGCAACCTCAATTTCAACTTCTGTCAACATTTGGAGGGTTCATAATTCCACCCACCATCTCTGACTTCATAGAAAGAATGTCATACACCGGTAAAAATTTAGAGGAATTCCATATTAGGAAATCCTTTCTCTACTGCGTACTCATGATTAATGCCTTGCTGAGGGGCCCATGAAAAGGGTGAACCCTAGGTAATAGGCTCTTCGTGCGTTTTATATGTATAATTCATGGAGGGATACCTATATGTGGGTTTGAGGTAGCAAAGTGGTAGCGCTTAGGCTTTCAGTGCCGAGGGTGCTTATATCGAGTCGCGACAAGCGCCACTAAATATCTCCTTGTCTATGCCGGATAGGGTCACATTAAATCCGTAGACCGGAATGTTTCTCTATGAGATCCGAGAGTGTGAAAGAGGGTACCATCCCCCCAGATGTCACCCCTAGGAATGCTTGGTCAAAATTAAGGGGATGGTGGACCTTTCAAAACGATTTTTGAAATTTTTACCACAGAGATATGAAATTTTGTACATATATTCATTAAAGTATAACAATATTAAACACCTTATAAAATTTTATAAATATTTTAAAAAAAATATTTTATAATTAAAAAATTTAAATTAAATTACCCTTCTTTAAAATGCTCCTTGCGACTCAATTTTAAACTTTTCCCCTTGATTTTGCATTTATATTGCTTATAAATACTTTCTGAACAAAGTTATGTATTTTTTTGTACTTTCGTTGAATAGTTAATTTTTAGAAAATATTTTTATGCTTGTACTCTGAATTTTCGCGAAATTTTTGTACTTTTCTACACTAAAGTTAAACTTTTATAACCTAAATGACCTCGAATCCTAAAATGGATACATAACTTTATTTTGATGTATTACAGGAATCTTTATTATAAATTTCATAAAATTTCGTCAAAAATTATGACGCGAGGAGCATTTTTAAGACTTGCAAATCTAGAAATTTCTCATTTTGAGAAAAAGTCATTTAAAAGATAATTTTCTATCTACCTTTAATACTTACTAATCTAAAGCCACCAATTTTTCATTTTTCTTTTCACTACACATTTTAAATGCATTTCATTCCAATATTTACATGTTTTTAAAATATTAATACACCCCCCAAAAAAATTCCAATTTTTGCTCAATTTTTGGTAATTTGAAAGTCCACCATCCCCTTAAGGTACCACTTGGTTAAATCGGACTCTGAACCTTCTGGTACCATTATGAACTGGAGCCACACCACTCATACGCTAGACCATATGGAGTTGGTCTGGAAGACGATTCTTTCCAGGGGGCCTTTATGTGTGTTATGTGGATTTTATGATTTCTATTTTTTTTAATTTAAACCAATTATATATATATATATATATATATATATATATATATATATATATATATATATATATATATATATATATATATATATATATATATATATGTGTGTGTGTGTGTGTATATACATATATATTGCTTCTAATTGCTATTCCACGCATTAGTCGAAATGTAATAGTGCTTTGTTTTTGTTATGAAATCGGATTCGGTTGTTAACAGTTCAATTACAAGAAAAAAATTAATATATATTTTACATCCAGAAGACGATTTTATATATTCTACTGATATAATAAAATGTATTCTACATATGTTCTTTTTTATAATTTAACCAAATATTTCGTTTTTGCTTCATTTCGTTTTTTGCTTAATTTCTATTCAACGCTTTAGTCAAAATGTAAAAGCATTTTGCTTTTCTAATGAAGTCAGATTAGGTTGTGAACAGTTCAAATACAAGAAAAAAAAAGGAATATATATTTTACATCCAAAAGACGATTTTATATATTCTACTTATATAATAAAATGTTTTCTGCATACATACCGAGTTTTGTAATTTCAAATTGTGCTGAATTTAATGGATGAAACACCCGTGAATCATGTGCTTCGTCATTCAATTGTATGTGCACTGTCCATCCATGGCTCCCACGTGGTATAGTGGTTAGCGTCGTTAGCTTTCACACTTAGGGCTTTGGTTCAAATCCCGAATAAGGCATGGGCGTTACCGTGTTGTCTACTAATAAGGAACAATGCTAGCTCACCTATATGGTTCTCCTATAATAAAGTAACCAGCAAGACTTCGCGGTGAATAACAGAAGGCAAATGTCTCACAACAAGGCCCTTCGCATTAAAAAAAAGTCTATCCATTTATAATAAAATCTTAATGGAGTTTTTAAGGAAATTCAGAATGAAACCTGAGCTCAATGATGCACATCGAAACGGTGAAAGAATTTTTGATCTCAATTTCAGAAGTCTAAAAGATACTTTTGAGAATGAATATTTACTTTTATCTTTCAAATAAAATATTGCTTGAAGTCACGTTTAAAATCAAACTTAAGTATCACTTCAGGAAATGTTAGAATGCTCTCTTAGAATTCTCAACTTTTTTTTCATTTTAATTGCCCCTGGAGAAGTGTTAAAGAGCTGCATTAAATTTTAGAGAATTTTCTTTGGGAGATTATGTAAGAAGGTTTATTATTTTCTCTCAAAGTGTCAGCAAAGAAAGATTACCGTAGAATAAATATGTTAAAGGGACCGGGGAACCTTTATTTGAGCAAATATTTTATATTGTAATATTGATTGTGTTAATGCAGAAAAAAAATATTATTTCTGTAGGATAATAGTACCAAAATAGTTTTTTCAAGTGAAAATTCCTGTATGAAGCTTCTACGCAGTAAGTAATGAAGGTAAGTGTAGTAATAAACTTTAAATCTGTTTATCTGAAAATACATTTTTCAAGGTTTTTAGATTTTTAATTCTCCATGCGACTTAACTTATGTTCGAAATTCATGAAATTCATAAGTAAGAATCCTGTTACTGTTTACAAAGAAACTGTGTAGGCATTTAAAAATTCGACTCCATTAAGGTAATTAAATTTGATTTATAACTTATTAAAAGGCAAAATTTTGATGAAAATCGGGATGGAATTCGGAAAAAAATCTATGAAATACTAACTATTCAAGGAATTAAATAACTGATACCCATATTTCTTTGTATTACAGTTTTAACACTCCATCGGGCGCGTTGATCTGACAGACACACGCGTGTCAATATCTCTGTTTTTGTCCCCTAAAACTTGTTCTTACGGCCTTGAACTTATCAGTATCTGTCCATCTGACCACCTGCTCCTTTGGAATGCAGTAACGACCAGTTCTGTGTAGGAGTATTTCCCGTTTTGAAGATTGTTTAAAATTTTGTATCTGTTAGATACACGCGCCCGATAACGTTTGTGTCTTGAAACTTTACGGTAGTATCAAGATTCCCCGTTCCTTTTTTTGATTCATCTTTTCCCATGATGAGTGCTAAGCGCTTTTTAGATATGAATAATCAAAAAGACTTTGAGCTAGTTCATAGTATTCTATTTAGTGATGGAAATGAGGAATTAAATGCTGAAGAATTTGATGAAAGTGATGATGGCGAAGAAGATATTTTAGAAACATGTGAAGTTGATTCTGATAGCAGTGAAAGTGATTATAATGACTCAGAACTTGATTATGATACTAATAATGATGATTTTTATGTATGAAAAGACAATAGTACTAAATGGGCAAAATTGATCGGAAGAAAAAATTTCAAAGGTAGATCGCAGAATATTATCACAAAATTACCTGGAGTAATCGGAAGTGCAAAAGGTATACAATCTATATACGGCTCTTGGAACTGCTTTTTTTCTGACGAAATATTGGAAATAATTGTGAAATGCACTAAAGAATACATTTCTGCAGTTTCTAATCTATGTAGTAGAGAAAGAGATGGAAGACTAACAGATAATATTGAAATAAAAGCCTTTATCGGTTGACTTCAATTAGCTGGTGTTTTGTGAAAAATAAAAATTGTAAAAAAATATATAAAACTAAAAATAGGTCCGGGTGTAAAAGCCTGGACCTAAAAAGAATAAAAATATAAGATTTAAAGTAATACAAATTAACAGAAAACACATAAAGCATAGATGTATCTGACAGATACACCGCGCCCGATGACGTAAGTTTCGAGACGCGCCTGACGGAGTGTTAAGTGATTAAAATGCAAAATCGAGGAAATATCATAAAAATTAAGTCGCAAGGAGCATTTTAATTTTTTTAAATAAATTTTAAACTTCTTAAATTCTTAAAATTATAATAAGCTTGGACATTCCTTTGAAGGTATAAAGCTATGGTGAAGTTTATATACGTACAAAATTTCATATCTGTATGATAAAAAGCAAGACATTATATATGTATATATATATATATATATGTGTGTGTGTGTGTGTAAGTAAGTAAGTAAGTAAGTAATTTTAACGTCCACCGTTTCCATAAAACAGTTATCCGTTACATTATTAAAACGTTTTAGGTATATCTTCAAATAGGAAAGGGCCAATAGAAAAGAATTTAATTTGAATGTTTGTCAAACAATTACATTTGAGATTATGTGTATTAAAATACTTGATCTCACATTAGGGAAGCATTTATAATATTACTCCACAAGATGTAACGGCTTAACAACATAGCTTTTGCCTAGTAGCCCTTCAATGCTGTATTTCCGAAAGTGTTCTCAAGGCCAGATGAAACGAACTGGGAATTTAAAAAATAGTCTTTCCAAGTGGGTTTTCGTCAAGGTCACTGTCACTCCCTACTTTAACTGAGAAATATTTCAGGTAGTCTGCTCTAACGAAATTACCCCGGGTTATTAAGGCTGCTATGTACTAAGAAAAAAAATCGTATTTCCCTTTTCCTCTTTTTGGAGACTCTTGTGGTGGGAGGAGTCCAGTTGACAGTTTGAGAATTCCACCCCCCTTAGGATTGACATTTTGAGGGATTGTAATGGCTCTCTCTCTCTCTCTATAGGGGGGTTAAGCGCTGCCCCCAAAATTTTTATATAAAATATATTTTTGTAAACTATTTACAGGTACATAAATGCTGATAATCAAATAAAATTGGTATTTTCAGATAGCCTGAATTTTTCTGCAAAGCGCTACAGGATTCATTTTATAAATTTCGACCACCGAAGGAATTTATGAGCGTTAAAAACACACTATGTCAGATTTTTCCCCGAATAATTTAAATTTTAAAATATTAATTGCATTTTTTTTAAAACGAAAAATGCACACGAATGTAAAATTTCTTTCTCTATGCCGGAGTACAATTAAAAAAAAAAATCTTTGAATCCAAGTCGGCAATCCATGGACAAATTTTCTCCAAAGGTTAACATTGAGGTGAGCGAATCCAATAGGGTTAGTACAGAGCAGCCTTAAAGTAGGATTACTTATCGTTGCTTGCCTCTTTTTTTAAACGAATTTTGATACTTTTCTGTTTAACTATTTACTGCTACTTCGTTTGACGCACTGCCAAAATTATCTCGCGACGGACTCTGAATTTTTTCTTTCCGGATGACCGTTATTGAGCAACGTAATCCTACGTTAACATATGACTGTAAAAATTGAAGAGCACGAACACGGAGATCCGAGAGTTCAGCAGTTATATAACCATAAAGAAGCGAGTTTAGGGACAGTTCTCCGACGTAATTTGGTGCTTGAAATTAGTTCCCTGGTTAGTAGACATTATCTCCTATTTACAAGATAATTTTTTTTTCACGTTACATGCGCTCAATAAAAATAAAGTTTAAAAAATAGGTCTTTTCAGTTAAAATTAAAATATAAAAATTCAAACATTAAAGATAAGAGTTTAAAGTTGAAATTAATAAAAATTAAGAATTCCCAACCCGGTTTTAAATTTTATGCTCTCAATTTAGTTACTACAAGTTATTATTTTAAAATTATTTTTAAATTTTTAATTCTTCTTTTTCTATTTTTAAATTTTTTCTTAACTTTAAATTTTAATTACAGAACACATATACCTGGAAACATTTACCTTGCTACAGGAGTCGCCAAGACCATGGAAAACAAGATCGAATTACATCTGATTTGTCTCAACATTTTTAAATAAACGTTTGGATACATTTAAGGTTTTGAGTTTTATTTTTTTAATTTCCTGTATCTCTCCTGTATCTTTTCCTATATCTCTCCTGTATCTCTCCTGTATCTCTCCTGTATCTTTTTTAATTTCCTGTATCTCTATGAATACCCGTGCTTCGCTACGGAGTGCATTCAAATTAAATTCAACGGCCATGCTATTAATTTGTATGTTTAATATCCATAAAACATAGTAATTTGAATTAATTTCTTTAAAAATTTCAATCTTAATTTGTCTAGTTGGTTATTTTTTTTTCATTCTACAGTAATTTAATATTTTGTTTTGTCAATACATTTAGGTGATATGCACGTGACGTAAAATTAATTTCATGTATCACAAAAAGGAAAGAAACCACATGATCAGCATTCAATAAATTAAATTCTAAATATTAATCTTTAAAAATTTATCAAAAACCAGAAAATAGTGGTAAAGATTCGAAAAGGATTTCATTTTAAAGGAATTTTTAGGATATTTCTCGTGATATACATGTTATATAGCTCAAATTATTATTTTAAATGCAAACTTTAAAGAATGTTACAAAAACAATTCAAAAATTTAATTTTAAAAATCTAAGAAGAATTTTTCAAAAATCTTTCTTACTGCACCCCTACACCATAAGAAGAATCGTCATGCAACATTTCAACCCTTTAGGTTCAGCAGTTTCTTCTGTGTGTCATCTGTCAATCAGTCAGTCAGTCACGGAACTGTTTTATATATATATAGATGAGGTATAGCGTACGATTCAGCGGCTAGCGTAATGTAGTAAACATATGTATGTATCCAGAGGAAAAAAATAATGACTATACTGCTCTACTACTATCCAACTATTTTGAAAAACTATCAATTTTATCAGTGATAAAAAGTAGAAATCACCTCTGTGTGCTTTATAAGAAACGAGGAATACAGTAGTTAAAATGAATGGCAGTGCTGAGCAGCATTAATGATTTCTATCTATCATGATGTTGAGCTCTAGGATTTTACAGCAAGAAAAAAGAAATATTCGCTATTACACAGCAACAAAATTTATAGCACTCTATATATATATAACATATGGGAAGTGTATGCCTTTTTGGGGAGATTGCCCTGAATACAAAATAATGGGAATAAAATTGTGGTTATCCATCTCATGTTCTTTTTTTTAATTCTCTTAAGTGAAAATTTGAAAGCATATTTGATTTCCCGATGATTTATACATACGACTATGTTAAACACGAAGTGGTGTAAGTCAAGTTTTAGTAAATCTTGCTTTGTAATCTCAAGTTTATTTATCAGCTTACAACACAGAGAATTAAGTCTTTGTTTATATGCAAATCAGCAGTTATTATCTACAAAACAGTTTCGTAACTGACTGACTGACTGACTGCCTGACTGACACATAACGCACAGACCAAACCGTTGTACCTAAAAGGCTGAAATTATGCATGCCGATTCTTCTTATAGTGTAGGGGTGCACTAAGAAAGATTTTTGAAAAATTCTTCTTAGATTTTTTATATTAAATTATTTAGCTGTTTTTGTAACATTATTTAAAGTGTGCATTTAATATAATAATGTGAAGGTTATAAAATTTATATCACGCGAAAGATCATAAAAATGCCTTTACAATGAAATCTTTCACAAATCTTTACATCCATTTTCTAATTGTTGGCGAATTTTTAAATTTAATTTTTAGAATTTAATTTATTAAACGCTGATCACGTGGATTCTTTTCGTTTTTGTGATACTTTAAATTAATTTTTCGTCATATATATATATATATATATATATATATATATATATATATATATATATATATATATATATACCGGGTGTTCCAAAACTCGCGCACATCAACCTTTGTAGTTGAGTTTTAAGACAGATGAATTATGTTAACAAACAGAATAAAACAAACTCCGAAAGGTTGGTATCAACGTCAATCGTGCGTAGAAGGCTTCACGAAGGTGGTCTTCATTCGAGGTGACCAGCCATTTGCGTCCCGCTCACGTCACGCCATAGGCGGGAACGTTTGCAGTGGGCCGTCGACATGTCCACTGGACGCGTGATCAATGGAGGGATGTTCTCTTTACGGATGAGTCCAGGTTTAGGTACTTTTCCTATACCAAACTGACACATCATATTTGTTCATTGTTTACATATGCTAGTTTCTATAACACCGTAATTGTCTGGCAATTTTTTTAATGATATGTTATACCTACCTATGTATTGTATAATGTGTATAAGTTTCATTATATTCTACGCGTAACTTTTTGAGTAATCGCTATTTTTGTGACTTTTCCTTATTTTTTATAACCAGTGTATATATATACCGGGTGTTTCAAAACTCGCGCACATCAACCTTTGTAGTTAAATTTTAAGACAGATGAATTATGTTAACAAACAGAATAAAGGGCAAACAAAGGTTGAATGATTATCTTTATTGTCAGGTGTCAGACATGGTCAAATCACAGTAAATGTTCAAAATCATGACCGTTTTCCTGGACACACAGTCGAACTCTTTTTTCCAGATTAGTCGATACTTTATGAAGTGTGTGAGGAGTAATGTCTGATATTGCATGAAGGATGTTACTCTTAAGTTCATCAAGCGTATGGGGATTATTGCTGTAGGCGACTTTTTTCAGATATCGCCAAAGGAAAAAATCTGGAATTGACAAGTCTGGTGAACGTGGTGGCCAAAGTTCTTTGGAAATGACATGATCATCGAAAAATTCAGTTAATACTTCCATAATGTCCCTTGATGTGTGACACGTTCCGCCGTCTTGCTGCAACCAACAAGGATTTTAAGCAACAAGGATTGCCATAAGGATGTGCGCAAGTTTTCCACCCTGTATATATATATATATATATATATATATATATATATATATATATATATATATATTGCATCAGTTGCATTCATTGACCGTTGTATGTAATTTGAATGCACTCCGTAGCGAAGAACGGGTATTCAGCTAGTATAATATATATGTTGAAAGCGTTTGCAATGTGCAAATTTTAAAAAAATGTGTCTTTTCTCATTATGTTTTTAGTTTAATTTCCTAAAACATTACCAAGGAATCTAGATACGCTTTCCAAAATACATTTGAGCAGAGAAAAACAATTTCCTTTTCAATGTGGAAACCACAATTTAAGATTTCACAAAAGTACAATTACGTCAAAAGCCATTTTTTTACTTACAACGCTTTGCATGTGAATCACGCATATCTCCCTGGATTTTAAAGTAAATATTGCTCTTCCTTTCCTTCAAACACACAAGAAGTTGATGATTGTAATAAAACAAAACTTACCCTTAAAAGAAGGAAGAAAAATAACTAGGATCGTCCATTGCCGATGCAAATTTCCCATGGATTCATCTAAAATTTTATTAAATCATCTACCAAACGTGACATAGTAGTAATATTGTAAACAATACAGACCGCTTCATTGCAGTTATCAAACAATAACTATTTATTGAAAATTTAATGCACAGAAATTCCTTGCACGAGACATAGTAGTAATAAAGTAAAAAATACAGACTGCTGCATTGCAGTCATCAAACAATAAAAATTCATTGAAAATTCAAAGCATATACATTAAATGCACGAGACATAGTAGTAATAAAGTAAACAATACAGACTGCTTCATTGCAGCCATAAAACAATAACTATTTATTGAAAATTCAATGCACAGAATTTCAATGCACGAGACAAAGTAGTAATAACGTAAACAATACAGACTGCTTCATTGCAGTCTTCAAACAATAACTATTCATTGAAAATTCAATGCATAGACATTCAATGCACGAGACATAGTAGAAATAAAGTAAACAATACAGACTGCTTCATTGCAGTAATCAAACAATAACTATTTATTGAAAATTCAATGCTCTTGCGAATTTATATATTTAAGTTGCTAAGCCGATCATTTGGGCAGTCCGGGAAAGAAAACTACAGCATCAATTTACATCATGTTGGTCTTAAACAAAAGCGTTTAATCTATAGATGTGCCAAATGTGGTTTTTGTAAAAACAATTTCTATTAATCAACGATAATTTACAATTAAAAATTGCTTTCTACTCATGCTCAATTACATGTTTACATGTCTTTAGATTCTTACTAAGCCGAATAAACAGCTTAGTTTGTTTATTCCGAGGAATCTCTCTATTTCTATCTCTGTCATTTTTATTTGTAATCAGGTTTGTGGGATATAGAATTAAAGCTAACGGAAACTGTATGGATAATGTAAAGAAGTGGGTATCTCTTGGCGCGATCTGGTGAGTTTTTTAAAATTCGCCAAAAGCACTCTAAAAAACGGCAACATAGCAGACAACAACATAACGTGTATATACAAAATATACACTCACTTTTAAGCAATTTAAATCAATAATTATTTCAGGATAAATCCTAAATGTCATTCTTTCCTCATAATTGATACTAAAGTACGGAATATTGTAATGCAAATAGTAAAACTAAAACAAGCATTCATTTAAAAAAAAAAAACTCAGCAGTTCAATTTAGGCTGACAGTAACAAACACTTGGCATCTACGTCGCTCAAGGTAAGTCCTTTGTTATACAAACATGTTACATGTTCTGCAGTAAGTCTTTTAAATGTATAAGATAGCTATAAATTCGCCGCATTCACCGCCTACGTCAAAAGAGGGTCAAAGGACCTTTTCTGTAATGATTTCAACACCTTCCTGCCCATGAACTTCTCTGTATTAACTGTCGTCATTTAGTGTGATTTTGGCTACTTTTTAAAACTTCGAGAAACCGCGCCAAGAGTTATCCATTTCTTTACTTTAGACATATGGTTCTCAACCGGCTGTACGCGTACCCCTTGGGGGTACGCAAAAATCTGTAAGGGATACGCGGTTAACTACCAAAAAGTATACGAAATTATATTGATACATGCTAGAATTTAATTGTGACAAAAGTTTGAGTAATGATTTAAAACTGAAAACTACCCGTAAAGCAGCAAGCAAACACGTCGCTCGTCGCAAGCAAACACAAAGAACTAGCAGACATTGATGTGAAGTACCTTCTGGGGATTACGACAACTTACTTGGGCAAAAAAGGATTTTCAAGTTTAAAATACCTGAAGAACAAGTATAGGAAACATAATTAATATTGAGGATGATTTATGGGTGTATTTGACCAAGCTGGAGCCAAATATTGATGAACTTTGTAAACAAAACAAGCCCAGAGTTCCCAATAATTATTTTCTGAGACTTTCTTAAATTTTATGTCTGATTAATAAAAACTTTGTAATAAAATGTCTATTAAAATATTTTTTGTTTTTAATTTAAATTACCTATTCATAATTAAACTTTAACAGTTTAATATTTAAACTTTAACTAATATAACACACTTTAATAAAACTAATGTGTTTTTGTTGGGAATACGCATAGTTAAAGACACACAAAGAGGGGTACGCGGGTTGAAAAAGGTTGAGAACCACTGCTTTAGACAATTGTTTATTTCGTTGCTGTTGGGTAATCATATATATTTTTATTATAGTATAAAATATCTAGTATAAAAATATATAGTATAAAAATATCGATAGTAATTTTTCAAAGTGTATTTCTCTATTTATAATATTACGATTTTCAACATTTGGCAGTGATGTGCTGAGTATAATTTGTGTATTAGTACATTTACACTGCTGGCCACCCAAATTGCAACACCAAGAAAGAAAAGAGATATCACAACAAAATTTATTTTGTAGATAACATGTTGACCAAGTATCAAAGGATTAAATTTATAGACTTCTGTGAAGTGTGGTTCCTGCCAAAATCAGTAGCCAGAGTAGCCACCATTGTTGGAGATCACCGCTGCCACACGTCTCGACATTGATTCAAAGGGACTTTGTATGAGTTCTTGTGGTACAGCAGACCAAGCAGCTTCCTCACGTTGCCAAAGTTGATCTGCTGTGGCAGCTGGGGATGGAATCTGGGTCAATCGTAGAGCAACCATGGACCACATGTTTTCTATCGGTTAAAGATCCGGAGAGCGAGGCGGCCAGGGAAGCAATTCAATCTGGCGATTGACGAAGAACCGTTGGACAATGTGTGATCACGCATGATCAATGCCTCGTGTGATCGCGCATTATCCTGTTGAAATATGGCTGTGGGCAAGCCCTGAAGGTAAGGAAGGACAACTGGCTCCAACACCTCGGAGATGTAGCGCTGGCTGTTTAAAGTACCGGCAATGCGTACTAGAGGTGTGCGAGAGGGATATCCAATACCGCCCCATACCATAATACCCGGTGCAGGACTAGTGTAGCGGTGCATAACGCAGCTGTTCAGCATCCTCTCTTCACGGTGTCTCCAGACTCGAATGCGACCATCGTGGTGTTGCAGACAGAAGCGTGACTCGTCACTAAAGACAATTTCATTCCATTCTGCCGCCCACATCCTTCTGTCATCGCACCATTGGCGGCGGAGACGTCTGTGGTTCTGCGTCAAGAGTAGACAAAGCAATGGACGTCTTGCGGACAGACCACTCTGCTGTAAACGGCGTCGAATGGTACGCGCAGACACTGGATGATGCGTTACAGACTGCATGTGCTGTGCTATGGTTCGTGATGTGACTTAGCGATCCGTCACTGCCATGCGCACAATTTGCCTGTCATCACGTGAAGTGGTGCGCTGAGGTGGATGCTATTGAACACGTCGGTCCGTCGTACCCTCCTGCATCCAACGATCACATATCCGCATTACAGTTGTTTGGTTTCGTCCAACACGACTACCGATTTCCCTGAAAGATAATCCACAATCTCGGTAGGCCACTATCATTCCTCTGTCGAACTCGGATACTTGATCAAAAGATGATCGCCGTTTTCGACGAGGCATAATTGACCGTTTTTTTGAAAAAACCACAAGAAAAACACAATTGCCGAACCTGAAATCGTCGAAATCTCCAAGCCTTAACTAGCGCTTTGAAGTGGCGCCACAGGCGCACGTGATGTGCGTCTGCGCTGAAATTCTAATCAGTTGCATATCTCACCTCCGCTAATGCATGTTGTAAATTTCATGTTATTTGCATGTTTCCTTCAGGGTGTTGCATTTACAGTGGCCAGCAGTGCATTTACTATCCAGCCGTCCTGTTTTGACGGGTACCAACTAGTGCACATTATGATTTAAAAACAGTTTTTTTAACGTTTAACAATCGGTTTTGTATTACTATATCATAGTACCGTTTATACGCTTGGGGGTGTATAAAATTGACGGTTTCGGACATACTATTGAGCGCTATGTCTGTATTGATGTCCTCAGGCTTCTGAAATTTTATAACGCTTTATATTTTTACGCGGAGTATGCACACACATTTACAAAATTATATTCGATAGTGAAGAGGGGTATTAAATGAGTTGTATACTTACTAAGACTGAAATCCGTCGATTTGACGGCAATACAGAAAACATGCAGAAATATTTAAAATTATGCCGGAAAATGTTAGTTACTTTTCGACGCTTCCCCGTTTTGCAAATAACAGAAATATTGTCTCTTCGGAAATATTGGTGTTGACAAATTAGGACTGCACAAACCATGAATATATTTTTACGGAATAAACCATACCAGGTTTTCACTTCGGTATACCTGCATAAAAATATATCTAAATATATACTAATTTATTATATATTGGTATGGAATCGTTTAAAATTTAAAGTATTTAATCATTTAAAAAAATTAAATATTTTAATTCTTGATTTTATTTTTAACCGTCAAAATGACCGAGTTCAGTCTTTTTAGTAAAAAAAAAAATATCCCGTCTTTTTAGTGTTAATCGCTAAACAATATGTATAAAAACGAAGTTTAACCAATTTTCATTGCTACGAAAGGATTGCTGCCGATAACAGGTAAATGACGATCAATTAAATGTATTATTTTCCCGTAAAAATTTCATATAGTCGTATTTTTTTAAAGTTTAATGACCTGATGTTTCCCCGTGTCTTCACAGATAAAATACCTTTGCCGTAAACGAAAGATTCTCCTTTCAACCGGCAAATAGAAATAATGAAATTTGATTTTACGCGCATTGTTTTTTTTAGATGTCTTGGTGAACTGGAAACCGTCTCTGCCGAATTCATTTACCCTAAAACAAACTCTGAGTTTTAGTATTTCTTAAATAGAAATAAATTCTAATGAAACTTTTACGAATGGAGTAACTTTTATTAAGTTACGGTTTTACGTATACAGGGTTTCCACCTATATCCGTTACACACCCCCAACCCCTTAACTTTTAAACGATGACAGCTTAGGCCATAAAGTTTGTGTCTAGGTATAGTAAAAATAATATGAGCTACTCGATGAGACAACTTACGACGCCATCTATCGGAAAATTTTGGAATTAGCTTTTTTATCTCAAAAACGGTATGACATACGGGAAAATAGTCAATTACAAAGTTGTTCAGCATTATCGATTTAAAAGAAAAGACACCTTGCACACTGTAATACTCAAAACAGAACGTAAAAAATTAACATCTGTTTGGTCGTGATTTTCTGCACCATGGCGTCGTGAAAAGCTAGCGAAGCTCGAAATAACCACCTCACAGACTATATACCAGCCTGTGTTGTGGCGCAGGGGAAACCCATTTTCAGCAACATAAATATATGATCCTGAAGATAGGGAAGTGTCTCAGTTTCTTTCTTCCTCTTTTTGTGACATGACAATTTTCGAAAACATGACCAAACAAATGTTCATTTTCTACATTTTTTTAAGTATTAATATAGGAAATTTGTCTTTTCTTACTAAATCGGTGATGCTGAACAACTTTATTTGACTTTTTTCCCGTATGTTGTACCGTTTTAGAGATAAAAACGCTAATTCCAAAATTTACCGATAGATGGCGTTGTAATTTGTCTCATCAAGTAGCGTATAGCCTTTTTACTATACTTAGACACCACTTTTATGGCCTAAGCTCTCACCGTTTAGAAATTAAAGGGGTTGTAACGGATATAGGTGGATACCTTGTATATAGACACATTCTAATATATTTCGCTTTTATAAGCAATGGTACATAAATTTAGAAGTCATTATGACTTCAGGAGTATATGAACTGTTACACTGAAACAAAAATTTCTTCACAGAACTATTACAAAATTTTGCAAAATCTAAAAGCACAAATTCTAATATTTTTCTCTAAACTATTGTTGCAACAAAATGTGTCATGATAATTACAAAAGTTCAGATTTAGAGATAATGCGGAAGGAAAGAGCCAATAGCTAACTTTACAAAGTTGGGATTTGACTACAGACTCTAGACTTTTCTACAATGAAATCAAATTAATTTATGTTACATATGACTTTATTCCGAATATTAATCCATACAGATCTGGCAGCCCCACAACATTACAAAAGATCAGGAAACAAAACGAAACAAAACAGCAGTATAAACTAGACACCAAGAATAAAAACTAGAAACAAAATAAACTAGAAAAATATACGCAATCAAAAAGTTCAGCCACAAAGAGACTTCATACTGGTCGTTGCATCCCAATAGAATTTGCTGATGTCTCCGTTTGTCTAGGATATTCTCTCAAGTCCATGGCAAGTTAGGAGATGATGCGAATTCATAAAGCCTGCCCTGCAGATTGGGCAAACGTTGGTAGGAAATATACCCATTTTGAACAAATGCTCTGCCAAGAAGTCGTGTTAAACTAAATGTACAATAAATTTAATTCACTTTTTTCAAGTATCAATAAATAAACTCTACTGATTTTCGACATACAGGAAACTTGTGAAAAATGCAGAAAGTAAAATATAATTCCTTATATTCCATTATGTAATTAACCCCTTCCTTCTCGATCCCGTCAAAATTACGGGGTGAGGTCCGACCTTCTATTTCTCTTACCCATGTTATTTCCGGGCTGGAGTGTGTAAAAGTAACGCCCCAAATGATTAAAACAATCCAATTAATTTATACCGAAAAAATTTTATTTTTCATTTTACATATCAGATGGCAGCACCAGACTATTTATAATCCTATTGGGGATTTTTTTTATACTAGATGTGGCAGCACATGAAATAAATGGAATTATCCGGATAAAAATAGGCACTTTTATTACTGTTTTCTTGAAAATTTTGCCATCATTAAGGGGTTAAATGAGGGGTGACATGTTTCGAACTACTCAATTGCGCACGGTCAGACCGAGGAGCACTAGATGTGATTCGCAGTATGGCTTTTTGCTTCTTGTTCAAGGTGACAATCACACCAAATGCTCCTTGGCATGATGATGGACTACTAAAAAGTTGTAAACATGCCGCCCTCCCCCTTTAATTACATTGTAGAATACCAGAAGTTGTATTCTCCTGTTCTATTGTCCTTGACTATGTTTTTAAACAATCGGTTTTATGATACGTTCTCTTAATTTCGTATGCAACAGCGCGATACTGATATTAATTACATATATCAATCGAATACTGCTTTAGATATTCCTTTGAGATCTTCTATAGTAGATATTTCTACTCTCTAAACATTAGGCGGTTGTTGATTATTTTCCCCAACTTATATAAATTCATTTAAAGTTTAATTACCGGAAATTATTTCGTGATATAAATTTAAATTTTGAATAAACTTTTAAACTACTTTTTGATCTGGATTTGATCGTTTCAAAGGCTAAATAATAATTTTTAATCCTGAAAAGCTTTTAAGTTAGTTCCTCATTACTGAAGTTTAAATAAAAGCAATCAAAACCTATAATATTATTTGCAAATTTGATTCCTAAATTTTAATTCTTAAAATTTACATATTTAGTTCCTCCATGCGAATGTTTAATTGCATTAAAAATGGCTTACAGACTTATATGATTTGCCTTTTTCGCAATTTTGAATCGTCAATGCTTTTAATTTCCTCTCTACGTACTGGTCTAAAAGCGAATGATTATAGTGAAACATCCTTCAGTGTTTTGACCTGAAGGCTTTATCCTGGTTTAGTTTTGATTCATACTTAGCATGCTCCACATTATAATGCTAAATAATATAAGCAAAAAACAACCACTACTGAAAGAGAATTGATTATTATGCGAAGGTTACACATGCATTATCGATACATTTAATTAAGGATATTTAAATTTTAAGACATTTTCAATGCAGCAAGCACTTGTCATTGCTGGTATTCACATTTTATGACAATGCTCCACGAAGTCTTGCTGGCTACTTTATAAAGGGAGAACCATTTAGGTGATCCATCATTGCTCCCTATGAGGGGGACGAGAAAAAGACCAAGCCTTATTTAGGATTTGAACCCGAGCCCTCAGAATGCTAACCACTATACTATGTAGGTAGCAAGTTAAAGACATTCTTCTTCCAGTATGACCTAGTGAGCAAGAAACTAAATTAGAAGCCCATAGGCCCGTTATCTACTGAAGATCTTAGTAGTGTTTGACAAGTACAAAGATAGACATGCAATCATAATGAAGCATTATGCATTAAAGAAGAAAATCCCCTTTGTCAGAAAACAAAAAAATACCAATAGATACACACTCTGACAAAATGCATAAAGCATGCCAGATGGCAGAACTAATATATACATCTCCATCGTATATAACAAGTTTAGTTTTTATTCTATCTGAACAATGCCTTCAATAACCATTTTAGAACTGACTTGAACATTGAAGAAAATGAAAAACAAAAAAAGTAAAAATATGTTCTGATTAAACGAAAAAATCAACGAATTTGTATGGTAACCTAGATGCTAGTTTCCCCGATTCGAAACTATTGGAAATCCTTAAATATATAAGTAGAGATCCCAGGTGGAGAAATGCAATACGAGTGTGTATCGGGATGGAAACATTGCCAGAGACCAAGAGACAGCAGCTAATCTGCTTGGATCACACTATCAAATGTTGACCATGTTGGCCTTTACACGCAGGGACGGGGATACTGATGTCATCTGCGACGTACCCACTCAGACGGCAGTCTCTCGTTTTTGCTCCTCATTTGTCAATGCTTATAGAGCCTTAAGACACGAATATTTGTCATATGATTTTAAAAAAGTAATTAAAAATGTAATTAAAATTTTGAATTTTTTTTGTGATGGTCAACCATATAATTTGTAAACAAAATCACATCATAAAACTTCTCAAAAAAATTTTAATTTTTTTTAAAAATTAAAAATTTTAATGAAAGTGGGGTAATTTAAAATCGTTATAACTCGAAATATTATTTGTCGAATTTCAAATTTTTTTTCATTTGATTAAACAGAAATATGAACTGACTACCCCTTGCCAGTCGCCAATAAAAATCCACAGGGTTTCCGCATTACAAATCCCTTTCGCTCCAGCTTACTCATCGTTATGTCTACTCCCTCCGTGCTAATCGTAAACGCCCTCGGGCGTATCTATTGAAGAGCTTTCGATTTCTCTTCTATCCTGCTAGCTTATTTCTAACTTAAAACTCCTCCCATATATATATTTACCAACCCCCAATAACTTCCCAATAATCTCAGTGCTAATATCATTCACTTTACTCCTGATACAACTATAGCATCATAACCCAGTCGATAGAGCTTCCGCTTCGTGATCTTTTGGTCGCCGTTTGAATCCTGGCGGTGGCATTATTTGTACTTCTATCAAATTTTCTTTATTTTTAATCTTTAATTCTTATTTTTTTTTAAATTATTATTACTTGATGATGGTCTTTTTCTTATATTTTTATTACTTTATGAGCGCATATAGATTGGCCCATTAATTTATTTAAGGGTGTCCGGGACACATTTTGAAATTTTTTTTATTTATTGAGTTAAAGTTTTGAATTTTTTTTGTGATGGTCAACCATATAATTTGTAAACAAAATCACATCATAAAACTTCTCAAATTTTTTTTAAATATTTTAAAAATAAAAAATTTTTTTTTAATTAAATTTTTTTTTTAATTAAAAATTTTAATTAAAGTGGGGTAATTTAAAATCATTATAACTCGAAATATTATTTATCGAATTTCAATTTTTTTTCATTTGCTTAAAAAGAAATATTTAAGTTTTAATTTTAATTTACCATTTTTTAAAATATTAATTTTAATAAAACTAAAAATATTTAGATTTTTAATTACGAAAAAAATGATGCAACTTATTTTTAAAAAATCATATTTTCAATAGTAAATATTTTTTTCAAATTTGCTGAATCAAAATTAAAGTAAAATAGTTGAAAAAGACATGTTACAAGTTTCAACCATTTATCTTTAACGGTTCTTGACATATAACAATTTAAAGGCGAGAAATGGGGGAAAAACCCATCATGCAGAAAAACGCACTTACAGGTTTAAACAACGATTGGCTACTATTAGAATGTTGCAAAAAAAAATAAATAATAATTTCTCCCGTTCTAATTAAGATAGAAATATGATTTAAACGTCGTTTTAAGCACAAAAGAACACAAAAAATTTTAATGCAATAATTTTTTTTTCGAAAATTCGAACAATTTTGTGTCTTGGACCCCCTTAATGGAGGTAATGTGTTCGAGACCCTGGCACTCTGAGAACACAATATATGTGGCCTGATCACCGTACTCCTCGGTAAAACCTTGCTGATGGAAACCATGCCAAGAGGGAAATCTAGGTTCAAGGCCACCTATATGTTGAAAATGTATATCTTTGCATCAAAATACATGCGGTTAACTTCCTGTGTAGCTGGTCGCATTAAAATGAACGGAAAAGGATGGGGTCTACTGCTCAGGTCACTGTCATAGGTATTATTCTGGATTATTCTGGAATTCTGGATTCGGATTCCAGTTCAGGGAATCAGACGTTGAAAACTTTTTTTTCGGAATCTGTTACATTCCGGTAAATGTTGCGGAAAAACCAACTTTAAAATGTAAACGTTTTCGTATGTCAGCAGTAAATATAGAATTAATTTTAAAAATGCCCGAATTATTTGTTTTCTAGACCACATGTCACTGTATTTATGAGATTCCCAATCAGAAAATTTATTTTTAATAAATTTATGGGAAATTTAATTTTTTTTCTCACTAAAAAAATACCCTTACTAAAAGATAATTATGTACAGGAAGAATTGTTAAACTGTTTTGAAATTTCGTTTAAAAAATATAATTCATTTTATGTATATATGAATATAGCACGTTTAGTTTGTGATATATCGCTTAAATAATATAATGCTTAAACAATAGCTCTAGTTTCTATTGTTTAAGCAGATATATGCCTTTTTTTCTTCTGTCATAGAAAAACGTATTTTAAAAAAGCAATTTAAACAGATAACGTTTAAAAATTATTTTATAACTTTATAAGACAAAAAAAAACATTTACATAGAAATGTTTCTATATGAAAAATATTTTCACATTTTTATATTTTTAATTTTTTAAGAAAAATTCTGATAGCCATTCGATGAATATAAAGTAAAAGGAAATATGTTTCATCATAAAGCAAAGTAATAAAAAGGGAAAGGAAAATAAAATTTCCTCGAGATAGTTAGGTGGTAATCAGTAAACAACCCATTTCTTGATAAATCAAAATAGCAATAGTAAAAAAACAAGTAAAAAACTTATGTATAGCAGGATACGCGCAGACAAAACACAAAAAAAATGTTTTATTTGGCATCATAGTTGAAATTTGCTGTTTACGCTTTTTGATTCTATAAAGCTCTATTATATGTTTGAAGCCAAGGAAATAAATTGCTCCTCTTTTGTCAATCTTTATAGAGCTTTAAGACACGAATATTTGTCATATGATTTTACACGTAATAAAGTTCTATACATTTCTTCGCAAGTTTGTGTACCTCTTTAAGGCACAAATATATGGTATACAATTTTATGTGTAATTATGTCTTATGTGATGCATATATTTACTAGGGAACTGCATATTCCTTTCACGGGAAAATTTTTTTGCACTTCATAAAAATAGCAATTCTTTTACACACATATAAAAAGTATGTAGGGTTTTAAAGGATAAATTTCAAAGGATAAATTTTTCAGCCTGAAGTTGTACAGTTATTTATAATATTTATTTCAGTTATTTTTAAAGGAATGTTGTGGTACTAAATCCGGGAGAAAATTTCTTCTCGTTATTTTTGTCACAAAAGTAATTAAATGAGACATTTAATAAGGTATGTCAATTTTACACAGTTCTCGGGTAATTCAATGCGAAATCGAATTGCATACTTTCTAAAAAACTTTCCACAAAAAGAAAATGGAATTTCTGTAAGGGTTAATTTGTTGAAAATAAATTAGTATATTGCAATTAATTTTAGATAATATCATTAACTGGAAATATGACACGTAAGTTGTCGTTCTCGATTAAAACTTTATTAAAATTTCGCAAAGGCAATGTTTTTAATATTTAAGTGATAAAGAATCTCTGCCGTATAATACAAAATCTCTGTAATGGATTTGTTTATTTTAAATACTCTATAAGTTTTGTGTCATGGAAATTAGGGTGGGGAAAAAGCAAAGTGAAGTAAGTCAAATTTTAGCGAAATCATGCGTTGTAATCTGAAACGCATCTCCTACTTATGACAATCATGGTTAGTGGAATTCCCTGTTGAATAAGTCGGTAAGAATGTCCAGCTCGTTGCCTAGACCGCTCGGTGTGGCTTGCTTTTGATAGACTTGCTACGGGTCAAGACTACTTGCTGAGTTACCTGCATCGAATGGGATAGGCAGATATCGATACCTACCCTTTTTGCGTCTATGGTGTGCCAATAACTGGAGGCACCTCAGCATGTGCCCTGTTGTTATTAATGTTTCCCTTTATGTGCTACTGACGGAGCCTTTGGTGATTGTTTTTATCGTTTATCTTTGTATTGGACTGCTCGTCGAATCATGACGTAGAATTCGGAGACGGACATAGGATTAAAAAGAAAATAATAATCATAGTTCACCTGTAGGGCCGATAGGAGGCAGCAATTATATCTTATTGAGAGAGCTATGGTCATTCTTGGCTACACGGGTTGGATAATTCGACTGGGACCTTCTGCTTAACGCCGAACGGCTACAAACATCCATGCCAAGAGTGGGACTCTAGTAACCCACAGACTCCAGTACTGAAAGCCGACGCTATAGCCAATCGACCATCGTCCGGCGGTGATAATTATAATATATTTAAAGTGTTCATAATGTGAATGTTTAAATAAATTGTTTCTCTTCATAGGTGTTTGGTTTAATTAGCTAAACAAGTGGGGCGCAATTTGCGGGACGCATCCGTCAAGAGATGTCACGGGAAAATTTGGAGGGGTCTCATCTTCGCACTTATCAACCAGTCAGGGACCCCCTGTCAAACATATGGAGAGGTGTGGCCGTCCAACACGATACCCGCTCAGAAACAGACACCTGCGCTGCCATGGCGGTCGCATACTCAGGTATTGGAGAAAAGGTATCGGGTCCCATGTTCTCTCTAGATGAAGGCACGTAGAGAATTAGTGTTCAGGCTGAACCGGGACTCGTCTGTGAAGAACCCACTGATGCCTGGTCCAAGGCTGATGTTGTCTGCAACCTGCTAAACGGCCGCGGGCTCTCTCTGTGTTTGGAACAGAATTCCTGACTGGTGAGATATATAGGGAGGAGATCTTACAGCCCTATATTCGACTTTTCATGGCAGCAGTAGGCCTTCTGTTCATGTTTATGGACGACAACGCTTGTTCACACAAGACTCACCTACTATGCGATTATCTCGAAAGTGAGGATATTCGCCGGATGGATTGACCAGCCAGAAATCCAGACCTAAACCCTATTGAACATGTCTAGGGCTCTCTTGGGAGAGCAGTTTTAGCAATATATCCTCTTACGAGAACCATCCAGGCTCTAATAACTGCGTTTTGGCAAGAGTGGGACCGACTGCCATAGGGACTCATCAAACTGCTTCATTTTGAGTATAGCATCATGCTATAAGAGCTGTATGGTTCTTAGAGGAAGACATACCCCATATTAGAGTCATTTTGTGTTCGATCTTGCAACGTGGGTTTTGGGCAATCCAGCGCTGATGAGCCTAATTAACGATCATGAATGCGTTCCATGACTGTTGTACGGTGAGGCAGTGAAAGCCATTAGTGGTTAATTTTAGCATAAATTATTACAACATACATTATTGAAGTCGTCACGTACATTGTGTCTTTGTTGTGATTCTTTTAGACAAGAACTACTCTGGTTTCAAATGGCAGATTAATTTATTGATTAAACACATATAATATTATATGACACACTTTACTAGATATGTCATAATGCATCTACACATATCACCTACAAACTCATTACTCTACTATATTAATTATCTATGACACTCAACACATAAATTTAGCTCATTCAATTATTATAATATCGTCTGATATCACTCATATTAACCTGGCTCAATTTACTGACATGATAATAATTCCACTCATTTATATTAACTCAATCGCGCTCTACCAGTTTAATTATTTTTATCAACTATTCCTAATTGGTTGATGCAATGATTATGCACACAATTGTGACGAAAGGGTACGATACCTGTACTGACGAATTTGCGACGTATCGTGATGACCTTGACAACATCTAGGGCACCGTTCGTATATAAAGTTCAATTAGTCAGGGTCCTATGATGGCGATGGACATGAACTCTTAGCGATGTTCGGCAACACTCCATAATTCAATGAGTTATCAGATAACGCCTCTGAGCTTCGGTTTTCATCTATTTGCAGCTCAGTTCAATCACTCATTAAGTTCATGGAAATTTACTATGAGCAGCTAGTTTTTCTTCTTCTTAATCGACGGCGCGACGGAAATCAATTGGCATATTTGCAATCTGTCGTCTACACAAGGCGGCCTCTACTTAATCTTGAGTAAGTATCACTCCTTCTTCCATGGGCAATCTCCATCTGTAGTGGCTTTTAGCAGACTAGCTCATCGTGTTGATAAAATACACCAAGTTGCGTTTCAACTACTAGCTTGCTAGCTGACTTCACATGACAAATTTCTCTAGCTGCCCTTAATCTCTCTCTCTCTCTCTATTTCATAGACTTTCTCTATTATTAATTTCTAGCCGACCCTCTCCCAATCTCACTGGCTATATTATCCTCAACTCTTCTTCTTTATTGGTTTGTGGTTCCTTGCTAACTTTCAACCAATAACCTGCGTGGTCCTTATTTTCCAAATTCTCCTCTTTCTGGCCATTTTCTCACGCTTCCCCTTTCTGGGCCCTTGCCTTGATTGCTCCCTTTATTATTGGCGTCATAAATTTTGCCTCTCCATCTTCTCTTATACTCTTACATCTGCCTTTATACTATCCCTCCTTTAATTTTGCGCCTTGATTTGTCTTACATTATAATCTCTGTTCCATCTATTTTAATTCCTGCCTTTCTGCATCTGCATTACATGCTCTTTCTTCTCGTTTCTACGGATTCAGTTTTATTGCTTATAATTTCCATCGACTATTCTTTACTAATATGTATTTCAATTGACATGCCTTTTATATCGGTTCCTTTTTGCCCTTTCAATATGTCGGAAACCCTGCGACATGCGGTATAATTTGTTAATATATAATTGTGTATTCATTCCAAATTTTATTAAAATATGTTCATTAGTTTTCAAGAAATTCAATAAAATGTGGAAATTCTCTTAATTTTGAACACCTTTGTATTTTGACAAAATTTTCTTATTTATTTTTTCACTTTTTGTGTTAACATTTACCAAATTAAAAAAGAAAATTGGTATTACCAAAAATTTTTTATTGGGGTCGATACCAAGATGTGCTTACCTAAGCAGAAAAATACCGTTTCGAGACCCATGTAGAATCCACAGTTAAAAACTTTACAAAGCCAAATTACCCAAAAGGTCATATTTTTTCATTTACTTTACTTTGCCTTTTATCCACCCAATTATTATAAACGAGTGTGGTAAATCTTTACATTATCCTCAGCTCCAATTTACATAATATTGGACACAAACTAAAGGTTTTAATATTTTACAAGCATTTCTGAGCCAAAGTAACTCAATGAAGTTTCGAGACACATGCGGAATCCACATTTTAAGATTTCACAAGGCTAAATTACCCAAAAGGTCACATTTTCATTTAATACACTTTGCATTTTATCCACCAAATTATAAACGAGTGTGGTAAATCTTTACATTACCCTAACCTTCAATTTGCACGATATTCGAGACACGCTAAAGATTTTAATATTTTACAAGCATTTACTAGCCCAAAGTAACTCGATGAAGTTTCGAGACCCATGGAGAATCCACTATTTAACATTTAACAAAAGCCAAATTACCTTTAAACTCCTAATTTTGATTTACTTCACTTTGCCTTTGACCCACCCATTTGCAAATGAGTGTAGTACATCTTTACATTATCCTCACCTCCAATTTGCACGATATTTGAAACAAACAAAAGACTTTAAAATTTTACAAGCATTTCCGAACGCAAAGTAACTCGATGAAGTTTCGAGACCCATGCAGTCCACAGTTTAAGATTTCAAAAAGCCAAACTACCCAAAAGTTCAAATCTTTCAATTACTTCACTTTGCCTTTTATTCACCCAATTATAAACCAGTGTGGTAAATCTTTACATTATCCTAATTCAAACTTGCACTATATTCGAGACGAGCTAAATATTTTAATATTTTACAAGCCTTTACAAGAGCAAGGTAACTTGATGACGTTTCGAGACCCATGTAGAATCCACAGTTCAACAGTTCACAAAACCCAAATTAATTTAAAAGTCATATTTTTGATTTACTACACTTTGCCTTTGATCAATCCAATTATAAACGACGGCAGTAAATCTTTTCATTCTCCTTACCTCCAATTCGCACGATATTTAAAACAAGTTTTTAATTATTTAGAAGCATTTACGATCCCAAAGTAACTCGAGAAATATTCGGAGGAATTTTATTCTTACATTAATAAAGAAAATAACTCTTTCGTCATTTACACGAATAGAGGTGTATAATGCAAGCAATTTTTTCTATCCCTTATCTCTCTTCATGTATCTCGAAAGAGCAATTAGGTGATTACTTCTATTTCCATACAATGAGATATAAGGGCTATGTAAATAATGGCCATAAGCTATTAAGTTTCCCATTGAAGTTTTCTCGAATAGGATCTTAAACTGAAAATGTAATTAAAATTACGAGGTATTTTCCTTCCTGTTACAGCTTTCTTGAAATTCTCTACTTATGCATTCAGAAAATTTTGCTTCAAAGTTTGTGCTTTAATTGCTAACTGCTCATTTAATTCAAAGTCAAACTCAGAGACTGTCTTTTTTGAATGCCAACGTGGAGGGAGATAAAATTGTAATTTGAACGAAATGTTTCATTTCAGTGAAGATGCACATAAGACTTATTAATATCTTTCATGTGAATATTTCCATCATATTGTAAAAATATTGCTCAGGAATTATCCCTTCCTGATTGCGTTTTGTTCGAAGCAGTTCATATTATCAGAATTTAAAATTTTATTTGTAAAGTATAGTTCGAATGGGAAATATTCATTTGTACCTGATTTGTTTTTTAATTAAAGTATTAGAGGTTTCAATTTAAGGGGACGTTGCGTCTTCCTAATAACTTTCCCATTACTATTCTTTGACATGTTTCCCACATCATAAAATAATATTAAAAATTATCATTAGAAAGGAAAATATAATGCTGATTATTATCAGAAAACGCAATTATACTATAACAATTAAGAAATAATTATAATAATTAAATAATTATAATTGTTTTAGTTAAAATTTTTATAATTAATTGCATTATAAAAATTTTAAGAGAGTTTAAGAACAAATAATTTTAAAAAAACAGTGTATTTATTTCATATTTTTAAGTAGTTTTCTTATTTTGTTCGAAGGGGCATCTTTAATGTTTATTTATTTTAGTGGTTGAATATTTTTGTTGAGTTAGGTATCTGAATGTTTTGCAATAAGTACGTTACATTTTTTTATTTTTTATTTTACTTACTTTTAAGGCACGTATATAATCCAATCTTTGCTTCTAAGCCTGAAACAATGACTTAAAATGGCGGAGTGATGCTTCATATTGGGTGGCTATCTGTCCTTCAATTTCCGGATAGATGACCACATAAAATCGAGGACAGATGACCACCTTTAATCAATATTTCAAAATAATACAGAATGAGGATTTTAACAAAATATAATTATATTTAAAATAATTATATAACTTTTATGTTTAAAATTATATTAATGGATATAATTGTTTCAATTTTAACTAATATAAATATTTCAATAATAATAATAATATAATTTGCCGAACGATGTTTTTTTTTCAGTTTTTCAAGATGCCGAATAAGTACATAAGAAAGCCTCATTGAAATCAAGGGACCTGGAGTCAAAATGATTTGTCTAAGGCAATAGAGACTCAGAAAATGGGATCATATTCGGTAAAAGGAGCGTCTATAGCATTTCACATTCCACGCAAGACTTTGGAGAACCGATTGAAGACCAATAATTCCAATAAACGCAGCAAGGGTACTGGTCCGATGTTTGGAAAAGAAAACTAAGAAATATTAGTAAAACACATTAAACGAATGCAGAAACAAGGATTCCCATTTACTCGAGATGATGTGAGAATTCTCGCTTTTGAATTTGCCAAAAAAATGGATATAAAGCACCATTTTAATGATACAAGTGACAAAAAATAAAAACACAACACTTCCAGTAGCGAAGAAGATGAAATACATTTGAAATTATGAGATTCTACAGATTCTGAGGGAATAGAATTTGATGCGGATCCCTGTGTTAGTTATGGAGAAGAATACAATACCACAACCAAAAATGATGACTAGATGAAATGCATAACGTGCATGAAGTGGTTCCATGAAACGCGTACAAACTATCAAGACCTTTGCCAAAAATGTAGTAAAGTTTTACAAAAAGTGAAGGGTTGAAATTATACTTCAAATGTTGTTTATTCGAATTTTATTCACTCATTTTCCGTGACATAATTGCATCTTTACAAATTGCTATATGTTTTTCCTGATTAACTATATGAAATGTGTTGTTTTTTGCTATATTAACTTCACTTTTTCTTTCTTGCATTGGATGGCCATCTCTCCTCGGCTTGAAGGAGAGATGGCCATCTGTCATTTTAATTTCAAACTATGTTTCCCACTTTGTGTACTCAATGTTTAATTATTTTTTGCCCAAAATATTGTGAGTATATGTATAAGAATTTTAAATATCCATAAATATTTCTTGTGTTTGCGTTTTAAGAATTTTTATTCCAATCTTTAAAAACTATGACCATCTATCCTAGAGTTACACTATATATATTGTATATATTTTTAAATACAGGGGGACCCAGTTCCCCTGATAAATGGGATAAGTGGACCACCCAGGTGTATTTCTCATAAGAAACAACCGAATCTGTGACTGGATAACTGGGTCCAATGCATGTATATCTAGAAAAAGAAAGAAAAATTCCACCCCCATTTAAATATAACTTTTCATAGCAATTTCCAATGTTTTAAGATAGAGTGTTACAAACACCGGAAAAAAATAACACACAGAGAGTGGAATTCCAGCCTAATATGTAAAGGAAAAATCTGGGAGGGGATGGCCCAGTTACCCCTTTGGCACAGTTACACCAACTTACCTTATAACCCTGAGAATACTATGTTCCCTCGAGAAAGATATTACCTTTATTCTTCAATTTATAAAATGGTAATATAGTTGTTTGTTTTTGAGTTATCATGTTTTGCTGAAATGTCAAATTTTCATCCATTTTTTTTCTCCCCTGAAAAAATAATTTTAATGTAACAGCTAAATTTTTAATACATTGTTCCGAATTTTAACTAACATTTCATTATAAAAATTAGATAAAAAATCAAGATGAAAAAATTTCAAAAAATCACCTCCGAGGGTAGTTGAAAGGTACAAAGAAAGTAGGTGAAGGTAGCTCCTTAAGAAAATCCAGACATGAATAGAACCGGAAAAAAGAAGTAGTAACGATCAAACGTTGAAAGCATTGTTGAGAACAGGAAAACCCCAGCGCTTAAGGAAAATATAATACAAAGTTCAACAAAGATCAAGTATTCTACGTGGAATCAGGTTAATCCGTTTTTAAACGCTTTCTAGGGAAACATTTGACTAAGAGTTTTTGAATTGTTGGCCAATTTCGTCTTTAAACTTCATGATCTACGACTGCGGTTTAACAGGTCTCTCGCATTTTCCACAATAAATTATTAATAGATAAGCAAGTATGGCAACACTTTAAAAGCAATACTGAGCAATAAACCGTGAAAGATTCAATCGTGCTACTGATGTAATAGGCAGTCGGGACGAGGATCGCAGTATGATCTGTCGAAGCTTCTGAACTCATCGCTTGTCGGTTCGACCCATATTTACATATACGATTAGGGGCCGTGGCGGCCTTGTGGTACAACGCTCTGGTTTTCGGTGCTGAGGGTGCTCAGATCGAATCCTGGCGAAGCGCCACTAAAACGCCTCCGTTTGTGTCGTCCCTTCATAGGGGGCAATGCTGGTCTGCCTATATGGCGCCCCCATAATAAAATGGCCAGCAAAACTGCGGTGAAATATAGGTGAATGTCTTCGCGACAAGTACCTGCGCATTGGGAAAAAAAAACATATACGATTAGAAAAGATCGATTAATATTCGTTATATAACTATGCCATTATTACAAGAATATTTACTAACTGGCAGTTACAATAAAAGTAACAGTATGAAAGTTCGTAGTTTCTCAACTGTCGTTATTCGGTTTTTCCCATCTAAATATAAAACAGTTCCATGACTGACTGGCATACAACGCACAGAGCAAACCGCTGGACCTAAAGGGCTGAAATTTAGCATGGCGATTCTTCTTATAGTGTAGGGGTGCACTACAAAACATTTTTGAAAAATTCTTCTTAGATTTTTTAAAATTAAATTTATAAGCTGTTTTAGTAACTTTTTTAAAGTTTGAATTTAAAATAATAATTTAAGGGTTATAAGATTTACATCACGAGAAAGATCTTAAAAATTCATTTAAAATAAAATCTTTTTCGAATTTTTACCTACAATTTCTGATTTTTGGTGAATTTTTAAAGATTAATTTTCAGAATTTAATTTATTAAATTCTGATCACGTGATTTCTTTTTCTAGTATTTTAAATAAATTTATCGTCCTTGCATAATAACAACGAAATAGACCCAAAAAAATTTTTTTCTTGCTAATTGCTCAGACGATTGCACATTATCCAAAAACATATTAAAATACAGTAAACGATATGATCCTCAAAAACTGTACTATATTAACTGTACTATATTCTTTAGTATGTCCCATTAGATTTAATTTGAATATTTTCTTCTACATTATTTTGTCTAAAAAAATATCCCTTGCGATTTTTTTTAAATAAATAAATATATATATATATATATATATATATATGTATATATATACAGGGTGAACCAAAAGTCTTGCCCTGATTATAAAAATTCATTACAAAATAACCGTTTAATATAATAATGTAATTTTTGTATCATTGGATAGGTCAGTTTTAGTGGGTTTTTTTTCTGTGCAATAAATGACGCGAGTGCTCCTTCAAGAGGGACTCAGGGGAATATTTGAAAGGAGAACATCATTTTCGGCCAGAATGGCGTCGATTCAAGAGAAAGCCCAAAAAGCATTACCCCTAACATTTACTTAGACTTATTGCAACTTTTTCTGAAAGATGTCGCACCCCCACACTGGAGATCTTTAGTCCGTGATTTCCTAGACGAAACATATACTGTGTGTACTGTAACAGAAGATATGTTAAATAACAATTGGCGGGAACTGGAATACCGCTTCGACATTTTCCGAGCTACGAAGGGGGCACACGTTATAATTTATTGAGGTAAATGGTCTTATAAAAAATTTATAACAGTACTTACAATATATTCAAACAAACATAGGACTAATTATAATAGTTTGAGCACAATAAATATTTATAATCAGGACAAGACTTTTGGTTCACCCTATATATATATATATATATATATATATATATATATATATATATATATATATATATATATATATAGGCAATAATTGCATAGCTTTACCGTTGTATTTAATTTGAATGTACTCCGTAGCGAAGTGCAGGTTTTCAGCTAGTATTCACATATACTGGAGAATACCGAGTGACATTTGTTATATACCAATGACATTATTCCTGGGAAACCAACAATTAACATCTGTACCGAAAAAGGTGAGTTAATCCACACGAGAATTTCTGGTTCTAAGGTATTTCTTGGGACTAGACGATTCAGTGTCTAACTCTGCAAGTAGCCAATCCTAAGTTTGTCTTGAGATCACCAGCACTATAAAGGCTAGCATATCTCTTTTGCTCTCTGCAAAATCAGTTTGTTTATGCAAATTTTCTCATATTTTGACCGCATCTACCATTTGTGTCATTTATCGTGGATTTTGTGAAACCTAGGTTTACAATGTGCGTTACTTGAGCAGCTCGTAATAGGTGGTGAGAACGCTGACCCTTCCTTGAGCAATGGTGCAAAAACAGGGTACGAAATGTGGATGACTTGGACACGGAATTCACTGAAGACATTCGCACAGTATACAGCGAAGATTTGTTGACTTTTTAACATTTGGAAGAACCATTCAGGTCAGCCTACATAACCTCCTTAGTGGCAGACCCGGCGTAGACACAGTGGCATTCATTGGCGCTTGTCGGGATTCGATCCGAGCACCCTTAGAACCGAATCTTGATGTGCTATCCCTAAGAATGGCTCTGGCCGTGTCTGACGTAAAAAATGCACTTATATTTATGACATTATGAAGTTATTACCTGCTGGAATTTGACGTCTTCGACTGTTTTCCAGTGCTGCCATTTTAATAATTTTGATATCTTTTAAGGCAACTCATTCTCAATTATTCCGAACAAAAAATACTCTTTTATTAAGGTCCTTCTTTTTTGTCCTAATGGAAGAGTGTCTGTAATGTGTTTAAAGAAATTGAAATAAAAAAGTACAATTTATTTCTTTATATTTCTGGCATCATTAGTAATTGAGAATAATTAATAGTTTCTTACACGTACGTCTAAATATATTCTAAATTATATTGAAAATGTAAGAAAAAGATCCTAACTAGAGATACAGAATGAACAAAAATTGAATCGTAACTATTATGAAACTATACTTCAAATTAGTAACGAGTTTAGAATGGCTTTCATAATTTAATAACTTTCTCTAGCCGAGAATAGTTAAGATCACTTAAAATGTCTCATGCAAATTTTCTTGAAAGAGATCTCTTCAAGTGTATCAAATTTTAATTAAATTTTACAGAAAATTTCTTTCCTTGTAAATCTTTGTAGAAAGTGCTTTTCTATATATTTATTGAAATATTCTTTAAGTTGGATCTTCATTCGTAATCGTCAGTCCAATGCCAAGTTAAACTGGAGGAATAAGCATCTTTCGTTAATAGAAATGCAATCGCAAATAATATTCTTCAAAAATTAGATATTGTTGTAAAAACTTTTGGTTAAGTAAAGTTAATTTGTAACTTGAAATACAAGAAAAAGACCGTCATGATCCTGCTGTATCTCCAAAATTGAAATCAAATACAAATTTAATTTATTGTATTTAATTTGAATGCGCACTGTAGAGAAGCACGGGTATTCATCTAGTACGTATATACATAGAGAGATAGACAGGGACATCGAAAAAAGTGTCAGTGATTGCAAAGTAAAATAAAGATCCATATAATAGAACTCATGTTGTTTATTTTTTTAACCAAAAGATACATAAACATATCAAATTTAGACATTATCTAATAGTTTTCGACGAGATTACCCCTGGTCGTTCGGTGCACATCTAGGTGATAGTCGATCTCCATCCAGGTACGCTTGATCATAGAAGTCACAGTTGCTATTCCAGCAGTGTTTCTGTGCTATAAATGGCGCCGTCCCGGACCTTATCAGTGTATACAATGTTTTTCAGGCAACACCGTACAAAAAAGTCTTGAGGGATGAAATCGGGGCTTCGTGGTAGCTAAAAGATTAGACCCTCCTTTCATGTAGGAGGCAGCGAGACGTCACAGCTTCAGCGCATGCACACAACGCAGTCACGGTCACCATGAAGTTGGAAAAAACTTCAGGAGTTAACGTACCATATACTGCTACGAAAAATCCGATCGATTAATTGTCATTCCCGGTGTGCACAACTGAAATCCGGGACACCTTTTTCAATGACCCTGTATATATGTCAGGATTTACAGATTAAAAAAGTTGTTTTAGCCAAAACTTAGAGGCCTTTCAGTATGGCCAGTATAACCAAGGTTGTATTCGTAAAAACTGAATAACCAAGAACTCATCAAGACCGAGAAGTCCAAGAAGTATTTAATTAATTTCTGAACAAAATTATTTAAATATTTTTGTAAAATTGATAATGTAAAGATAATTCAATGACCCCTTCCTACCGCGTAGATCTTATTCATGTGGGAAAATCACAGAAACGGCAGATGTCAGTCTGAAAAAATTTCATGTAGTCTCTTCTGACGAAACTACCGCGGGTTACTAACGCAGGATTACTTATCGTTGCTTAACTCTTTCTATGTGTTATTCATGTGTCTATATATATATATACTAGCGGCCCGTCCCGACTTTGTCCGGGTTGAATAAAATATTATACCAATAAATTTCCAGTTGATAGCCAATAAATTGTAAATCTTATTTTGCCTTAATAATAACCTAAATAATACCTTAAATTAATTTTACGTTAGTTAATAATTAAAATAAATTTTTTTAAAGAAAAAGGCGTGCCGGAGAACGGCTAGGTTCGAACCGCTAGCGTCAGAACAGAAGCCCACCGCGATAGCACCAAGCTAAGGATCGTTGAAATCTTCGGAACAAAAAGCGGTAGAAGACAGTAGCGGAAACAATGGAGATTGTTAGGATTAAGCCCCTAACTTTATTTCTACTCATCAGATATACATGATATATAGCCTATGTCCATCTGGAATAATGTACCTTTCAAACAGTGAAATAATTTTTCAAACAGGTACAGTGGTTCTAAAGATTACCCTCCACGTACAAAATCACTCTCTCTTTATATATAAGTATAGATAGCACCACGCTAAGGATCGTTGAAGACTTCGGCACAAAAAGCGGTAGAGGACAGTAGCGGTAACAATGGAGATTGTTAGGATTAAGCCCCTAACTTTATTTCTACTGATCAGATATACATAATATATAGCCTATGCCCATCTGGAATAATGTACATTTCAAACAGTGAAAGCATTTTTCAAATAGGTACAGTGGTTCTGAAGATTACCCTCCACGTACAAATCGCTCTCTCTTTATATATAAGTATAGATAGCACCACGCTAAGGATCGTTGAAGACTTCGGCCCAAACAGCGGTAGAGGACAGTAGCGGTAACAATGGAGATTGCTAGGATTAAGCCCCTAACTTTATTTCTACTGATCAGATATACATAATATATAAGCCTATGTCCATCTGGAATAATGTACCTTTCAAACAGTGAAAAAATTTTCAAATAGGTACAGTGGTTCTGAAGATTACCCTCCACGTACAAAATCGCTCTCTCTTTATATATAAGTATAGATAGATGATCAGATATACATAATATATAGCCTATGTCCATCTGGAATAATGTACCTTTCAAACAGTGAAAGAATTTTTCAAGTAGGTGCAGTTGGTCTGGAGATTACCCTCCAAGTACAAAATCGCTCTAACTTTATATATAAGTACAGATTTTTTAAAAGAAAAAGGCGTGCCGGAGAACGGTTAGGTTCGAACCACTATCGTCAGAATAGAAGCCCACCGCGATAGCACCACGCTAAGGATCGTTGAAGACTTCGGCACAAAAAGCGGTAGAGGACAGTAGCGGTAACAATGGAGATTGTTAGGATTAAGCCCCCATCTTTATTTCTACTGATCAGATATACATAATATATAGCCTATGTCCATCTGGAATAATGTACCTTTCAAACAGTGAAAGAATTTTTTAAATAGGTGCAGTGGTTCTGGAGATTACCTTCCACGTACAAAATCGCTCTCTCTTTATATATAAGTATAGATGATCAGATATACATAATATATAGCCTATGTCCATCTGGAATAATGTACCTTTCAAACAGTGAAAGAATTTTTCAAATAGGTGCAGTGGTTCTGGAGATTACCCTCCACGTACAAAATTGCTCTCTCTTTATATATAAGTACTAGCGGCCCGTCCCGACTTTGCCCGGGTTGAACAAAATATTATATCAATAAATTTCCAGTTGATAGCTAATAAATTGTAAATCTTTTTTTACCTTAAATGTCCAATAAAAAGCGTGGTTCCAAATGTAGTTTTCTTCAATAAACCCTTTAACGTTGCCAGTTTCAAAAATCCTATTTGTATTTATCAATACCTCCTCTACTTGAATCTTAAAAATATTAAACCTTTTCCTTACGGGGTGGGATAGCATATATCCGAAGCACATACTCTCGAAAAATACGGTGTGATATCGGCAGAGATATAGTCTCGAATTCCACTTCGTTGTGACTTCCTAGCGTCTTTGCCCCCAAAGAACAATTGGGTGACATTCTGGGAACGGAGGGTCAATCTTGCCGAAAAGGACTGAATAATAATCTTTTGTCGTTCTAGCTAGAGGCTATTTCTTTTCAGGCGAGAGACATCAGAAGGGCGGTTCACCCGCGGTTCATCCATTTTCAGCCTTTTGAGAGATGAAAGAGGCACGGAGTGCCGATGAACTACTATTGAAATTCTTCTTTAATAGTAAGAAAGCAGTAAGAAAGCAATTGACCACTCTTTCCCCTAACCCCCCACGCTCAATGTCCCCCACGTAAAATGGGGATAGGAAGTAGATAACATTTTCCCGTTGTAAAGAGCGATTTCGAAAAACGGACCCAGTAAGCTAAAGGGTGTTGCTATGGTTACTTGACTGCGGTTGACAAAAGAAAAGATATAAGGTACATTTTAATGTACAAAAGTTGTACATTACCCTCAACATACAAAATCTGCTCTCTCTCTTTGTATATTATTATAGAAGTATAGATACACATTGGTATCCCAAAATTAGAATAAGAGATGAAATAAAAATACAAAAATAAAAAAGGATTTTAAGTAAACAATTTTTTAAAATTATTTTAAGCACCTAAAATAATATTCAAATTAATATTACGTTACTTAATAATTGTGTGCACGGCCGCCATCTTGGATTTTTCTTTGAATAATATTCAAAGTAATATTACAATATTTATTAATTAAAGTTAATTTTTTAAAAGAAAAAAGCGTGCCGGAGAATGGCTAGGTTCGAACCACTATCTTCAGAACAGAAACTCACCGCGATAGCACCACGCTAACGATCGTTGAAAACTTCGGCACAAAAAGCGGTAGAGGACAGTAGCGGTAACAATGGAGATTGTTAGGATTAAGCCCCTAACTTTATTTCTACTGATTAGATATACATAATATATAGCCTATGTCCATCTGGAATAATGTACATTTCAAACAGTGAAAGAATTTTTCAAATAGGTGCAGTGGTTCTGGAGATTACCCTCCACGTACAAAATCCGCTCTCTCTTTATATATAAGTATAGATAAGGAAATTATAAATATAGATTATAGAAGTATAGATACACATTGGTATCCCAAAATTAGAATAAGAGATGAAATAAAAACACAAAAATAAAAAAGGGATTTTAAGTAAAGAATGTTTTTTTAATTATTTTAAGCACCTAAAATAGTATTCAAATTAATAGAAAAAGTAATTTTTTAAAAGAAAGAGGTGTGCTTGAGACCGTAGTTTTATTCAAAAATAAAAAAAAGGATTTTAAGAAAAGAATGTTTTTTTTAATTATTTTAAGCACCTAAAATAGTTTTCAAATTAATAGAAAGAGGTTAATAGATGAAATAAAAATACAAAAATAAAAAAAGGATTTTAAGTAAAGAATGTTTTTTTTTATAAGTATAGATAATAGAAAGAGGTTAAGAGTTGAAATAAAAATACAAAAATAAAAAAAGGATTTTAAGTAAAGAAAGTTTTTTTTAAAATATTCAATTTTTTTTAAATAATATTCTTAAAATAATATTCAAATTAATATTACGTTAGTTAATAATTAAAGTTAATTTTTAAAAGAAAAAAGCGTGCCGGAGAACGGCTGGTTTTGAACCGCTAACGTCAGAACAGTAGCCCACCGCGATAGCACCACGCTAAGGATCGTTGAAGACTTCTGCACAAAAAGCGGTAGAGGACAGTAGCAGTAACAATGGAGATTGTTAGGATTAAGCTCCTAACTTTATTTCTAGTGATCAGATATACATAATATATAGCCTATGTCCATCTGGAATAATGTACCTTTCAAACAGTGAAAGAATTTTTCAAATAGGTGCAGTGGTTCTGGAGATTACCCTCCACGTACTAAATCGCTCTCTCTTTATATATAAGTATAGATAGATTATAGAAGTATAGATACACATTCGTATCTCAAAATTAGAGTAAGAGATGAAATAAAAATACAAAAATAAAAAAAGGATTTTAAGTAAAGAAAGTTTTTTTAATTATTTTAAGCACCTAAAATAATATTCAAATTAATATTACGTTACTTAATAATTGTGTGCACGGCCGCAATCTTGGATTTTTTTTGCGCCAACTTGGCGATTTTACCGTGTTTTGAGGAGTGGAAAATTTCTCGCCAATGTGTTTTAAGCGGTGTTTTCAAAACGCTGGACTTTTAATTTTTTTAGCTTTTTTAATAAAAACCACCTGTTTAAATTATGAAACTTAGAAAAAATTTTGAAAAATCATTTAAACGTTGGACTTAGATTTATTTTTGGGTTTTTGATAAAAACCACTTTTTTGAAAAAATCATTCTCAAATATTGGAAATTTTGGGTTTTTCTTTTAGCTTTTTTAATAAAAACGACCTTTTTAAATTGTGAAACTTAGAAATATTTTCGAAAAATCATTTAATCGTTGGACTGAGATTTTTTTTTTGTCATTTTTAATTAAAAACTACCTTTTCAAATTATGATCCATATGAAAAATTTGGTCAAATGAATTTTACTTACAGATAAAATTTCAATGTCATCTAATCAGTTTGCCCTAACTCTTTGACTAATAGCAATGAATCACCAAAATATTATGCCAATATATTGTTAATTAGAAAAAAAATACAGCATTTTCGTACCACGTTAATAACTTGCAATTTAAAAATTATCTAAAATTCAGCATTGAAAAATGTAAAATAATTATGAACCCATAAAATTTGTGGTGAGTAACCAGATCCTCTTTTCTTCTTTTTTTTTTTTTTTTTTTTTTTTTTTTTTTTTTTTTTTTAGGCATTGTGGTAATGAAATTTTACTTCAGATTTGACCTTAACCAAATATTTGGTGCATACAACCTTAACTAACTTTTTAACTTAGGTTCCTGGGGAGAGAGAAGTTGAACTTCAGTTATTTAAGTTTATTTGTAATCCACTACAACTTGGAATTATAAAATATTTTAAAATATATTGTATTTAAAATGTATACTGCATTTTACATTTTACGAAAAAATGATGGCAGATAATTTTTACTTCAAATAAATGAAATGGTGTATCATTATAGTATACTAATTGACAATCAATAAACAAAATTAAAAGCAACTTAAATTTAATAAGTTAACGAAAAACTGATAATGGATTCAAAAATTTTCAACAAAAAGACTCTTAGTTTTAAAAATAATTTACTCTTTTGAGTATAGTCAATTTGACTCAGATTTTCAGGTCAAGACCAAGATCTGACCTTAAATTCTTATACTGTAATTAAAAGATCACATCAGAAATAACTGTTTGATCTTAAAATTAGAGAATTTGACAATGGTTTTTTTTTTACCAGAACGCAATAATTATCGCCATGCGAAATGCGCCAAACCCTGGCAGAAAAATCCAAGATGGCGGCCGTGCACACAAATCTAGAGTACCCCCCCCTAACTTTATTTCTACTGATCAGATATACATAATATATAGCCTATGTCCATCTGGAATAATGTACCTTTCAAACAGTGAAATAATTTTTCAAATAGGTGCAGTGGTTCCGGAGATTACCCTCCACGTAGAAAATCGCTCTCTCTCTTTATATATAAGTATAGATAGATGATCAGATATTCATAATATATAGCCTATGTCCATCTGAAATAATGTACCTTTCAAACAGTGAAAGAATTTTTCAAATAGGTGCAGTGGTTCTGGAGATTACCCTCCACGTACAAAATCGTCTCTCTTTATATATAAGTATAGATAGCACCACGCTAAGGATCGTTGAAGACTTCGGCACAAAACGCGGTAGAGGACAGTAGCGGTAACAATGGAGATTGTTAGGATTAAGCCCCTAACTTTATTTCTACTGATCAGATATACATAATATATAGCCTATGTCCATCTGGAATAATGTACCTTTCAAACAGTGAATTTTTCAAATAGGTGCAGTGGTTCTGGAGATTACCCTCCACGTACAAAATCGCTCTCTCTTTATATATAAGTATAGATTATAGAAGTATAGATACACATTGGTATCTCAAAATTAGAGTAAGAGATGAAATAAAAATACAAAAATAAAAAAGGATTTTAAGTAAAGAATGTTTTTTTAATTATTTTAAGCACCTAAAATAATATTCAAATTAATATTACGTTACTTAATAATTGTGTGCACGGCCGCCATCTTGGATTTTTTTTGCGCCAACTTGGCAATTTTACCGTGTTTTGAGGAGTGGAAAATTTCTCGCCAATGTGTTTTAAGCGGTGTTTTCAAAACGCTAGACTTTTAATTTTTTTAGCTTTTTTAATAAAAACCACCTGTTCAAATTATGAAACTTAGAGAAATTTTTGAAAAATCATTTAAACGTTGGACTTTTGGGTTTTTGATTTTTGGGTTTTTGATAAAAACCACTTTTTTGAAAAAATCATTCTCAAATATTGGAAATTTTGGGTTTTTTCTGTTAGCTTTTTTAATAAAAACGACCTTTTTTAAATTGTGAAGCTCAGAAATATTTTTGAAAAATCATTTAATCGTTGGACTGAGATTTTTTTGTCATTTTTGATTAAAAACTACCTTTTCAAATTATGATCCATATGAAAAATTAGGTCAAATGAATTTTACTTACAGATAAAATTTCAATGCCATCTATTCAGTTTGCCCTAACTCTTTGACTAATAGCAATGAATCACCAAAATATTATGCCAATATATTGTTAATTAGAAAAAAAATACAGCATTTTCGTACCACCTAAATAACTTGCAATTTAAAAATTATCTAAAATTCAGCTTTGAAAAATGCAAAATAATTATGAACCCATAAATTTATGGTGAGAAACCAGATCCTCTTTTTTTTTAGGGCATTGTGGTAATGAAATTTTACTTCAGATTTGACCTTAACCAAATATTTGGTGCATACAATAAAATCGGGACAAGGATTTTTTGACCATTTATCCTGCTGTGTTGGAAATAAGAAAAAAAAACCCTTTTACTAAACCAATAACTTAACCTTAACTAACTTTTTAACTTAGGTTCCTGGGGAGAGAGAAGTTGAATTTAAGTTATTTAAATTTATTTGTAATCCACTACAACTTGGAATTATAAAATATTTTAAAATATATTGTATTTAAAATGTATACTGTATTTTACATTTTACGAAAAAATGATGGCAGATAATTTTTACTTCAAATAAATGAAATGGTGTATCATTATAGTATACTAATTGACAATCGATAAACAAAATTAAAAGCAACTTAAATTTAATAAGTTAACGAAAAACTGATAATGGTTTCAAAAATTTTCAACAAAAAGACTCTTAGTTTTAAAAATAATTTACTCTTTTGAGTATAGTCAATTTGACTCAGATTTCCAGGTCAAGTCCAAGATCTGACCTAAAATTTTTATACTGTAATTAAAAGATCACATCAGAAATAACTGTTTGATCTTAAAATTAGAGAATTTGACATTGGGTTATTTTTACCAGAACGCAATAATTATCGCCATGCGAAATGCGCCAAACCCTGGCGGAAAAATCCAAGATGGCGGCCGTGCACACAAATCTAGAGTATCCCCCCCTAACTTTATTTCTACTGATCAGATATACATAATATATAGCCTATGTCCATCTGGAATAATGTACCTTTCAAACGGTGAAAGAATGTTTTAAATAGGTGCAGTGGTTCCGGAGATTACCCTCCACGTACAAAATCGCTCTCTCTCTTTATATATAAGTATATATATATATATATATATATATATATATATATATATATATATATATGCCCACTAAAGTCCATTGCAACCCTCTTAACTACGGAACGGCTGCTTCTAAATTCATAAAAGGGGCGTCTAGGTACAGTAAAGTAGCCATACGCTACTGAATGAAACCAGCTACGGCGCCACCTGGTGGAAAACTGTGGAGTTAGCATTCCTATTTAGAAAACGGAACGAGATAGGGGAAAAAGTGATTTACAAAGTTGTAGAGCATCATCGATTTAGTAAGAAAAGACACCTTGTGGACATTAATGCGGAGAACAGAACGGTCAACACGCGCATATGTTTTTTCGTGATTTCCTACACTGTCACGTCACGAAACTTGAACGGAACTAGACATGATTATCTTTCGGGCAAAACATTACACCGCAATGTACACAGTAGTATATTGCTTGTGATCCCCAAACAAAAGGACCGCGGTTCAAACCCCGAGGGTTGCATCCTTGTACCGATTGTCTTTATAAACAGAGTAGACAATACGTAGATCGTGTAAAATAAGGTCCCATCAACTCAACGCAACTTGCGCTTGGTGTTCGAAATTTTTGCAGTATGCAAATACGTAAGAAACGTCACGCCTGTTCACCTGAGACAGCTTTAAAATAGACATCTTCTTGGGGTTGTAGTATGTTGATGCTAATGGTCATGGCTTAGTATTCCAAAGCTGAGTATTGTGAGATGGTTTTACTGTACGGTGAATGTGGACGCAAGGCATGATCAGCAGCAAGGTTGTACCGGCAACGTTTCCATGCAAGCCCGCATCCTTTTCATCAAACCATCCTAAGTGTTGTAAAACGTTTAAGGGCGACAAGCTGCGGTACTAGTCGACCTCGATCTGCCAGACCAGCTAAGGTAGGACGGCAAGTTCAATCGGATGAGGTATTAGCATACGCCCTCGCATATCCGAAATGCAGCACAAGAGAGATCAGTCAACAATGTGGCCTCTCCAAAAGTCATGTTTGGAAAATCCTAAGCGAATTAGGCGCTCATCCGTACCGACCAACGCTTCAACAGGTTTTAGTGGACGGGGATGCCGATTGACGCTGTGCATGGTGACTTCGTCATGATTCAGATACAGGTCCAGCCAACATTCTTGGCAGATATAGTGTGGACGGATGAGGCATGCTTTTCCCGGAATGGCATGTACAATAGGCACCCGTTACTGGGCGCTGGAACATCCTAGATGTTTTACCGACGTTCGACATCAAACGCGGTATGCTAATAACCTTTGGTGTGCAATTTACAATAACAAGCTTATCGGCTCAATATTTTACAATGGCATGTTAATGGGTGCAAGATATTTACAATTGCTACAGAACGTAATACCCGATTTTGTGGAGAAACTTCCGTTGTTTAATCTTAGGAATGTACGGTTTCAACATGACAGCGTGCCTGCTCATAAGACATCTCCAGTGAAGCAGTACCTCGTCAAGGAATTCGGGAACCAAATAATTGGGTATGGCGGTTTAGAAGAGTGGCCTCCACGTTCGGCTGATCTGACTAAACTGGACTTTTTCCTGTGGGGACACCTGAAATAGCAGGTGTATGCGACCCCTCCAGAAACATTGCAGGACATTAAACGACACATTACGGACGATTGAGCCAACGTGTCATGCTCTATGCTCCAATGTGTGCAATGTGACATTCAAACCAGGATTCAAATGTGCATTGCACCTGACGGTGAGAAGTTTGAACATCTCAAATAAAGATGTATTGTTATAACTAGTTGTTCTTTTCTTTCTCGGATCATTTTGTCACTTCAAAGTGTAGGAAATCACGAAAAAACAAATGCGTGTTTTAACCGTTGTATTCTTCTCATTAATGTCCACAAGGTATCCCTTCGTACTGAATCGATGATTCTCTACAATTTTGTAAATCCCTTTTTTCCCTATCTCCTTCCGTTTTCGAGATAGGAATGCTAACTCCGCAGTTTTCCACCAGGTCGCGCGGTAGGCGGTTTCATTCTGTAGAACATGTCTACTTTACTGTACCTAGACACCACTTTTATGAATATAGCAGCAGTCGTTCCGAAGTTAAGAGGGTGGACAAGGGACTTTAGTGGTCATACTGTATATACATATATGTCTGTAAAAATTTTAACGCATTTTGGAACTTCTCTGTTTAACTGTTTACTGCTTGTCGAAGCGATACACACTGGGTTTGGTACGCTTTGAAATTGTTACTCGCGAGGATGGATGGACGGACGGTTTTAGCGTCTCAAATTTTGCTTTCGTAAGGACCGTCATGCAGGAACGTAATACTACGTAAAAACTATGTTGAAGAATCTTCTATGATTTACCGTTTCGTTTTTTTTTTTGCTACACTTTCGTTTTTTTAATTATAAAATATGTTGTAAGATGTGTTCTATGATGTGTGTAGCATGATGACTAGGGCGTTGGAAATACCCAATGCTAGCCTTCACTACAAGTTTTCCATACATTTTGTCTTAATCAAGCATTTTTTTCCAACGCTTTCTGTCCTGGAATCAGTGACCCAAAAACTTGGTAAATGTATAGGCCACTGTATTGTTGGTGTACGACATAGGTAAAGCAACACTCCGTCCTATGAAGGGACAACAAACGGACGTCTATGCCTTATCCGAAACATGGATCCCATCCCACACCGTGGATATCTAAGACGATGTTGGTAGCTCAGTATTCTGAATTTTTTACGTCAATTAACGATACAGGGTAATTTCTTATCATTGGGGACTGAGTGACTGCACGTTGTCCATCCCCAAAAGGAATTTAGAGAAATTCTGTAATTGAAAATATGTTTTTCTCTAGCAACATCGACAATTACTTGTTGAGTATTCCATACCAAGAACAGATCCTACGCCCAGAGCTGCTTGATCCCGCTGGAGATTTATAGGGTATATTAAAGGGTTCGGTGGCCCAGTTGGGAATAGCAGCGGGCCAATGATCTGAACGTCTCTGGTTCGATGCTACTCGCTACAATTCCAACGCCGTGTACACTAAAAGCGACCGTTGTACGTAATATCTGTCGTGGCTGAAATATCCTCCAAATTCTCAAATTACCTCTGGATGGGCTGAGTCAAGTGCATAGGTTTCGTCACTTGCCTCGGTTCTAAATTACGTGATCGGAGCTTTAGCCAACTCGGACTCCGACCCTCTCGGTACTGTTAAAAACCGGAGTTCTATCCAATAGCCTTATTGGACTTGAACTGATAGATACTATCAGCCAAGTGGCATCAGAAACAACAGCAACAACAGGGTTTATTAAATATGAAACCGATAGAAAATCTACTTCCTTGGATGTTTCTAAAAGTTAGGAATATCGGCTTTTAAGGTTCCTGTATACTAACCATATGGGGTTCACTCAACTCGATGTCAACCTTATAATTTTAATAGTATGTTGAGATAGTCTGAACCTTTCTGCAACAGGATTCATTTTATAAATTTCGTCCACCAAAGAAATTTACAAGCGTTTAAAACACACTAAACCAGATTGTTCCCAAAATAATGTAAATTTAATAATTACAAGTTAAAAAGAACTTTTTATATACCATGTTTTTAAATTTTCTGTTGAATCATATAAACTTGACAATTCTATGCATTAATAAATACTTTTTAAAAATTTTTTTGATGAATAATCCCATCAACTGGAAAGAAAATAAAGTTAATTGGAAGTTAACTTGCGTTTAACTTTTCGTTCCCGTCCCGAACGATAGATGGCTGCAACAGTCCACAAAACAAAATTAACTGAAAATGAATTCAATTATGCTTAAAGATGGCTTAAAGTATTAAAATAGTGTATTGTCATCGTGTTCTGACCTATTCTAAAAGTTTCAAATGTCTAGCTAGTCGGGAAGTTAGTTCAAAATCGATAGTAAGATTTGTACTGGACAAACACACACAAACATACAAGAAAGCGAGTTAATGAAAACATGGTAAAAACATTATTCACATTTATTTAAACGAAAGGTGTAAAATTTCTTTTGCTATTACGGAGTACAATAAAAAAAAAACCCTGTTTAAATCCAAATCGGCAATCCTTCGACAAATTTTCTCTATAGGTTAACTTTGAAGTGAGTGAATTCAATAAGATTAGTACACAACAACCTTAACTGTTACCCTCGGTTTAATTTTCCCTCGTATTGGACAATATGAATGTAGCGCTCTTAAAATATCAATTAATCACTAACATAAACATTAAATATTACAATGCTATTTTACATATCTACACTCATATCTCATTTTGTCATTTCAGGTATTTGTCAAGAAGCGTCTGAACTTTATAAAATGCAGACATTAAAGTATTTTGCATATGAAAAATTTTATTCTGCCATTATAATTTAAAAGCCCTTTTAAAATGGCGCACGGAATTAAGTACATTCTTTAAGTTGAAATTACGACTCAAAGTGGTATTTACTACAAGCGTACTTAAATTCTCATGTAAAATACTTGCAACAGAAAGCATAATAAAATTTTGGCCATGTTTCCCTTCCTTCAAAGTTCCTTGAAACGTCATATTAAAAAAATTATCTTGTAAGTCTTTTTCAGATAAGTAACGTAATTGATATAAACTTTATGAATTAAAACTTGTATATTATAGATCATATTATATACACACCCACAAACACCCACCCACCCACACACACACACACACATATATATATATATCTAAATTAATAAATTGCAACTACCTAACAACAACAGAGGAAGTGTTTAATATAAATGTTATGATTTTGCAGTGCTATTTTACTGTTTTTTCGGTGTTAATTCGCTGGCTCTTTTTGACGGTAAATTGCTATATATTCTGTACACCATATATATCGGTATACTACACTCAGTTACCTCCTTTCAATTTTCTTATGCATTTAACGTAGAGTTTCTATGCTATCTTGCAAAATTGGCGAGATATTGGCTTGTTGGCGACGTTTTAGGCGACTATTTTGTGGTCGCCAAATTTGGCGACATCTCGACTAATTTTCGACCTGCCGTCAAACTTGACGACTATTCCAAACCTGGTATTTTCTGGAACATTGTAGATACCCCCGGACTCTCGAGAAGCTATAAATACAGCGTCGATTCAGAGTTCAGATTTCAGTTTGGGTTGTGTTTGGTTTGGTTTGGTTTGGAGCGATACGGTCAACGTTTTGCTACACGAGGGCTAATTAGACCGGGACCTACAGTTTAAAGTCGATTCCGAATGGCTACAAGCAACCATGTCAATAGTGGGATTCAAACCCACAGGATCTGAACCGAATGGCAGCGCCCTAGCCATTCAGCCATCTCCTGGATGAGTTGTGTTTGGAGCTTGTCAAAAGTGTCGCTGTTAGCTGTGAGA